>JAPPVO010000003.1:107729589-107934548 GCA_030407325.1 Camellia japonica
GTGAATGATCTAAACATCACTTTGGATAAAGTTATGCCAATGAACCTTATGTAGTAATGCCATTTTATTCAGATATTCTCACCCATTTGGGTTCACCAGGTAAGTTCAAACCAAATTTGGACAGCCTTATCAGATTGTTTTTGGGTAGCTTTTGCCACTATATAAAATTAATTATCACAGTTTCATATGGTTACCACCCAATTTTGGGTAGGTTTTGTCAATTTTGAATTTGTTAAGTGATGCAGATTGCATAAAAACTGTTATGACCTTACCACTATTATATATTTTCCAAAAAAATTCATAAGTTTGTAAGTTTTGAAGAAGTGATTTCCTCTTAAGGTGGATTTATTTTTTTGCAGGTGATTGAGTTTGCCCTGGCTTTGCAGGAACCTGGATGCTTTTCTGTTGTTTTGGAATGTGTGCTTGCATTTGTTGTTGCTGCTGCAACATCTGCTCTTCGAATCCCTACAATTGGTATTGGGACAAGGCCTTTTTGTATTGGCCAAGTTAATTGATTCTTTAGCTCTCTCTACTACTCCTAATAATGAATTAGACTTGACTGGCTTGTGTTGTGTATAATCTTTTGCTTTCATTTGTACGTATAATTTGCTATATGATCTTGTAATTTGCTTTTCAAGTACTAAAGTGGGCATTTTAATGATATCATGTGATCATATATTGAGTTTACTCATGTAATGAATTTTGAATTTGCTTCTCTCTCTCTCTCTATATATATATATATATATATATTAAAAATAACCTTTTACGGCATACAAAATTATGTCGTGAAAAGTGTAATAATTTATGACATGTAAGAAAATGCCGTAAAAGATTATATACGGCATACAAAGTATGATAGAAATATGTTAATAATAACCTTTTACGGCATACAAAATTATGTCGTAAAAAGTGTAATGATTTATGACATGTAAGAAAAATGTCGTAAAAGATTATATACGGCATACATAGTATGTCATAAATATATTAAAATAACTTTCTACGGCATGCAAAATTATGTCATGGAAAGTATGATGATTTATGGCATGACAAAAATGTCGTAAAAATTATATACAGCATGTAAAGTATGTCATTAATATTTAATTTATTACTTTTTACAACTTTACCTGCATGTCGTAAATGGCGTTTGACTTTTCACGACATGTCATATAACGGCATTTGTGTGCATGCCGTAAAAGAGTTTTTACGGCATGCATTGCAAGCCGTAAAAATTCAATTTTGTTGTAGTGATAATATTAAATGCAATTATAAGATTTATTTTATATAAGTGAAACAATTCATTTTTTCTTTCTTCTCCCGATATGGAATTATAAAATAAATCATAAACTAACTATAGTTTTATTTTTATGTGGTTAAATAGAAGTTTGCTAATAAACTTCTTTTTTAATTGTTTAAAATTAAGATAATCAATATAAGAAATTGTGGTTAAACCAACAAATCCGTCAAAATCGAAAATGGTTAAACCTAATCGATTAGGTTAAATGACCAACTAACTTATAAAAAAATTAATTAATTAAAATTTTTAAATGTTATTTTAATTTTAAAATTTAAATTGTCTTGAATTGAAACATGCACAACATCACAATATTAAATAACAATATAAAATTCATTTTATATGATTAAAACAACTCATTTTTTCTTTCTTCTCCCGATGTGGGATTATCAAATAAATCATAGACTAATTAGAATTATATTTTTATATAATTAAATGGAAGTTAACCAATGGAGATTTTCTTAATTATTTAAAATTAATAAAATCAAGAAAATTAGTATGAGATATTGAAGCTCCCACAAAGTTCCTCACGAAAAATCATATTTTCCTCATATAATATATAGATAGATATGAGAGTATAAGATTCACTTTATATAAGTGAAATAATTCATTTTTTCCTTCTTTTCCCCATGTAGGATTATAAAACAAATTATAAACTAATTAAAGTTCTTATTTTAAAATTTAAACTTTCCTGAGCTGAACTATGTACAACACTATAATATTAAATAGGAGTATAAGATTCACTTTATTTTAGTGAAACAATTCACTTTTTCCTTCTTCTCCTGACATGGGATTGTAAAATAAATCATAAACTAATTAAAGTTTTATTTTTATATACTTAAACGAAAGCTAGTCAATGGAGATTTTTTTAATTGTTTAAAATTAATAAAATTAGTATAAGAAATCGTGGTTAAACGGTGAACCAGTCAAATCGAAAATGGTTTAATTTAATCGGTTAGATCAAAAGACCAACCAACTTATACAAAAACTAATTAATTAAAACTTTTAAATGTTATTTTAATTTTAAAATTTATAATGCCTTAAATTGAAGTATGCACAATACTATAATATTAAATGGGATCATAAATTTACTTTATATAAGTAAAACAATTCATTTTTTTTTATCTTTTCCCAATGTGAGATTATAAAATAAAATTTAACAATTGTTTAGGTGGAAAGTTTATTTATATTCAAACAATCTTAGTCATTCAATCTTTAATCAGATTAATTTTTAGTTTATTTTGAATCAAACAAATCTAATCATCATATTTAATAAAATTGCCATCGAACAAATCTAAACCATTATATTTTGATAAAACCACTAAAATCATGGTTAAACCAACGAATTAGTCAAACCAAAAATGATTTAGCCCAATTGGCTAGGTCAAAAGACTAACCAACTTACACAAAATTAATTAATTAAAACTTTTAAAATTTAAACTATATTTAACTGAAACATGCACAATACTAAAATATTAAATGGGAGTATAAGATTCATTTTATATAAGTGAAACAATTCACTTTTTCCTTCTTTTCTCGATGTGAGATTATCAAATAAATCATAAACTAATTAGAGTTTATTTTTATATGGTTAAATGAAAGGTAGCCAATGAAGATTTTTTTAATCGTTTAAAACTAAAAAAATTAAGTAAAACAATTCATTTTTTTTTTATCTTTTCCCAATGTGAGATTATAAAATAAAATTTAACAATTGTTTAGGTGGAAAGTTTATTTATATTCAAACAATCTTAGTCATTCAATCTTTAATCAGATTAATTTTTAGTTTATTTTGAATCAAACAAATCTAATCATCATATTTAATAAAATTGCCATCGAACAAATCTAAACCATTATATTTTGATAAAACCACTAAAATTATGGTTAAACCAACGAATTAGTCAAACCAAAAATGATTCAGCCCAATTGGCTAGGTCAAAAGACTAACCAACTTACACAAAATTAATTAATTAAAACTTTTAAAATTTAAACTATATTTAACTGAAACATGCACAATACTACAATATTAAATGGGAGTATAAGATTCATTTTATATAAGTGAAATAATTCACTTTTTCCTTCTTTTCTCGATGTGAGATTATCAAATAAATCATAAACTAATTAGAGTTTATTTTTATATGGTTAAATGAAAGGTAGCCAATGAAGATTTTTTTAATCGTTTAAAACTAAAAAAATTAAGTAAAACAATTCATTTTTTTTTATCTTTTCCCAATGTGAGATTATAAAATAAAATTTAACAATTGTTTAGGTGGAAAGTTTATTTATATTCAAACAATCTTAGTCATTCAATCTTTAATCAGATTAATTTTTAGTTTATTTTGAATCAAACAAATCTAATCATCATATTTAATAAAATTGCCATCGAACAAATCTAAACCATTATATTTTGATAAAACCACTAAAATCATGGTTAAACCAACGAATTAGTCAAACCAAAAATGATTCAGCCCAATTGGCTAGGTCAAAAGACTAACCAACTTACACAAAATTAATTAATTAAAACTTTTAAAATTTAAACTATATTTAACTGAAACATGCACAATACTACAATATTAAATGGGAGTATAAGATTCATTTTATATAAGTGAAATAATTCACTTTTTCCTTCTTTTCTCGATGTGAGATTATCAAATAAATCATAAACTAATTAGAGTTTATTTTTATATGGTTAAATGAAAGGTAGCCAATGAAGATTTTTTTAATCGTTTAAAACTAAAAAAATTAAGAAAATTAGTATGAGATTTTGGAACTCGCACAAACCTTCTCACTAAAAATCTCATTTTCCTTATATAATAAAAGTTAACTCATTTGATAACTCTTTTTTTTTTCTTTTTCCGATATAGGATTGTGTAAAATAAAAGTTAACAATTGTTTGAGTGGAAAGTTTATTTTGAATCAAGCAATTTCAGCTGTTTAATTTTTAATTAGGTCAATCTTTAATTTATTTCGAATCAAACAAATCTAACTAATATATTTTGATAAAACCGCTAAAATCGCTGTTAAACCAGCGAGTTAGTCAAACTGAAAGCGGTTCACCCTGTCGGCTAGGTCAAAAGACTAACCCACTTATACAAAAATTAATTAGTTACAGCTTTTAATTTTATTTTAATTTTAAAATTTAAACTATCTTGAATTGAAACATACACAACACTATAATATTAAATGAGAATATAATATTTATATAGTGAAACAACTTATTTTTTTTCTTATTTTCTTGATGTAAGATTGTAAAATAAAAGTTAACATTTGTTTGGACAGAAAATTCATTTCTAATCAACCAATTTCAGTTGGTCAATTTTTAATCAGGTCAATCTTACTTTATTTCAAATCAAACAAATTTAAGTAATATATTTTGATAAAACAGTTAAAATCACTGTTAGACTAGTAAATCAGTCAAACCAAAAATGATTCAGCCTAATCGATTAAGTAAAAAAACAACTAATTTACAACAAATTTAATTAATTAAAACTTTTAAATTTTATTTATTTTAAAATTTAAACCATCTTGAATTGAAATATGTACAATACTACAATATTAAATGGGAGTATAAGATTCAATTTATATAAGTGAAACAACTCACTTTTTCTTTATTTTATTGATGTGTGATTGTATTTATTTTAAAGTTAAATATTGTGAGAGTTTCAAAATCTCATACAAAATTATTTTTAAAATCAAAACTTCTATATGAGATTGTAAAATAAAAGTTAAATGGAAGCTAGCCAATGGGGGTTTTTTTAATTTTTTAAAATTAAGAAAATAAAAAATAATTGTATGAATATTGAGGGCTTCTCATTAAAAATATCCTTTTGCTTATATAAATGGGAGTATAAGATTCACTTTTCGTAAGTCAACCAATTCACTTTTTACTTCTTTTCCCAATGTGGAATTATAAAATAAAAGTTAAATGGAAGCTAGCCAATGAAAATTTCTTTAATTGTTTAAAATTAAGAAAATTCAATAATTTATATAAATAGGAGTATAAGATTCACTTTATCTAAGTGAAACAATTCACCTTTTTTTTTTTCGATGTGGGATTATAAAACAAAAAGTAAATGAAAGCTAACTAATAAGAATTTTCGTAATTGTTTAAAATTAAAAAATAAAATGAGGGTTTAGAGCTCCTAAAAGCCTTCTCCCTCAAAACCCCTTTATAAGATTCTCCTTATATAAGTGAAACAACTCATTTTTTTCTTTCTTTTTCTCGATGTAGGATTGTAAAATAAAAATTAACAATTATTTGGTGCGAGAAATTTATTTCTAATCAAGAAATCTCAACCTTTCAATCTTTATTTAAGTCAATCTTTAATTTATTTAGAATCAAACAAATCTACCCAATATATTTTGGTAAACCGCTAAAATCACGATTAAACTAGTAAATCATTCAAACCAAGAACGATTTAGCTTAATTAGTTAGGTCAAAAGCCCAGCCAGCTTACACAAAAATTAATTAATAAAAACTTTTAAATTTTATTTTATTAAAATTTAAAAGCAATATATTAATTTAAATTTAAAATTGACACAATATAAATTAAAATTATAATAATCTATCCCATGATTTATAAGTTTTAAATATAAATTTAAAATTATCATAATTTTTGTATTAAGGAGTAGTAAGAGTGATGTTAAGATTATCAATATATCTATATATTTTACAAAAGAATACTTTTAAGGAGAGATTTTGAGAGTTTTAAAACCGCATACAAAACTATTTTTAAAATCAAAATCCTCTATATGAAATTGTAAAATAAAAGTTAAATGAAAACTAATCAATTGAAATTTTCTTAATTGTTTAAAATTAAGAAAATCAAAAATATATGAGATATTGATCATAAGATTTCTCACTAAAAATCTCATTTTGCTTATATAAATAGGAGTATAAGATTTAATTTATGTAAGTAAAACAATTCACTTTTTCTTTCTTTTCCCGATGTGAGATTGTAAAATAAAAAATAAATGAAAGCTAGTCAATGGAAATTTTCTTAATTGTTTAAAATTAAGAAAATTCAATTATTTTAGAATGAGAGCTTGGAGCTCCTTGAAGGCTTTTCCCTAAAAAACTTTTTTCCTTACATGATATATAGATAATGCTTCTCACTAAAAATCTCATTTTACTTATATAAATGAGAGTATAAGATTCAATTTATATAAGTGAAATAATTTACTTTTTCTTTCTTTTTCCGATGTGGGATTATAAAATAAAAGGTAAATGGAAGCTAGTCAATGAAAATTTCTTAATCATTTATAAGTAAGAAAATTCAATAATTTTAGAATGAGGGTTTGAAACTCGTAGAAAGCTTCTCTCTAAAAACTTTCTTTTCTCTCCTTTTACTTATATAAATGGGAGTATAAGATTCACTTTATATAAGTGAAACAATTCACTTTTTCTTTCTTTTCCCGATGTGAGATTGTAAAATAAAAGGTAAATGAAAACTAATCAATGAGAATTTTCTTAATTATTTATAATTAAGAAAATTTAATTATTTTAGAATGAGGTTTTGGAGCTTGTAGAAGGTTTCTCTCTAAAAACTCCATTTTCTCTCATTTTACTTATATAAATGAGAGTATAAGATTCACTTTATGTAAGTGAAACAATTCATTTTTTTTTTCTCGATGTGAGATTGTAAAATAAAAGGTAAATGAAAGCTAATTAATAAGAATTTTCTTAATTATTTATAATTAAGAAATTCAATAATTTTAGAATGAGTGTTTGGAAATTTTCACAAAGCTTGTGGGTTAAAAAGACTATTTTCTTTATATAATATATAGATACATATGCATGTATGTATGCATGCATGTATATGAGCAATTATTTCTCAATTATTTTTTTTATGTAATTTTGATTCCACACTTTTATTTTTTTTTCCTTTTTTTTTTTTTTTTTGCAATTTCATTTGTCTGGCACTATGATTGTGAAAAAGGAAGGTGGGTTAGAAACCGCCTCCAAATAAACTATTCAACCTCTCTCATATCATACAATTACAAATGTTACTGGAAGTCCCGCGCGCGTGTACAGATGCCCATTACAAAAAATTCATTATAAAATATGTAATTTTTGTAAATTAATTTGTAAAATTTGCAATAAGTGAGGTAATTAAACATATTTGTTTTTATCAGTAATTGATTTTGAAATTAAATATATACACACATATATATTTTGGTAAAACGCAATGGCTACAATAATAATATGATAAAAGCTCAAATATATACAAATTATTTTAAGTAGAAATATATTCTATCGATTTATTATATGAAGAAAGGTTTTAAAAACACTCAATTTAAAATAACCAAAATCTATTTGCATAGTGTATTTTAAACTTCAATTAGGAAAAAACATTTTATGTTACTACTCTACCCAAAACTTTAAATTAAAATTTAATATTTTGGTCACTTAAAATAATTTAGCTCTTTTGCTCTTTTATTTAAGCTACAATACAAATTTAAACTTGTTATAATACTTTACAATTACAATACAAATTTAAAACTACAAAGTTAATATTTGATGATCCATCTAAATTATTATTAAACTAAACATTTGATTTATTGTCATGGTTTATCTATATTATTGTTAAAAATAATTGTTGAACTTTCAATAAAATCTAAATTATTCTTAACATTAAACAATTTGACCTGTATTTTAGGTTGCTAAGATTTGACTTTAAGAGATAAAAATTGATGAATCAACTTCGAAATCTTACAATAAAACATAATCATCTTCACTTGAAGTTTGCAATTATCATAATCCATATCTATATCTATATCCATATCCATATCTATATATATATTTGATACACAACACATTTTTTAATAAAATTGATTTTTAATTTTCAAAATCTAAAATTATATATATAATATATATATATAATGTGATGTGTGTGTCAATTTCCGACCACATTGCCAATCAAGCACTCAGCTGGAGAAGACTGTCAAAATAGATTAAGCCCAAACAATCTGTCACAAAAAGAAGAGATTTCGGCGGTGGTTCGTCCACCTGGGAGCACTCCGCGATCAAGTCCAGTTATCTCTCAAAATAGCAAAAGTGCTTAACTCACTATTCGAGCATAAAAGCATACCTTGACCCATGAGGGTGCCTCCTTTTATAGCCAACACAAACCTAGTCCCAATAGAAACCTAGTTCAATGGATTAGGATTACTGCTAATCTTGGACTCCCAGTAGGATTGAGATAAACTCTCTAAGAGTCCTCTCTTTACCCAAATAAAGTCCTCTCTCATTCTAGGACTCTTGTCCCTTATCCGCTTATTCTGAATTCCGGTATTTTCGTAGATAACCTCGGCCTAGCCGAGATCACCTCAGCGTCATGACCAGGACACGTGGCACCCCAGCTGGCACTTCGGTGACAATTCGGCCACGTGTTGTCACTCAAAAATTATGTCCCCACAACTGCCCCCTAAGTTCTATTACCTCGGCATCTTGAGGTGATGGAACCTATATTATTTCTTTTAGCATGTTGGCTAAACTTGCTCTATCCTTTACTACCGAGGTCATCATTCATCGGCTTAATAGGACCAAGACTTATAGTCTGTTTTCATCAGTGCTTTAGAATAATTTGCATGTCTTCAACGTACACTTAACTGTGTAAATCTCTCGTGTGGAATACTTCGGTTATACCCCTAACAGTTTACTCCTCAGCTTTGGCCTAACACTTGAAAATATTTTTACAATATTTTCACAAGTGTTGTTTACAACTCGATACTTCACTCTTTACAGCAAGACTTCTATCTTCAAATATCTTCCAAGTCTTGGCAACATGGTAATCTCGGCAAGTATGTAGATACTTCTTTCAACATAACCTTAGCTTAACGTGTAAATTTTTCTCAAAAATTTCAACAAGTGTTTAAACCAATCTTCCTTTAATATAACCTCGGTTTAACTTCAACTTGTAAATTTAAAATTTCAACAAGTGTTAAATATGACTTCGGTTTAATTTCAACTTATAAACTTAAATTTCAACAAGTGTTAAATATGACCTCAGTTTAACTTCAACTTGTAAACTTAAATTTCAACAAGTGTTAAACATGACCTCAGTTTAACTTCAACTTGTAAACTTAAAATTCAACAAGTGTTAAACATGTCCTCGGTTTAATTTCAACTTGTAAACTTAAATTCAACAAGTGTTAAACATGTCCTCGTTTAACTTCAACTGTAAACTTAAATTTCAACAAAGTGTTAAATATGACCTTGGTTTAACTTCAACTTGTAAACTTAAATTTCAACAAGTGTTAAACATGACCTCGGTTTAACTTCAACTTGTAAATTTAAAATTTCAACAAGTGTTAAACATGACCTCAGTTTAACTTCAACTTGTAAACTTAAATTTCAAAAAGTGTTAAATATGTTCTCGGTTTAACTTCAACTTGTAAATTTAAATTTCAACAAGTGTTAAACACGTCCTCGGTTTAACTTCAACTTGTAAGTTTAAATTTCAACAAGTGTTAAACACGACCTCGGTTTAACTTCAACTTGTAAACTTAAATTTCAACAAGTGTTAAACTAATCTTAGCTTGTAAATTCCAGCTCCCAAGCATCATTCTCCAACCCTCTGCATGGCTTCCACCTACTCCTTTGTGGACCTTATATAAAAAGTCTTTAACTTAGGCTGAGTTTTTCTCTTCTCGGACTTAATCATCTAGGCCGAGATCTTGTCTTCTGGAATCTGGGATCTGCTCACTTTAGGCTGAGCTCATCTCTTCTCGGATCTAATCATCTAGGCCGAGATTGTGTCTTCTGGGATTCTCCATGTCCGACCTCCTACGAAGGCCGGTGGGAATGTCCCTTGGTCCCGCCATGCTGAGGGACTGCAGGAACCGTTTTCTGCCCCCCTTTCTGGGCACCTTTCTTGGCCGCTAGAATCGGCGTATTTTGTAGCGGGAACGGTGGCTGCATGACGTTGTTCTGCATCAGGAAATTGATGAACGTTTGCAGGTCCGCCAATTTGTCCACTATTCCCTTCATCTTGTTGTCCCTCCGCAAACATCTATCTTTCTTCATTGGAGGTCGTCCTCGTTATAATACCCGCTCCGGTCCGATTTCTTCAGTACGCCGCCCTCCTGGCCGACGTCCTTTCCTCCGTGATTCTTATCACGAGTCTCTTCGTTGCAGTTGTCTTCTTCGACGTCAAGGTCAATATGTTTTCCACTCTCAGTAGGAATGTCGTCCCCAACCTTCTCTTTCTGTCCGTCGTTGGCCATCTATTCTTCTTTCTTTCCCACAGACGGCACCAAATTGTGTGTGTCAATTTCCGACCATACTGCCAATCAAGCACTCAGCTAGAGAACACTGGTAGAATAGATTAAGCCCGAACGACCTGTCACAAAAAGAAGAGATTCCGGCGGTGGTTCGTCCATCCGGGGGCACTCCGACGATCAAGTTAGTTATCTCTCAAAGATAGCAAAAGTGTTAACTCACTATTCAGAGCATAAAAAGTATACCTTAGACCCATGAGGGTGCCTCCCTTTTATAGCCAACACAAACCTAGTCCCAATAGAAACCTAGCTTCAATGGATTTAGGATTACTGCTAATCTTGGATTCTCAATAGGATTGGGATAAACTTTCTAAGAGTCCTATCTCTACCCAAACTGAAGTCCTCTCTCATTCTAGGACTCTTGTCCCTTATTCGCTTATCCCGGATTCCGGTATTCTCGCAGATAACCTCGGTCTAGCCGAGATCACCTCGACGTCATGACCAGGACACGTGGCACCCCGTTGGTACACTTCGGTGACACACTCGGCCACGTGTTTCACTCAAAAATTATGTCCCCACAATATATTATATATATATATATTTTTTTTCATATATTTTAAAAAATCATATACATAGTGACACAATTGTGTTGAACATTTGCCTATACATTTTAGACTATTCTGAAATTATAAAATACATATTTTATAAAGATTACAACCTTATTAGGTCAACATTTGATTGCAAATTTCAAAATTATTTTCAGAAGTTAAAACACTTATTTGTTTATAAATAAATTTTTTTTTTGGTACATATATATTTGTTTTGTCATAATACATTAGTTACAAATATAAAATATTTAAAGCACTTATTGGAATTTTTTTTTTCCTCGTAGAAGATTGAAAATCCTTATTGGTTAATTATAAATCACTATAGTTCATAACTATTAAATGTTCATACCATAGCCATAATGGTTGCTAACACAATTATAATGGATCATAAATAAGACTTTCTTATAATGTATTTTTGTAACATAACCGCAATAATTCATGATTAACACTACAAAATTAATAACAATAAATTTGTAACTTTGATAGGAAGTAAAATTTGAAAATTTATATATATTTTCAAATATAAATATATAAGTGGCCATAATTTTATTGAGTTGGATATTTGCCTATAAATTTAAAATATTTGAAAATTTAAAATACCTATCCTCCAAGTGTCACAGCTTCATTTGACTTCTTATTAAAAAAATATTTTTTAATTTTATAATTAAAATATTTATTTGTTAGTAGATATTGTTATTGGTGTATTCTCATTTGTTGCATTAAAACTTGTTGACTATAAACTTAAAACATTTAAAGTAGCTATTTTAATATTTTTCATTTGTAATATTAATTGTTATAGATGCTGAAAATCACAATTGACTAATTTATTATAATGATTCATAATTTTCGTTTTTTGTCACAATGTTTCCTAAAATTAAATGTTCATAATATAACCAAAATGAATTCTAACATTTGCTATGATTCGTAACTAGACTTTTTCTTATGGTGCACCTCTTCATAACATAACTATAATAATACATAATAAACATCACAAAAATTAATATAAAAAAAACTTTGTAAATGGAGGAGGTAAAAATATCAAACATAAAAATGATGCAATTTTATTGGGTCAAAAATTATTTTATCAATTTTAAAATACTCATTTTATAAGTGTCACAACTTTATTAGATCTGACATTTGACTACAGATTAAAAAAAAATATTCGAAATTTTAAACACCAATTATTATTATTATTATTATTATTATTATTATTATTTGTTCACATATATCCATTTATATTTTATTAGAACTGTTGGTGAATATTTTCGGTAAAATTAATTAATAGCGAATAATAAATAAAATAAAATAAACTTACAATTTTTTTTAAGATCAAACTATTGAACGAAGTTGTGATTGAGGCCAGTGTATGGATACTGTGTCTTTAAGACAGAATAACGCCCTCTCTACTGGTGCTCGAGATTAATAGGCGTCCTGTCTCCAGGATACAACAATCACCACACACAGAATTTGCACTAACTCTATGTGTACAGTGAACCAGAATATGTGCTTTATACTCTCTCAAACTTAAACTCTAAAAATAAAAATGCAGGATGAAAAGAGAGGAAGGAAAAACTAGAATCCAAATTTTTTTTTTTTACTAATTTGATATTCAAATCCGAATGGAGGACTGCCTTAATATAGGCAATGGAAAACCCTTTCGGAAGAGACATGCCTGTTGGAAATTTAAATATGAAATTCAAATCTATTGAGCCGTTGCAAAATTTTGAATACGAATTTCAAAATTTTTTGTTTCCCAGCAACCAATTGAAAATACCTTCAAATAATTTTGGCCCAAGATGATAGTAATGGGCCAACCCAACCCAACTCACACTTTGGGTGTCCTTTGAGCCCATGCCCAAGGTTCCATTTAGGACCTTATATCTTCACCAAATTTTTCCTAACTTTCCTATGTGGGACAAGAACAATCAACACCATTTTGAGGAATATTTTTGTTTCTTTTTACCAACATGACTAATGTTCATGAACCACACTTTGGAGTCAATTTCCCATTCACCCATAAATGGTTTTGAGTCACTAATTTCATAATCTTGTTCACCACACGGCAACAAACACATTGCTACTTGGACTCTCCAAACCGACTTATGGATCCTAAAAAATTATTAGCATAAAGTTTCCAAAAAATCAAATTGCAACTATTTTTTCCAACAATCCCCCACATCAATGAAATTGACGAAAAGGACATGTAACAACATGCAACCTCGGAGAGTACAAAAATGAAAGCATCCTGCATAGGATAGGTAGCTTTTGGCCTTGAACCTTCTCTTGTGAGAAACTATCGGGTTTACTGGCTGATCAGTCAACATGATGTTTTGAACTGTTCTGCCGTTAGTGTAAACCAAGACAACAGCTTTCACACAGTTTGGTTTTCATACAAAACTTGGTTCTTTCGGTTATGCTCGTTTTGGCCCTGGGCAATACCTGGTTTTCATGAGTGCTCTAGAGAATGTAGCCTTAGCATTCTCATAGAATCGGCCCAGTTCGCACTCATATAGGTGATACTCATTAAGAGTATTCTACTATATCCCACTTGGTTTTCCAAGATATGAACTTCATTAAAAGTAAAACTTATCCTAATTCTCGCTGCAGACATCACTTGTTATCATAGAAATGGGTAGGAGATTTACCTCCTTAGTGATATTCGGGAATTATACTTAATTCGGTTGTCCCTTTGAACCTAGATCTTGGGATCTCCAGTCAGCTAGGTTGGGTTGCCATTAAGTCGATTCTTAACTGGTAGGCTTTAATCCCATTCCCCTCGATGATCTCATAACTTGCTCGTTGGTCAAACCTTTTGTTAACGAATCCACAATGTTATCTCTTGACCTTATATATTTAATGGAAATAATTCCACTTAAGAGCAGTTGCTTAACGGTATTATGTCTACGACGTGTATGACGAGACTTACCATTATACATATTATTTTGTGCCCTAGCCATAGCTGTTTGGCTATTGCAATGGATGCAAATTGCGGGCACAGGTTTGGGCCACATTGGAATATCTTCCAGGAAATGTCAAAGCCATTCTGCTTCTTCTCCTGCTTTATCTAATGCAATAAACTCGGATTCCATTGTGGACCTGGCAATGCACGTTTGTTTGGACGAGTTCCAAGAGACTACTACACTTCTTAAGGTAAAGACATAGCCACTATTAGACTTAGAGTCTTTAGTATCGGATATCCAATTAGCGTCACTGTACCCTTCCAGTACTGCTGGATATCTTTTATCGTTCAATCCATAATTGCAAGTATATCTTAGATATCTAAGCACTCTAATTATGGTTGTCCAATGATCTTTTCCTAGATTACTTGTGTACCTGCTCAATTTACTGACAACATATGCTATATCAAGATGTGTGCAATTCATGAGGTACATTAAACTTCCAATTATTCAGGAGTACTCTAATTGTGATACATCTTCACCTATGTTCTTCATTAAATGAAGACTAGCATCCACAGGGGTTTTTGAAAGACGGTCATTATGTTTATTAAATTTCTCAAGAAATTTTTCCACATAATGACCTTGAGACAGAGCACATCCATCAGATGTTCTAGTAATTTTAATTCCTAAAATTACATCTGCTACTCCTATATCTTTCATGTCAAACTTAGTGTTCAACATTTTCTTGGTAGTTTTTATAATTTCATTATTACTACCAATAATAAGCATATCATCTACATATAGCCAAACAATGACATATCCCTTTTCTGTGTCTTTCACATAAACACATTTGTCACATTCATTTATTTTGAATCCATTTGACATCATAACATTGTCAAATTTTTCATGCCATTGTTTTGGAGCTTTCTTTAAACCATAAAGAGATTTTACAAGCTTGCACACTTTCTTTTCTTGCCCTGGAACTACAAAACCTTGTTGTTGTTCCATGTAGATTTCTTCATTAAGATCTCCATTTAAAAATACAGTCTTAACATCCATTTGATGTATTTCAAGATTGTATAAAGCCGCTATAGCAATCAACATTCTAATGGATGTTATTCTTGTTACAGGCGAATAAGTGTCAAAATAATCGATTCCCTCTGTTTGCCTATAACCTTTTACTACAAGTCTTGCCTTGTATTTCTCAATTGATCCATTAGGTTTCATTTTTCTCTTGAATATCCATTTATATCCAAGAGGCTTACATCCTGGTGGAAGATTTGCCAATTCCCAAGTATGATTCTGTAAGATGGAATCAATTTCAATATTAATAGCTTCCTTCCATAGAGGAGCTTCTGCCATGGACATGGCTTCCTTAAATGTTCGAGGCTCATTTTCTGGTAGATAAGTCAAAAAGTCAGGATTACTACGTCTAGGTTCTTCCTCATTTGTTCCGTCTTGATTATCCTTAATCTGTCCTTGACTATGATCAAATGTACTTTCATAAAAACGTTTAAGAGAATTTGACTCTTGTATTGATTTACAAGGAAATATATGTTCAAAGAAAGATGCATTTCTTGATTCAATTATAGTATTGACATGCACGTCTGGATTATCACTTTTGTATACTAAAAATCGATAAGAATAGTTTTAGGTCCTATTTTGACCCTTTTAGGATCGGGAATGGCCGCCTTAGCTAAACACCCCCACACTTTCAAATATTTGTAAGAAGGATCTCGACCTTTCCACAATTCATATGGAGTTTTAAGAATCTTCTTGTGAGGTATTTTATTCAAAATATAATTTGCGGAAAGAATTGTTTCCCCCCACAAGTTCTAGGGTAAACCTGAGCTAATCACAATGGCGTTCATAATTTCTTTCAATGTATGATTTTTTCGCTCAGCAACTCCATTTTGCTGTGGTGCATAAGGCGCAGTAGTTTGATGAATGATTCCAAGTTATGAACATAATGTTCCAAAAGGAGCATCATATTCACCACCTCGATCACTTCTTAATGCCTTAATATTCCTACCAAGTTGATTTTCAACCTCAGTTTTATATTCAATGAATTTTTCTAAGGCTTCATTCTTGCTTCGTAATAAATATACATAGCAGTTTCTCATGCTATCATCAATAAAAGTGATGAAGTACTTCTTGCCCCCTCGTTTTGAACAAATTTCAAATCACAAATATCACTGTGAATTAAATCCAGTGGCTCAGTACTTCTTTCAACGGAATTAAATGGTGCCTTAGTCAATTTTGCCTCAACACGCACTTCACATTTATGATTTGAGTTAATAGAAAAATTAGGTAGATAGTCCAAGTGAATTAATCTACGCAACAAATCGTAATTAACATGTCATAATCTACAATGCCATAAATGAGAAGACTCAAACAAATAAGCAGAAGATGTGGTGTTCTTATTAAAACTACAAATTACAGTCAGTACATTGATTTTGAATAACCCGTCACACAGGTATCCCTTCCCTACATAAACACCATCCGTACACAGAACAAATTTATCAGAAACAAAGACCAATTTAAAACCATTCTTGCTTAACAATGATCCAGACACCAAGTTTTTCCGAATTTCTGGAACATGCAAAACATTGTTAAGCGTTAGCTCCTTGCCCGAAGTCATCTTGAGCACAATCTTCCCTTGTCCTTCAACTTTTGCAGTAGAGGAGTTTCCCATGAAGAGCTACTCGTCATCCTTAACTTGTTGATAGGTAGTAAACATTTTCTTTTCTGCACACATAGGTCGTGTTGCCGCGGTGTCTACTCACCATTCCTTGGAGTTTGATCCCATCAGATTTACTTTAGACACAACCGCTGCAAGGTTCATCTTAGTCACTCCATCAGACAAAGTATCCAATTCAGTTATGTGTGCATGTTCATACTTCGTCTTTTTGGAAGGACTTTGTTGATCTTTGCAATTCCTACAATCTTTGGCCCGATGTCCTACCTTGTTGCACACAAAGCACTTTCCCTTGAACTTTATAGATCCAATCTTAAAACTCTGACCAGTATTTTGTTTAGAGTTTTACCTAGGACGCTGTCTCTTTTTGTCCTTTTGTCCTTGCTCCAATATGTTAGCCTTTGCTTTGAAAATAAATCCCGGATTTCTTTTCTTTTCTGCATCACGGTTATCTTCCTCAATCCGTAATCGGACAATCAAGTCCTCTAACTTCATTTCCTTACGTTTGTGTTTCAAGTAGTTTTTGAACTCTTTCCAAGATGGTGGTAGTTTCTCAATGATAGCTGCCACTTGGAAAGATTCGCTCAAACTCATACGCTCTGCATGAATTTCTTGTAAAATCAATTGAAGCTCTTGGACTTGACTAATTACTGTCTTCGAGTCCACCATCATGTATTCAAGAAAACAGCCAACCACATATTTCTTGATTCCCGCATCTTCCGTTTTGTACTTCTTGTCCAAAGATTCCCACAATTCTCTAGCCGTTTGTAATGGACTATACACGTTATACAATGTGTTGTCCAATCCATTCAAAATATAGTTTCGGCACAAAAAATCAGAAAGCTTCCACGCCTTGTGACGCCTCAAATTTTGATAATCTAATACAACGATGCACCAAGGTTTAACTAGAGGATACACATCATTTTAAGCACAAAATACAAATAATTACACTAAAATAAAATATTAATAATAGTTACAGATAAAATTCTTCAAGTCTTTAAATATAGATCGGTTCCTTGATACAAAAAGATTATCCAAAATATAGGAAATATACAATCTAATTTCTAAGGCAGCCATGGTTCCACAAAGCTTTTAGGGATTCTGTTCTTGGTGTAAAACTCGCCTTTACTTGGCATAAAACGGCATGAGCTTGGAATGCCCAATAAACACACACACCCCTACCCTTTTCCCATTCCAAATACACAAGTAACATAACGGCACGGTCATAACATACAGCGAAAGCAATAATCAAGCAGAGATTATAATTAAATTTTAGTTCTCATGAATAATAGTCAATTTTAGTTAGTTCTAGGCAACTCCCCGCGGAATGCTGTTCCTACCCAACTACTAACTCTGGCCACGTGCAATTCTGACTCCCCCTTGGTTAATACAATACCAATGTGTCGCTTACCACATAACCACCAGTGCGTCGCTTACCGCACAATTACCAATGATGCCCACGCACCTAGGTTACATACCCAAGTGGTGACATCACGATCTGCCCCAAGGAAACGGGTTTCCAAGGATACTCTCCCTGTGTGAGACCCTCACTGCCACCCTTATGCCTCCCATTTCCGTTAAGCAGCCAGAATACCTCCCATGCCATGTTAGGGTTCGGAAACACACTTGCGCAAGACTTCACAAAAATGGAATACATTCCACTATATCATACTCTTGAATCCATCGTTCATTATCTCATAAAATTTAATACAATGATCGCAACCCATTACCATCCCATTTGATTTCCCCTCTATTAAGTGCATTATGTTCTCAGTTATAGCAAAGCATGGTCAGTATAATTACGAATCCAAACTAAACAAAAAGTAATTTATTCAGGGTAAAGCAAATTTACAATTTATCATAGATTACATATCGAGACTAAAACATTCAAGAAACATAGAATATAAGAGTTGCAAACTAAATAAGAGCATATTAACATAAATTTCCAGATTTCCAGATTTTGAACCAGTTTGAAAATAATTATGAAAAAATACTTTTATTGGCCCTAAGTACCTAGCCTGATGTGAGTTTGTAGATAAATAAGTCTAGTTTCAAACTCAATTTACGAAAGTAGGACATGTATTTTAGATTTTAAGATAATTCAGAATTACTAAGATCTGTCCAGATTCGTTGACGGTTACGCAAATCGGTTTTTCTCTCAAACCCCTCACTCTCTTGAGTTAAAACAAATTTTAGTTAAAATATAACACCAAGATTAAGATTTTGACATAAAATTGGACTCAATATTATTTTCTGGAATTTTATGAAAATAGAGAGAAAGTTGACTGTTTTTCTAGTTCTGTGAGTAACAAACTTAGAAAAATTGTTTAGGTTATAAAATACATCCTTAGGTCCTACCAAAATTATCACATACTTTATACATACCAAAATATTAGACCATAAAAACAGATTTTGAGTTTATGGAGTTTTGATAGGAAAATAAAATTCAAGAGAGGGAAAAGATTTGCTGCTGGAAATTTAAGAAAAAAGAGAAGCACACAATTTCTTGATTAATACAACCTTTATACAAGAGTGTAGGCCTAGACTACAACAAATATATACAAATAGCTGTATTAGGAGGGGAAAACAAGTGGTAAGAGAACTTGAGAGAAGAGGTGTTGTATGTTTACCTTTGTTGTAAAGACTTCCAACACAATTCTTCCTTTTCTTCTCCCCTTCTCTCTCCCTCTCTCCCTCTCTCTTTTTTTCCAAGATCACTCTCTCTCACTCCTCTAGTGAATGGCTGAAAATGTATATAATGAGGGGGAGAAGTGTGCATATATATATATATATAGAAAAGATTGGGAAGGTTTCTTAGGGACTAAGTTCCCCTAAGTGCAAATTGTCAAGTTGCCATTATGGCCTTTCATCCATCACATAGTCAACAACTTGGGCTCCAAGACATATATATATATATATATATATAGAGATATTTGTATATATATGAGATATTTGTATTTATAAACATCATATAATAGCCACAAGTACATTAACTAATAAAATATTACAATTAAGGGTTGGAATGAAATAAAATAAAAGTATATAGGGACCAAGTCTAAATTTATGAAACCTTGATATATGTATTAATATACTAACATTAGAAAATAGTTAAAATAATAAATTCGGGTCCCGTTAAATTAAAGCGCAAACAAATGCAAGAAACCGAGCAAAAACGGCATTATCGAGAATTAAGATTTTAGAGTGATTAATATAATGATAGGGTCTAATAATTAACAATATGGTTTTAAAGGTGATTATTAATCTACGGGATCTATTAGGGTTTACTCGAATTAATCCGCGATGCTTCCTGATTCTAGGGTTTAAAATGCAATTAAGCAAAAATTCAAGGGCTTTATTGAAATAAGCTCAAGGTTAGGGATTTAATGGTAATTACAAAAATTAGGGTCTCTACATGCCTCAACTGCGGCAATTGCTTGCCGATCAGTTTCGTCCCGCTCAAGGCGGGTGCATTCTCTTTGACAAATCTTGCCAAATTCAGAGTTGTAAGATAAAACAGTAATTTTACTGCCATCTCTTAAACTCTGTCCCATTAAATTTGAAAAATCTAGAAACCCTAGATGTTGATTTGTGATTATGTACCAATTTAAGCAAAATATAACAATCCCAATCAAACAATCAAGAGAAAGAGACACAAAGATTTTACGTGGAAAAAACCACAATTGGACACCTTCCAATTGTGATCAAAAAACCACGGGCAACAGCCACAAGAACAATCCACTAAGAAGATTTAAAGGAATTACACAGGTATACTCTCAATTATCTAGCGAATTCACAACGCCTAATTGAACCAACCTCTATGTGCTCTTCCAACCCATCTTCAGCACGGAATTGTCTTTCTGATGAGCACTCCGGATTCCCTCCAAAGCTTCAGGCTCGAATTCTTCAGAATTCATAACTGAAGAACAACTCTCTTTTGTGTATAACAAACAAACCTTGATGTACTCTCTTTAAACCATGAGTTAAATACTCAATAAAACATCAAAGAAAACTAAATATCCCCAGATATAAACCTTAAGAACCAAAAAGAAGATCTGGAGGACTTCACTGAATTCCTTAGTTTTGGAAAGAAAACCAAGTATTATAGAGAACCAAAAGTAATCCTAGATTGGGAAGAAAACAAACTCCTTGAGAAATCCGGATTCTGAGGCTCGCTCGAGCAAAGCTTTCCTGGCTCAAGCGAGGAGAGTATTTTCATGATTCTACTAGTGCCTTGGCTCGAGCGACGGATCCTTGGCTCGAGTGAGGAATACACTTCTTCAGGTTTTTGTATGGACGCAATCCTTGGCTCGAGCGAGAAAGTCTTAGCTCGAGCGAGCAACGGCTGATATGCAATTTTGAAAGCATTAACATCACAAACTTCTCCGCAAAGCTCGATTCGGGTTGGATTCGCATCTAATAAACTCATAGCCTCACTGAAATAAAAATGTGAATAAAATTACAACTCAAAAGAGTTTTGTCAAACGGGATTGCCAAGAATAAAAACCTAACAATATTTTTCCGGCTTTTCGTTGTGGTTAACTGGGATAGGGGTGGGAAGTGAAGTAACCGTATGAGTAGAAACCACGACATAGGTAGATGTTGGGTTTGCATTTCCATCACTGATTACAGTCTCAGTTGCCATTTAAATATTACCTTTATGATTCAACAAACAATAAAACCAAATCTTTTCACGATAAGTAACTAAGATAAAAGAATCTCAGAATTCAGGAAACCAATAACTAATAAAATAAAATAAAAGAAAAGCGATATAGACAACACCACAAACTATGTATATAAAAATAAACTTATTTTGTTTTGTTATACTTAACAAACATACAGATTCAAGAAATATATTAATATATAAAATATAATCTAATAAACAATTTGAAGCACAATATGAATAAACGATAAAGTAATTAATCTGGGCAAGCCACAAACAAAGTGCACCAAACTAAATAAATAATAGTGGTCCACATATGACGTTTCACCAACGAACAATTTTTGTTTTGTTTTGTTTGTTTGTTTTTTTTTTGTTTTTGTTTTTGTTTTTGTTTTTGTTTGTTTTGTTTTTTTTTTATGCGTTTGAAAAAGAAAATAGACCAACAGATTCAAACAAACACGATTATAATATATATGTATATCTAATAGAAACCACAACGTTAACAAAAAGTACAACCCAGAATAATTAACTTCTACATTAAACCAGAAAATACAGAATTTACAGTCTGAAATTTTGTATTAAAGCATAATAGAAAAACAGTCTAAAAACACACTTATTTAGAACCAGCAGATTAAAATTATGAAAAGACAATAAATAAATTCTGTATTAAACCAGAACACAAAAGCAGGAAAAGAAAGAAAAAAAAAACACTGTATAAAACAGTAATTGTATCTGAAACAGAAACATGCAGAATATATTTTGTATTTGAACAGAACTGACACACAGGGGGGAAAAAAATGAAACCAGAAAAATTAATTTAACCGAAACCTTAATCTGAAGCGTTTATTCTGTCTTAAAATTGTTGGAGAATATTTTCGGTAAAATTAATTAATAGCGAATAATAAATAAAATAAAACAAACTTATAATTTTTTCGAAGATCAAACTATTGAATGAAGTTGTAATTGAGGCCAGTGTATGGACACTGTGTCTTTAAGACAGAATAACGCCCTCTCCACTGGTGCTCGAGATTAATAGGCGTCCTATCTCCAGAATGCAACAATCACCACACACAGAATTTGCGCTAACTCTATGTGTACAGCGAACCAGAATATGTGCTTTATACTCTCTCAGACTTAAACTCTAAAAATAAAAATGCAGGATGAAAAGAGGAGGAAAAAACTAGGAGTCTGAATTTTTTTTTTTACTAATTTGATATTCAAATCCGGATGGAGGACTGCCTTAATGTAGGCAATGGAAAACCCTTTCGGAAGAGGCATGCCTGTTGGAAATTTGAATATGAAATTCAAATCTATTGAGCTGTTACAAAATTTTGAATATGAATTTCAAAATTTTTTGTTTCCAAGCAACTAGGGGTGCTCGTGGATCGGTTTTGTGCGGTTTGCGATTCGGTTTTGACCCACCCGCATTTATGCTGTTTGGGAAAAAGTCAACCCGCAACTGCCCGTAGTGCGGTTTGCGGTTTGTGCAGATATGGTTTGCAGATGTGCGGGCAGTTTGCGGTTTACACTTTTTTCTTTAAAAATTAATTTTTCAGTTTTTTTTTCCCATCGAATTTAGGCATCAGATTCATTTTATATTGTGATCATTTGACAACAATTTTCTGATGAGTTTACAAATAAAAATTGAATATCAATGTATTAAATGAAAGTACCCAAAACAAAGAGACCCTACACTAGCATTTTTGCCACGAAAAAAATGTATATCAATGCATTAAAAAATGTATATCAATGCATTATCAATGCATTAAAGGTTGTACTCAATTAGAATTGCGAGTTCAGTAATCAATAATCAAACTAGAAGCTCCATCGACCACTAGAAGGAAAATTTTATTAGGAAAAAGTAGATGAGTCACTAATGAAAATCATATAAGAAACCAAGTTTAGGACTTGATAATTCTACGACATTAAGAAAGTTGAGAAATACTTAAAAATAAGGATCCTAGTGTCATAGAAAATATAATGGTGCTCTTGTTAAAGTTACAAAGTTGGTATATAAAAAATAATAATAATTATTATTATTATTAAAGTGTGGGCGGTTTTTGCGGGTTTAACCCGTGACCCGCCCGCAAATTTGTCATATTTCAAACCGCATCTGCCCGCATTATGTTTGCGAAGCCAACCATTTATATGCAGGTTGGGCGATTTGAGCAGGTTCAGATAAACCGTTGTCCACCCCTACAAGCAACCAATTGAAAATACCTTCAAATAATTTTGGCCCAAGAAGATAGTAATGGGCTGGCCCAACCCAACTCACACTTTTGGTATCCTTTGAGCCCATGCCCAAGATTCCATTTAGGACTTTATATCTTCACCAAATTTTTCCTAACTTTCCTATGTGGGACAAGAACAATCAACATCATTTTGAGGAATATTTTTTTTCCCTTTACCAACATGACTAATGTTCATGAACCTCACTTTGGAGTCAATTCCCATTCACCTATAAATGGTTTTGACTCACTAATTTCATAATCTCGTTCACCACACGGCAACAAACACATTGCTACTTGGACCCTCCAAACCGACTTATGGGTCCTAAAACATTATTACCATAAAGTTTCCGAAAAATCAAATTGCAACCATTTTTTCCAACAAGAACTCAATGGGTGCAAATTTAAAACATTTAAAGCACCTATTCTAATTTTTTATTTTACAAATATTTTTACTACAAGTATTCGTAACAAAGCCACAATGATTTATAATTTATTTATCACAACGGTTCATAACTATGAAATATTCATAACATAACTATAATTTTAGGCACGTATGGCAACCCTCGAAAAAAAGCCAACTCATACTTAAAAAGTGAAAAACTTAAAGCACCACCAAGTCATTTGTAATGAATTGAAAAAAAAGTTAAATATCATGTCAAATTTTTTATTTTTATTTACATGAAACAATTTTTTTAGCTCCTTAAAAAGTAAAAAAATTCGAAAAGCCACTAATAGTCAACCCCAGTCGCTCACTTAATATAATTGCAATGGTTCATAAGTAAAACTTTTTATTCTTTATTTTTAACCACAGTGAAATGAAAGAAAAATATTTTGAAGCTCTAAGGGTAGAGCTTTAGAGGGAGCTCTGATGGTGGGTCCTGCCATGGGATGTGATATTTTGGTGCATGCCAGCTTAGTAGAGCTGCTTTTAGAGTAGCTCTACTAGTGGTTTGTATCATATCTGTTTTATTTTTATTTATTTATTTATTTTGCTTTGCCACATAAGTAGGGGTGATGCTATGGTACATTTAGATGTACCATACATTTAGTTATGAACTTATATGATTTTATGTCATAACCAATATCATATTAGTCATAACTACTATCATATTGAGTCATAACTTAGTTATATTTAGTTATTTATTTATACTATATTACCTCATAACCAGGTCATAACTAAATTACTTAAATAATTTAACTCTCAAATAGGCAACCGGTGTAGCAGGTTAGAAGGGGAAACAAAATTGAATCAGTCGTGTTTGGCCCTCTTGTTGGCTCTTCTCCTCCCTCTTCTCTTCCGCCATAGCTGAAGCTTCCAAGGACCACCAGCCTCGTCGGCGATCCGGGCTTCAGCCATGTCGACATCTTCTTCGCAAGCTCTCACTCTCTGGACGTCTCCACCATGGGTTTGTTCTAGTTGTTCTTCATCAATCGCAACGATCTCTGTTCTTCATCGATCTCGAGGCTAATCGAACTCGAACTCAATCTCTCTCGCTATTAGCTCCCATCTTGAGTTTGCAAATCGCAAATCCGAAATCGAGTTTGAATCAGATCAGATCTATCTTGCTCTTTATCTCAGGTACATTTTTCAGAAAATTAAAAAAATTCATGTATGTTTTCATATATTTTTTCTTAGATTTCATTTGCTAATAAATGAAAAAAATATATATATATATATATGGTGATTGCAAAAAAACAAATTTGTTAGATTTCATTTGAGTTGTAAACTAGTTTATATTCAGATTTTGAAGCTCGTTTAGTGTACATTTTCCTGTGGTGCTGTAATCGAAAGTTATATTTGAATTGTTGTCCTCTTGATCTGATCAACAGTTGGATTTGATATGTTATACAGAGAGTTTTTGTAAGTAATTTTATTGTCTGATTGCTTTGCAATTATTAGATTGGTGATTGATTGCTCTATTATATTGGATGAGATTCATAGAGAAAGCTCATCAGTTTGATTTTATTTGAATTAGAATGGAAGATGAAGAGTAAGGGGGAGGAAGAAAAAAGAAAACATGGATTGATTCAAGTTGAAACTTTGGCACAATGTTTTTCTGATCCAGTTAGAACTTAGAGCAAACCTAGTTTTCTTCATCTATAACCATGTAATAAATTATTAAAAGAAATTATAGCATGAAGTAATTAGTAGAGATAAATCATGTAGAATATCAATTCTTTTAAAAACTTTACCTACATTGAAGTTCTTTGTGGGAAAATTCCACGTAAATGGTAGATCCCAGTTGTAACTAACTTCTAAAATATCAAATGCAGGTTTTCATTCATATATGATAATCTATACTATTTTAAATTAATTCTTGTTTTTTCTTTGAATGCAGAGACTAAAAATAAAAAATAAAATAAGAATCTCGTTGTTAAAGTAAAGTTTAGAACTTGAAATTTTTATATTGAATGTACGTCTTCTTGAATTTGTATCAGAACTGAGTGCAGAGTTGTTTGTAACGATTAATTTATTTGATAGGAGCAATAATCTGCAGAGAATTAGTTTAGAATTTTAATTGACATGGTTGTAATCAGTTCAGAAAATACTCTTTTAAGGGGCTACCTTGTTAGAGACTCTGTATTTACTATTTAGGTGCGCGGTAGTTGTGCAAATAATGGGAGCAATATCATGGCTGGTCTTGGCAGCATATTGTTTGCCATGATATGACCAAGTAGCTGATTACTGCAATGCATGTTATTACTAGAGAAAGGGACTTTGCAGTGACTAGAAAGGCTACCTTTGTCTTGGGGATCACTAATTGGTTATTGTCATGAGTTCTTTGACTGCATTGTAGTGTAGTAGGTACTCCATTGTTTTAGGGATCATACTAGTGTATGTACTCCATTGTCCCAGCTTTGAATTACTACCTACGAGCAGTTCAAATGGCATGGCAGTTGTTGTTCCTTACCTTTTTAAAAAAAGTAAAAAATAAAAAATGATCGACGTTAGTTTTTTTCTCAAAGATGAGCTTTTTAGAATTATATTTGAAATCTAATTTGAAACATTGATTGGTTATCTAATTAGAAATAGGAAAAGCAAATCTGACAAGATTGATGCCTGTTAACAATAGCACCGTATTTGCAGCCAATAAAATAAAGTTAATAGCACCATATTTGCTAATAATGGGCATTTAGTACAACAATATTTTTATGTAGCTTTTTAACTTTGTGATTGTGATATTTGCTTTTTTCTCGAACTGCAGTATCATTCAAAGTGTTGAAGTTTGTAATGTGGATTGTGAATGTATATTTGATCCAATGCCACCAAATTTTTTTGTTTTTGTTTTTGTTTTTTGCTAGAGGCATTCTTGAACTCTTGAGGATAAGATGTGATCATTATGGTTACCACTGCTGGCAAAGGATGCAATATCAGGATTGTCTTTCTTGGAGAAAGATGTTATTTTTGTAGTTTTTTGACAGAAAAAAAGATCCTTAGAATACATGGGGTATGTATATAATAAATATAAAATATCTATGTAGACTATTTTATTTCTAGGTGTTAGAAATTGGGCGCCCATGTGGCATGGCCCTTTGAGCTTTTTGAGCCTGAACCTCTTGAACCTTATCCATGTAAGTTTGAATTTTAATTCAAACTTATTTGGATAACCATTCAGGATATCTATATCTATCATATCAATAGATATGGATAGATAGATAGATATTTGGTTATATATCAGATTATATGGTTAATCTAATATATTGAATCAGATACGTATATCAGATACGTTATGGGGTTTTTACCCATAACCTTTTTTTTCCCAGACTTTCCTCTCTCTCTGACTCTCTCCCAAAAACAACGATCAAAGCCATTTGCACTGTGATTTGTGTGGGTGATATTCACTATTGTAATATCACCCCATTGCTGGGTTGATTGACCAGATTCAGGAAGCACGTGATTTATCCACGAGGTTCTTCGCTAAAAGGTATGATCTAAACATTTAATCCGCTGCGTTATAATGCATTAATGTTTTACATTGGTATCAGAGCGCATATATGGGTATTTTCGTGTTTTCCTTTATCATGTGTATATATATATATATATATGTCCACATTATACACATGAATATTTATAAAAGTGGAAGAGATCCAAAATATTTTATTTTTTTATGATCATTAATGTCATTTTTATGACCATAAACGATTTTATTTTGGAAAATGGAGTCCGGAAGTACAAAAATCGGACCAGAAAACACCCGAGAAGGCGGCGTGTGTGATTCACGCGCTGTATGACGCCGCCCAGCAGCGCCTCGTGCCACCACGCGCTTTCACGCGCTGAGACGCGCTAGGCGCGCTTCCCACGCGCCCACACGCGCGAGTTGTGCCCTCCCTTCCACGCGCGCATTAGCCGCGCCATGCGCCGCGCGCGTTGAGCCGACTCGCGCCGAGTTGCGCTGAGCGGCGCCGAGCCGCGCCGAGCTGTTTTTCCGTGCTGGTGTTTTTAAGGCTCTGTTTGTTCTGTCTTAAATTCTGAATCGCGTTAAATGGCCATAATTTATTCGTTATAGCTTTGTTTTAACGTGGTTAGAACCGTTAGACTCAGAATTAAATTTTCTATCTTCTGTAAAATTTTGAAATTTTACGAAAATAAAAAATATTTTTTCTGTGTTAATAATTCATTTTTTATGCTTTAAAATGATTCTGGTATTGCATAAATAATTTTCTGGGGTTGAAATTTTTATTGTGGACTTCTGAAATTTTACTATTTACTGGTATAATTGTTTCAGTTATCAGTTTCTGGATTTTTTATTTCTAATTTTATGTGTGTTTATTAGTTATTTAAAATTCCAGAAAATTCTCAGAAGTGATATACTTTCTGTTATGGCATAATTTGAATATTAAATACAGCATTGTTTTATTTGCCTAGAGTTTATAATATGTTGTAATTAGAATAGCATGATTAATTGTTTTTTATTTTAATTCCGTTATTAAATGTAACATAGCATGTATTGATTGTGAATCTACATTATGATGCTATTGTATGGAATTAGAATTTTTATCATTTTTAGACATGCCATAATCAGTGGGAGGTTATTCGGTTGAGAGAAATCTTTGTAGATTAACTCCCGAAAACCAATATTTTGCGCATAAATTAAATTAAATTTTGGATAATTGTCACTGTGGCGCAAGAGATGATTACGAGCATAGCGGATTTTCGATCTTGCGACTTGTGTAATATTGTCACTATTTAATTTAGATTTTTGTGGCAAAATTATATTATGCTAATCAAATTAATCCCAATGCGAATTTCTCACTAAATTGATTTAGCTTATGGAAGTTAATTTGGTTGACCTAGACTTAGTAGAGATGTTCAAATGTGAACAATGTAATCCCATTCTTTAGATGAGCAAAAGTCTTGGAGACTTTAGGTCAAACCTTAATTGAGCCAAAGTAAGGAAACATGACTCAAAGTCGCCGTGTTTTTGTTGCCTTGTTTGGCAATAAAAACTAATGTGTGCGCTATGGTTAGCGGCACGCTACGTAGTTTTGGTTGGCGAGTTTTGAGTTATGAAATTAGTAAGCCCTCAATAGATCTGTATATGATCTTGACTATTGAGCTGCGCGGATTGACTTTGTAATTTGACTTGTAATAATGTTACATCATTGGATGAAGTAACATTCAAGAGTCACGTCATCCAAGAAATGCGAGCTTAAATAAATTAGTCATTAAGTGTAAGACGAGTAGCCAGTATGAGCAGTGTTTTGCTCTCTACCCAATTACTGGGAGTGGATGGAGCAAAATTTCATGCACTATAATAGTGTGCGTTGAAATATCACGTGAAGTGAAAAGATTAGCGCTTAGAAGCTGCAAAATCTATTAACACTAAGTGAAAAGATTAGCGCTTAGTGGCTGCAAAATCTATTAGCATTGCCAACTTGTCTAAGTCTGGACACTTACTGTTTCCACACTTGAGTGTGAGACATGATGAGGTGCTTCTTTGTTATTCCTTTACTAGGCTAACGTTTTTGAATAACGTTTACCACTAAGCGCAAACGTTGCAGCATAGTAATGAAAAGGTCAAGGCCGACAAGGTTGTTATGACTCTAAGAATTTGACGCATCGCTTGTGAGAGCATTGTGTTGAATTAGACTCTTTAGCCTAATTCCGCTTAAGTTACTTCAAGAGCTGTCACAGATTGATAGCTTATTCTCTCCTTCTTGTGGATAGTAGAATTAATTGCAAGTAACTATGAAGCGAGAAATAGATATGGCAAGAGGAGTATCGTCATCTTTCAACTAGATGCATTAAAGTGTATGGAGAATAAAATTGACTTGAAGGTGCAGGGGATTAGCACTTACTAGTTAAATTTGCGACTTAGGCGCACTTGATATCTCCATGACATCCTTTTATGATCTAGTGAATATGAATTAGTCTGAGTCATTACCTAGTTGGGCCTAAACCTTTTAAACTTATCTTCGAGAACTCACACATTAAGATGATTGGAATTAGTTTATGACATTGGTCATGAACCGGTGGCTTATTATACTTAATCACATTAATGAGATGATGACACGATGGTTTGAGTAGGCCTTCTCGGGCCCACTCGCTTGTGACATCCTGCTCTCATATAAATGTGTAACTTTGTTCGCAATGGGTGCGCACAAGTAAGTAGGAAAGCCGTAGAAGGTCATTTGTATTGGCGCATTTAGTCCACTATGATATTTGTGACTAGATATGTGTAAGGGTATGATAGCTAAGCCTCAATCTCGACACATTTATAGATTACGATACGCATCTGAGTCAAGACTATTTGATCTCCATAAGTCAAAAGTTTTGAGATGTTTTTTGACATTGCACATATGAGGTTGAGATCAATTAGAAAAGTTTTGAGCTTTTGTTTTAGTTTTGACCAAGGTGGCGAGTATCTATTTGAGTTATTTTAGAAAACTCTGTGAAGAGAAATGGATGCTTAGAAAATTGATTATTCCTAATACTCAACAACACAATGGTGTAGTAGAGATAAGGAATTAAATATTGTTAATGTTAGGTGGATAATGGCGCAAAATGTTTCCCAATTGGGAATTGCACTAGTTTGTTGCCTATATCCCTAACAGTGCCCTCCATATCAGATTTTACACTCCATTTTGAGTAATGGGTTAGCAGAGAGCCATCTATGGGCGATCTGTAACCGTTAAGCAGCTTATCTTTATTTACTTCTCATAAGATTGTGAAGTTAAGACCTAGGGTTCTATAGCGCATTATTGTATGCTGTCTTGTAAACACATAGGGTTGTGTGGCGCATTATTGTATGCGGTCATGTAAACCCTCCGGGTCATGTGCATATAGGTAAGCAGCTTTGTGGTAGTGTAACTAAGTCACATAAAGTTTTCTTAGTAAAGGTGACGTGTATAGAGTTTTGGAACTCTATAAGATAGAGAATTCTAAGCATAGCGCTTTTATGTAGCCTAGTTGAGAATGGAAAGAAATTTCCAATATCCTAGGGACAGTGGGAGCGATGTGCCTACTAATGGATTACTCCATTAGAGAAGAATTCTCTACATTCTTAGTTGCGTGGTAGCAAATGTGAAAATTTTCCACGTCATCACTGGGTGATTGAGAAGGAAACATTCATGATTGCTCCGCAAGATGATAAAGAGCCTAGGATAATGCCAAAGGCTCTAGTCCCTGTTTTTAGAAAGTGGATTAATGTTGCGCAGTTTAAGACAAAGTCTTTGAGGATTAACCATTTCTATAATTGGTTGACTTTCCATTATGACGCGAAACTGTTCTAAAGTTATGCGTAATTTGGATAGTCATTGTTGAGGCATAAGGCTCGCTAGATACCGAAAAGTCGCACCATTGAGGAAAGTGTAGACCATGAGAAGACTTCCTCCTGGGGAGTGAGGTTATTTGACTTAGGCTATGATTGACATAAGTTCGGAACATTGATTTGTGGACATTGTGACCCAACTTCTCGTTGGAGAATTGGATAAGTAGATCCGTAGGGATTTACCTTCTGCTTTTATGGTGAAAAGTTAGGAGCGCAAAAAGGTTGCTAGTTCCAATAAATCTTTTACAGCCTAAAACAGTTATCCAAATAGTGGTTCTTAGATTTCGTCAAGCCATGATAGGCAAACGATGATCGATGAAGACCACTGAGGCATGATCAATGGTCCAAAAGAAGTTTTTCCTTACTTAGTCATTATGAGCCAGGAATTTATAAGGATGTCGCCACCTAGGGTGGGCAGTCCTCTATTTTAGATATGATGGACATGGGTGATGTAATTTATATGCTCGGATGTACGATCCTTAGGGATTGTTTTGGGAAAATTCTCGGTTTGTCTTCGATGACTTACATAAGGAATATCCTAGAATAATTCTAGATGCAAAATTGCAAACCCATTGACTTACCTATCGGTAAAAGCCAGAGCCTTAGCTATTGAGTGTATCCTCGGATTGTCTTTGGGAGAAACAGATGACCTATATTCCTTGATCTTTTCTTTGTTGTGGGAGCCTAAAGTACGCTATGTGGGCGTATTCGGCATGATAAGTGTTATCTTTGGTAAATGGTCAACTGAGTTGTTTAGACATTGACCTTGCTCATTAGATTGTGGATAAAATGCTTTACTAGTAGTATATTAATTTGCTCTTGTAAGATTCAATGCGCTAGTTGGCGATCTGCGCTAGTTGGGCGCATCAAGAATGAACGCAAATTGGTCACCAAAATATCTTTAGAGAGGTAATTGCGCAAGAGGTAGTGATCTTAAATCACTTCATGTGAGGCGCACATGGTGGATTCCGTTGTATATACTTATCGCAAGAGGTGCTGATAAGGCTTATGTTTGGAATCTAGAATTGCGCAAGCTGTGGTCAAATTTTTTGAAAATCGATCACTTATTTGAGATGATGGGATGTTGACACTATTATGGTTTGTGTCATAATGATTAGCAGATGATGATGTCAGCAGGCAAGATTGGCTCACTCACACGAGCAATCGCCCTTGGCGCTTGGAGCGAGCAAGGATGAGACTAGTGGTTTATTTTTATTTGGAAGCCAAGAGAGGCTTAAATTATCCACTATGCATGTCGCCTTGGTTACAACCAAGATGAGGTCGTGTTAAGGACCAAACATGGATGTTAGTACCCACTTTCCATGTTGTGCCTGTTATGATTAGCCAGATGCGAGATCTCATTTGGCGCCTAGAAGGCGAGCAATAGAGAATTCGGGTTAGGCGCTAGAAAGCGACTAGACTAATATCTGTACGGTGTATCGAGTATGACGTCACTCTTTTGGAAGAGTTACTCCACCGTACATGTATTCATACTATATGTGCTTGGCGACTGAGTAATGAGGTGAGAGAATGGATCCCTGTTTCCTCACCGTGTGAGTCTTACGTGTCATTATTGATATGACTTTCATTTTGTACCCTTTTGTGACTTTTGACTATGTCATAAGGTAAGGGGTTGATGTTCTGCTACTTTGGTATGTTGCCTGCGGTCATGTATGATTCGGCCTTAAGGGACATCACTGGGAAAGCGGTCAATCCTAAACTAAATGGCATGAGGGCAAAGGGAAGATCATCTAGTATTACACCACTGATGTATATTCACTGCCGGCAACTCACATCGCTCTGTATGAGAAGCGGATTGAGTGTGAATATATTGCAAGAATTGAGAGGGTCAAACATGCTCTTTTTGAGGGATTAGAGATGTTTTTTGGACCGGTGTAATTAGATGGGTCTGGGGTATATGAGACACTATTTTGTTCTTTTGGGTTGATGTCTCTATGCTGGCTCATTTTGAGTTTCTAGTATAGAGCTCCCACATGCAGGTGTTCTCAGCAGTCGCACGGTGCATTGGCTAGTATGAGATTGTTCATTTTTGGGAGATTGAGATAGAGATGTGGCAGTGTCATGCCAACTCATGTGCGAGTGGGAGATGTTAGAAATTGGGCGCCCATGTGGCATGGCCCTTTGAGCTTTTTGAGCCTAAACCTCTTGAACCTTATCCATGTAAGTTTGAATTTTAATTCAAACTTATTTGGATAACCATTCAAGATATCTATATCTATCATATCATAGATATGGATAGATAGATAGATATTGGTTATATATCAGATTATATGGTTAATCTAATATATTGAATCAGATACGTATATCAGATACGTTATGGGTTTTTACCCATAACCTTTTTTCCCAGACTCTCTCTCTCTCTGACTCTCTCCCAAAAACAACGATCAAGCCATTGCACTGTGATTTGTGTGGGTGATATTCACTATTGTAATATCACCCCATTGCTGGGTTGATTGACCAGATTCAGGAAGCACGTGATTTACCCACGAGGTTCTTCGCTAAAAGGTATGATCTAAACATTTAATCCGTTGCGTTATAATGCATTAATGTTTTACACTAGGCTTATTTAACAATTGGTTAGTTGAGTTATTACAATAAACATGTTTATATAAATGGTGGTGGTCTCAATCATAGTTACCAAGAAACTGAGTTGGGGATGGAAAAGGCTTTTTTAGAACCACATTTCTGAGTTATGATCTCCAAAAGTATGGCCCTTTTGGTGCTGCGTGTTTTGACTTCTTTGACTAGGGTCAAACTTGGAAAAAAACTCCTCTTTTGGGGGGTGGGGGGCAGTTTTCTCAAACTTTGTAAAATCAAATTTTAGGATTGATTTATGCAAAATCTAGCAAGTAAGGGTCAAATTCCACGAGCTGGGGTCTCAAAACCAAGCCACAAGAAATAACAAAGTAAGGCTAAAATAAAATCTCAAAATCTTAAGTTTCAGTTCTTCAAAGACATCCTTAAAAAGAGTAATTACAACCCTATATAAGTAGCCAAGGAAGTTACTTCCTTATGAAGTACTTTGGAATAGAAAAACTACAAAATAACAAGAAGTGGACTAGTGGTAGACATACAATGCAACCACTCCATAACAAGCTAGTGACACATGATGTTCATGCAAACATTCAATGGCAAGTGACATGGTTTTGCATGTAGCCACCTATTAACATGTGTCCTACATGCAACCATCGCACTAAGAAATAGGTGACGTGCTGCTTACAAACAACCACCTCAATAACAAGCTGTATACAAGAACATAATGCACCTTCTCATTAGTTTTAAATTTGTGATACTTCTGTTGATTTCTTCTCTCAAGTTATTGTCACTACAAAAAATTAAGGTTTTAGAGACCAAAATTTAGGGACAAAATATTTTATAGAGACCAAATAATTTTGTTGGAAAAGTGTCGTTATAATTTTAGCAACAAAAATTGGACATTAGTGATGAATTATTATCCTTTGGGATCAAATTTTTTGTCTCAAAAAATAAATCATTTTGAGACCAAATTATTTGTCCCTAAAAGTCTATTTATTAGTGACATTTTCAAAATTTTGTCGCTAAATGCCTTATTTTTTACTTTTCGGGACGATCTTTTAGCAACTATCCTCATGAAGATTGAAATTTGTCTTTAAATGTCTTTTACAACAAAATTTTCACTTTTAGAGACCAAAACATTTGGTCTCTAAAACTTGTATATGTTGTAGTGTGCCTACCATCTTTTGATTTTGCCATAGCTGATTCCACTTGTTCAAATGTTTGTTTTGGGTTCTTATGTTTGAATTCTGAATTTTTTTAAGACCTATAGGGAATTGAATATTGAGGGCTTGCATCTTTTTTCTTTTGTTCTAAACTTGGCAAGTTGGTAAATACATAGTACTTTAGATTAAAAAATGTCTTCTCCAAGCAAGAGCTGCGTCATCACTACCTAAGGTACTAAATTTGTATCTTTTAATTTTTAATTTTTGCAAGGTGGGTTTTTATTTTTTTTATTCTCTCTTATGTTCTTGGGTTTGATGATGGCAAATACCTGTTAGTTTATGTGATGCTGCTGCATAGTTTGATGTTGATTTGGATATCCTATGAATGGTGTTGCTTAGTCACATAAAATTGTGTATGTGGAATCATAGAGTATGATTACTGTTGCTTTGTTGCATAAATATTAGTTTGACATGACTTGGCTGTATTGATTGCCATATTCTCATGAGATCCGTGGTTGGTCCTTGGAAAATTTACTTGTTCATGACTTATACAATATATGATTTGGAAGGATTGCAATTCTTGATCTGGTCTTGATAGATAGCATTACCATTGCTTGATTTTGTTGGTAGTACAAGCTCGTTTGGTAAAGAAATACCATTGTGGAATGTGCACTCCCAAGGGCAGCCCTACGATTTCCATAGCGTGTTTTTTTCACTTGGTTTGGTAAGATATTGTTGAGTAGCTTTTGAATTACTGTCTCATTTTCTCCATTGCTTCTACGGGACCTTTCAAGCTTAATGGTGTTCCTCTTAGACATGTAAATCATTCTTATTTGATTGATACTTTGACCAAGGTGGACATCTCTGGCGTCAATGTTGAAAAGGTTTTTTTTTTGGAACTGGACAATGTTGAAAAGTTTGATGACAAGTATTTTGCAAAGCAAGTCGAGAAGAAGAAAAAGAAGGGAGAAGGCGAGTTCTTTGAGGCAAAGAAAGACATTTGCTTATAATCCTTTACTAAAATGGTGAAAAAGGCATTAAATTTTGTTGTTTTTTTGGACTATTTAGTTTGAATATTTTTTGCACTTATTTGGCTTAGATTTTGTTTGTATTACATCAAGCTGCCTTCTTTAGTTAAATTCTTTGGCTTGTACTATATTTTAGAATCTTGGCAAACGGGGCCTCATAATTGTGTTGAATCTTTCAGTGCATATCTTCTGAAATGCTACGCTTTGGACAAAATATTGATTGTAATTTTTCTCAATTTTAGAATCAAGGAGAAAAAAAAAGTGGCGTTTTTTCAAAAAACGTCATTTAGAACGCCACTAAATGATGTCATGCGTTAGTTTGTGATGGAAATGGAAGCGGATGTAAAAGATTTTGCGGCATTTTAAAAAACACCGTCTAATAATTTTAATGACAGTTTTCAAACGTTGTAAAGCTATTGCGGCGGTCATATCAACGACGAAAATTTTGAACATTGTTGTAATATTTTACAGCGTTTTTCAGGCTTTTAGCGACATTTTAAAAAACACCACTAAAACTCAAATTTCTTGTAGTTTCTAATGATAACAGAAAACAAAGGGAAGGGTTATGCTATAATACACATCTTTATTTTCATGTTATGACATAGACATTTCAAATAGTGTATATCATATACACTTATATTTTTATGATACATATTAGATATTCTGATAAATAACTAGAAATTGAGGAACATGGCAGCGGTTCATAGAGCTGTTTTTTGTGATTGTTATTTCGAATAATCTAACTTATTAACTACTACAACTTATCTATAGAAAAAAATACTAGAAATTGAGGATATGAATTCTGAGATGGGTTCTTGGTGGAATTTTGTAGGTTAGAGGTTTTTGATGGTGTGGAGTTTGATAAGTGGGTTGACAAGGCTATGGCACCTCCAATAGAGTCCAGTCTGAAGCTTTATGAAGAGGTTCTGAAGTTGGGATTCAAGGTTTTCTTGCTTACCGGGCGCAGTGAACAGCAAAGTGGTGTTACTGTTGCAAATTTGATCAATTCGGGCTTTCAGGATTGGGACAAGCTCATTCTTAGATTAATTCAACTCTGTTTGTGTGTTACTGTTTTGACTTGAGTGGTAAAATGCTTGCAAGAATTTCACTCTTTTGGTCTTTAGAGTGATCTTGAATTCTCTGTGGTGTGGTAGCAATGCAATGGGTTTCAAGTATTCTGAAAAATGTGAATTTTGGTTCCTTCCCTTTCTTTCTTAAGATTCATTCTGAGTTTAATTCAATTATGTTTGTGATATTGTTTGGATTTGAGTGGTTTAATGAATGCAAGAACTTCGATTCTATCAGTTGCAGTCTTTATTCAATCTGTTTGATTGGCAATTCGTTTTTTTGTTCTCTGTTTTGCATTTTTGTTTTTAATAAAAAAATAAAAATGGTTAGTTAAATTGTTCCTGAAAACTGTTTCTGGGAAATTTTCATAATTTTTAAGTCTGTTAATTTCCCCCTATTTGCTTGCATTATGAGTGGTTTAATTGCATGCAAGAATTGCACTGCTTTGTCAGTTTTGGTCTTTACTCTGTTAGTTGAATACTCCGTCATATCCTATATGGTCGGCAATAATAGATTTTGAAGTATTCTACATGTGAATTTCAGTTCTGTTTCAAACTTTCTTATTTGTTTAGGATCTTGTATGTTGGGTTACTTTGGATTGCAGTGCCTAGTTGCAATTTCAATGCCAAAAATTTGATGTCATTAAAAATATATATTTGAGTTCTGTATAATCTTTAATTTCTTGTACTTATTTGGCTTGATGTGTAGGTGAAATTGTTGAGAATTCGGTTCTGAATTAAGATTTTAACATTCCAAATCATTTTCGCCCAGAGTTACTCATTTTTGTACGCTTTTTGTTTGTTGTGGTATGGTGGTTAAATACAGACCTGTGATTGGTGTTCCATTATGGAGTGGTTAGACGACGACCATTGGTTGTGCCCTCAAACTGCAAAAGTCCTCTCCTATACTATCCTCAGCCCCAATCACTTGGTGCGAGAAATGATAACACAATGGTGCAAGGACCGTAGCATCAAATTAGCAGAGCCTCGTGAGCGTATTATGGATGAGAGTAAGATAACTGAAGCAGACAAGGTCTGCTTATTTTCACTGCTCAAAAAGATGTTTTCTTCTTCTATCTCTGATCAGAAAAGAGCTGCAAGAGAGCTTCGTCGACTGACCAGGTATCAGCCCTCATTTCGAGCCCTTTTTGTTGAGTCCAAGGATGCAATTTCCAGATCACTTGAACCACTTGTTTCACCAGCCGGAAATGGTAGTGCAGCTCATTTGCTGCTGGATCCTGAACTCCAAGAGGATTTGATCACATTGGTTCATAATATCTCAGTTCACGAGAAAAACAAGAGACCCATTGCACGGAATCCTATTGTTGTCCCTTTGCTGATTGAAACGTTGAAAACCGGATTGACCATTCAAACGAAAAGCAATGCTGCTGCATCACTATTCACGTTAGCAACCTTTGATTGCAACAAGGTCATTATTGGGAATTTAGGTGTTTTCAAACCTTTGATTGATCTTGTAGCAGAAGGGCATCCAGTGGCAATGAAGGATGTCCTTTTAGCAATATACAGACTGTGTGAGAACAGAGAGAATCGAGTGAAAGCTGTTCAGGATGGAGCTGTGAGGGTGCTTGTGAAAAAGATCATGGAGGAGGAAGGGCACGGGACCAGTTGTTTCTATGTTGTTGACGGTTTTGACATTGCTTTCAAGCCAACAGCAAGCTGTGGAGGAAATGGGGGAGCTTGGCGCTGTGCCTTGGTTGCTCAGGATGGTGAGGACGACCAATGATGAAACCAACATGGTGAATTGTTCTGCGATTTTATTGAATATCTGTAGGCGTGACCGCAATAAAAGGAAAGAGATGTGGGAAGCAGAAATTGCCAACCGTACAATCTCCAGAGTTGCAGTGAGTAGAATCCAAGTGCCTCACAGAATGGCAATGCTATTCTTGAAAAGCTGAGGAAACATATCACACAATAGACATACTCACTCACTGATTACTCACTCATTATATTCCATCCGTTAGCTCAGTTGCCTGTATAATAACCACATACAAAAAATTGTTCAAATTTCACATAATCAACCATTCTATTAGCTTAAGAAATTTCTGCAAGGATATTGATATTTTTCCTCTATTCATTCTGAATAAATAAATACATGGGTATTTCTGGTGACTATACTTTCTATTTATCTGCCTGGCCACTCTAATTAGTTCTTACATTCTTTGTGTGTGTGTGTGTGTGGTGGGTGGGTGGGGTGTGATAGAGAGAGAGAGAGAGGCCGCAAGCCATCACCATAAACATGTACACAAATGTAATCTAAGCAGAATCAATTTCAGATAAAAATGGATAGAGCTTGATCTTCAAGATGGTATTGTCTTAATTTTCTTAACAGAAAAATCAATCTTGACATAAATTGCAGTTAAAAGGGGAGACTGTTATATGTATTCGGGAACAACAATAGCCCATCTGCAAATTCCCATTCTATTGGCACACCTAACTCTTACAAAGATAATAATAAACAAAACTGCTACAACAAAAAAACCAAAAACATTTCCTTTTAATTCTAGTAAATACTAGAACAGAATTTTTCATCTCCTCAAAAAGGCCAGCCAGCCCTGTGTCATACAATACATGGAGATCCTAGCAGCAACATCTTCACCGCTGGAATAGTTGTCGATCAATTTTGAACTAGGGTAAAATTAATAAATAAAGATTGAAGAAGCTTCATGCACACAGGTCCTTGTTTGAACTCCATGCAGGGCTTTTTGAAACAACGCTGTCAGCTAAGACACTGCTCCGTTTTCCACGCTCATTAGAGGTTCAGATTCACTCTCCTTTGCCTTGGATGATGCAAAAGGAAAGAGCATTAGTAGACTACTTGTCCAAAAACATAGCATGATGATTTAAGCACAAAATGAATTATGAAAAAAAAAAAAATACATGAGGGGAAAAAATGAAGAATGTGAAGTACCTGGGACAGCTGTACAGATGCTTCGCTGGCCTTTTGTTGGCTCTCAAGTGTACAGCAATAGGAATAGAGTATCATCCCAACCAAAGCGAAGAGAATTCCTAGAATGTTTCGCCAGCTAAAGGGGTCATGGAGCAGACCATAGCCAAACGCCAAAACTAGGCATGTTTTAAGATGTCCCAAGACCTGATAGGTGACTGGAGATGTCTTTCCTATTACAAGAAAGGTACTGAAGTTCACAGAGACCGATATGAGGCACGATAAACAATGAAGGCCTGAAATGAAGACAATATGAGAGAAAATAGCATTTTAGACAATATTAGGAAAAAAAGGGGGGGGGGTATCAGTGTTGTAAATCTCATAGCACTTGAGGAGTATACTTGAAAGCAAAGACATTCAGATTTGTCAAAAGCCCATCTACAAATGGGCCAGTGATGAAAAGTGATTGCCTGATAGGGACAAGATTGATACAAGAGTGGTGTTGAAGAAACTTTAAACTTCTTCTGGATGGTATTGGCCATCTAGAAGTAACTCATTAAGGGCTTAAAACAACAGGATAAGTTTTAATAATGAGGGGAAAAACATTTGCATAGTTGCCCTCAAATCAAAATGAAATGCAGTCTTTCTTTTTTCATATTGATTATAATTATTTAATTTGCTTTAATATAAACCTTGGCATATATAAAAAAGGAAACAAACAAAAGTAATAATAAAGGAAGCTGAGGATACAATCTGAGCAACGCAGGTTGTAACAACTGCAAGCAGAGATAATATAGATCCCAGGACATTTAGCTGCAGATCAGTCACGGTTGCAATCCCAACACCCAAAAGAAGGATCGTAAGTGAAAGCTGGATATTTCGACTGCGCATCATTGTTAAGTGTCATAACTCAAACTTGTAACTGAATGAATGGACATATATATATAACCAAGAAAATGAAAGCCAAAAAAAAAATCACAAAATTACAAATTTAAAGTAATAGCTTTGAATGAAATACAAGAAACTAATATTAAAGCACAAAAGGCACAAAACTGCTGGTGCACATAGAATTGATAGGTAAGTGAGAGAAATAAAATAGAACTGAGCAGCCACATAGTTAACAAAACAATCAAATTTTTTTCCTATTTATTTCCTTAAACATTTTCTTAAAGAGAAAAAAATCAAATATAATGAATAAAATCTAAAAAATTGGCCTTTTGGCTGGACAAAATGTAATATCGTTGTTAAAAATGTGTTTCTATATGATTAATTTGAAGAATAATAGACTATTTTGTTGGATCTCTAATTATTAATAAAAAATTGCTCACATTTAGAAATAATAAAATTTGATATTGTGATCTACACAAACCCACCCCATTATTCACACTACATTCTAGAAATGTGGTGTACCATTTCCCTATTCCTATTTCTCGTACTAGAACAATCCACTTAAACATTGATCACTCCAAAAGGACTGGTGCTCATTAGCTGCCCAAGATGGTCACAGCTTATTCAACAGAAGGGCTTCAGAGTTGCATACAATAATGTCACTTGGGATCAAAACATAAGAAACAGGTTCCCAACCCAAAGATACACATAACTTCACTTGTACAAACAGTGAGTTCTTCTTTAGGAGCATAAGAAACGAATAAAACATCATCTTGCCACAATTAGTGGGAATGTGTAATTAAAACTTGCCTGAATTTCTTCCTGAAGAAAATAGTCTCCAAAAGAACTGTGCAGGGGATAATTGCCAGTTTTGTCATCTAAAATGAAAAATCAAGAGAGAAAAAGGTTCAGAAACTAACACTTCAAATAAGAATTTTAAAAGATGAAAATCCAACTTTGAGGAACACACACAAGCCATTTGAAGAGCTCCCAACAGAAATAAAACTACATTAAACTATTTTTCAACTACATATTGACAGCAATCACAACACTTTGAATCTTATACAATATACAGTATATAGCCATAGATAAGCTGGCTTCAACAGCTACAAAAAATATATAGAAAATAAATACCAGTTGATGTGTTGAATTATCATATAGCAACAATCATTCTATTTTTGTCAATTAAACTCATATACCTGCACATGTCAGGATTAGGTTCACTCCACCAAGCACCTCGCATAAGCCTAGCATCATCAAAATTGAAACCCTTATCATGTACTGAATTTGATGATTTCCGAACCTGTGAGAAATGAATGGAGTAAAATTATCCATAAATATATATTAAGTTTTGTCATTTGCTAAGTGATGCTAGGTAAGTATACCTCATCAACTTTTATGCCACTCCTTTGTTCTCCTCCTATTTCAATCTCCGTGAGACCAGTTCCATAGACCTCTCCCCAAATTGAACACTTAAAGAACTCATCAGATCTCACACACAAGCCAAATTTCAAGTATATACATATATGTATGGAATCAACACAACTACCAAACATAAAAAACCTAAACCTATTCAAATCATATTTTCCTAATTTTATAAACCAACCCAGTGAGTTCACAAAGGTGAAAGGGGCAGTTTCGAAGAAGGGGATTTCGGTCTAGGGTTTCATAGAAGGAGATAGAGAAAGGGAAACAAAAACATTAAATAACACAAACAATCAACCAAAGCTCATAAATTACACCTGGAAAAACAAAATCAAGCCTTTCTTCAAAGGAAATGGGACTGAATGAAGATGGGTTTTCGATTTTTTTTACTTAATCATACAAAAAATTCCATATCCTCTACTTGAAAACCCTAAATTTGAAAATTTCCTCTTAGCACAGACAAATCGAAGATAATACAGTAAAAGTAAGGGCTTTGGGCAATTAATGAACTACATACAAACCAGTTTGTAATCGAGCTTGAATACATCTAGGTTTCGTCGTCGCTGCAGGGGTTGGGCGTTATCCAATAGGTTGTTTAATTTGGAGATGACGGTGGAGACGAAGGTGGTGGAGACGATGGCAGGAAGTGTATGATCCCTTGACAGAGAGTGACACCTAGAGGGCTAAAATCAGTTGTCCGAAATAAAACAGAATAGGAGAGAAAGGTATGGGACTTACCTGGATGTGGTGATGGTTGTGGCAATGGACAGCAGCGACGATTGGAGAGAGAGAGAGAAGAGAGAGAGAGAGAGAGAGAGCGTAATTTCTCCAAATGTTAGGGCTGAAGAAAAGGTCCAGGGGTTTGTCAAAAAAAAAAAATAGGAGGGAATTTTGGTTTGGACAAAATTTCGAGGGTTTGCTCCAATTTTTTTGACAAAAATTATTTGGAGGGAAAACTGTGATAAATTTGATAAAGTTTTTTACTATTAACAATTACAAAAAATAAAAAATAAAAAATGAATCATGATTTGAGTATTATAATAAAATAAATTATTAATTTTTTATTTATCAATTTAAATCTTAATTTTTTTATTTTTTTTAATATAAATCATTGTCTATTTTTGTGTATTATAGTCATCAACCACAAAATGTATAACCACATCACTAATTAGTGTAACAAAAATATTTAAAATTTTTAGAAACCAGAAATATCGTAATCAAGTCACAAAATTTCGTAACATAAAACACAAAATACGTAATGATATCACTAATTGGCATAACAAGATTGTTCAAAATTATTAAAAATCACAAATATTGTAATTAAGTCACAAAGTTTTGTAACATCAACCACAATAAGGTTGAAACAGACAGAGAGAGTAATGACAAGCTCGAGGATCCTAGTGTAGAGACACAGGAGTAGAGAGAGGTGATCGAGGTTGAGAGAGCAAGAATCCAGCGAGAAAAACTACCAGTGTTGATCATTCGATAATCTGAGCAAAATAGAGGAGTCTGAGTGAAATAGAGAAAGCTGAGGCACAACTAAGACAAATCGAGGGAAATAAAATAGAACAAGAAAAGAAAAAGAGGAATAGCTAGGATATGTGTCATCCCAAACTCAATCTGACATCGAGACTAATCTAACCATCTCAAACCCGATCCTAAAAAAGTTCAAATTCAAGTCTAGTCACTTAATCCAATAAAATAAACTATTATTTCTTGAATGTATATTAAATTATTTAAATCTTTTTATATATCATTGAATTCAGAATGTTAATAAAATTAAATGGTAAAATGAAAATGATTTTTAACAAGTGTTTTAATTTAATTCATACAAAGAAGTATATATAAGTTAAGTTCAATAAGTTAGAACAACTTACCTTGTTCATAAGATTTTTATTTATATTTGTGAATGGGGGGACTACTACTCAAAATCGGGCAATTGTTTTGGGATTAAATGTAGTTATGGTAGTTTATTAGCTTGAAACAGGAAAACACTATCAATTCAGATAATTTTTTCTTCATGATAATTCCAGGTCAGCTATCATACTGTTTAGATGGTTGTCATGTTTTCCCATCAAAATAAAATCACCATTGAAACAGCATGCAGCAGTAACAGATCAGAAGTAAATTTTCATAAATGCCATCTAACATTAAGAAAAACTTCTTTTTAATCACACATCATACCTTAAGTTTCACCTATTTGCTCACCAGTTTTATCCTTGATCTGCACGGATTAAAATCAATATCATTAGAAGAATTTTTGTTTGGAAGTAAAGAGTTAAATATAATGTTTTTTTTTTTTTGGATAAATAATCAAACTTTATTAAAAAAGCATCAAGGCGATACAAAGAGTTAAATATAATTTGAGAAAGCTAGATAAACAAATTATTTGAGACATCCATCTAATAGGGACTAAACTAGGTGTACCATTTTTTTAAAACAGAAAAAAACAAATGGACCAAAAGGCTTATTTAACTAGTTAAACAAATGGAATCAACACAACTAACAAACATAAAAAACCTAAACCTATTCAAATCATATTTTCCTAATTTTATAAACCAACCCAGTGAGTTCACAAAGGTGAAAGGGGCAGTTTCGAAGAAGGGGATTTCGGTCTAGGGTTTCATAGAATAGAGATGGAGAAAGGGAGAGAAACAAGTTGCAGAGCGAGTGAGAGAGAGAGAGAGACATACATTGAGGCATGTAGCTTGCTAAAACAAGGAAAAGAAAAGGGCAGAGGAATAAACTCACTCTTCGGTGCTTGGCAAGGAGGAGCTCCGGCGGGATCCTATAGAGATCTTCGTCAACAGCTTTGGGAGCTTTTCTCCGTGGTGGAGGATGCGGCAGTGAAAGCAAAACAGGTCTCGGCGGTGGCAAGGGTAGTGGCAACGACCGAGAGAGAGAGAGAGAGAGAGAGAGAGAAAATTTTTGAAGACGTTTGGGAGTCTGAGGGATTTGTCATGGAATGAGGAATTTTTATTTTCACTTCCAAATTTTGGAGGAAATTATTTGGGGGAAATTATGTAATAATCATAATAAAAAAATCAATTAATTTAGAGTCTTATAATAAAATAAATTATTAATTTATAATTTATCAATTTACACTCAAAATGTATAATAAAAAAAAAGGTAGCGTTTGGTAACTTTTACATTTTTTGTTTATGTTTACAAAAACAATAAATTGGTTTTTGTTTATTTTTAGAAAAACATAAATTACAAATGCGTTTGGTTGAACAAAATATTTAAAAACATAAACTAAAAATATGTTTGTTCAGGCCTAAAATATATTTATATTTTATATTTATTATTTATGACAATGGGATCACGCACATTATAATTGAAAAAAAATTAATTAAAAAAAATAATTGAAAAAAATTATTTGAAAAAAAATAATTAAAAAAATTGAAAAAAATTAATTGGGAAGAAAAATATTTGGTAAAAAAATAATTGAAAAAAAAATTATTTGAAAAAAATTAATTGAAAAAAAATTATTTCAAAAAAAATTAATTGAAAAAAAATGGAAAAAAAATTAATTAAAAAATTAATTAAAAAAATTAATTGGGAAAAAATATTTGAAAAAAAATTAATTGAAAAAAAAGATTAGTTAAAAAAATTAATTGAAAAAAAATGAAAACTGAAAACATAAACTCATTTTTGAGTTTACGTTTTTTCCTCAAATTTATAAACTGAGACAACCATTTATAAACCACGACTTAAGCCATGGAACAGATAAACACAGAATGTAATGACAATAATTAAATAATTTAATCCACGACTTAAGCCATGGAACAAAAAATGAGAGTTAGAGAAGATTAACCAATAGAGCGAAAGGAAAGGGAATATGAGAAAGAGAGACTGAACGGACTTATTGCCTGTGAAAATAATGTCAAAGATGGTGTTGTTTCCGATAAGGAACATCGGAGATATCTACAGTGACAGTAAGGAATGAGAGAGATGTTTGACGGATGAAGAGAGCTGAGATAGCAGAACAGTATAACAAAATGCGTAATATTCATTTTTCAACAGTTCTATAACATATGTACAAATTGATAAAATCATAACTACAGCTACAGGTTTGTATATGTATGACATATTAATGTGAAAGAACTAGAGTTTCGAGATAAATGCATTTACTAGATAGAGAAATATCACCAGAATGAATAGTGTTGAAATAGACAGAGAAAATAGTGACGAGTTCAAGGATCTATTGCAGAGACACAAGAGTATAGAGAAGAAGAATCTAATGAGGAAAACTATCAACGATGGTCGTTCGATGATTTCAGCGAAATAGAGAAGTCTGATTAAGAAGTAGAGAGAGCTCAGGTACAACTAGGACAAATCAAGGGAAAGAAAATTGAGTGGGAAAAAAATGAGAATAGTTGGGAAAAAAATTTAGGAGAAAAATTATTTAGTACAACAAAATAAAATCACGTCATAGATAATTTTTTCAACATATTTTTATTAAAATTAGTTAAATTATATATATATATATATATATGTCTATAAGTGTATATAGATATTTTAAAAAGTATATCGTTTGTATATTATTATTTCTATTATCTTTAATGAAGATACCGTGACTAAAAATAAAGCTAAAATAGAGATAGGTGATCAATTGCAATTGTCACTTAGAGATAACAGTTCAAAATTAATTGAGGGAGTTGAGAGTTTAGAGAGAATGAGAGTTTCAGAGACAGATTTGTTTGTGAGAAATAAAATGTGAGAGGGGTGGTATTTATAGGACTTGGGAGGGAGAGTTAATTATATATATATATATATAAAAATAAAATAAAATAAAAATTGATTGTTGATGGAATTAACGGTTATATGACTCTTTCAAATTGTTTTGATTTAAATTTTTGACCATTGCACTGACAAGGGGGGCAGGGAGCCATTGGGGTCGAGTCGAGCCAGATGGGGAAGAAAATTTGGGGCCGAGCTCACGGGATGGGTCACACTCCATAACACCAGGGTCGGGCCGAGCTCTAGAACACATATCTTAGGTTGGGTTTAGGCTCGAGCCTGGTTCGGCCTACCCAGGACACGAGCGAACTTGGGGTGTGCCGCAAGCTCGTGGGCCAAATTTATACCCCTATATGTGGGTAGTGGTTATGAGATATATGATTAGTGGTTATGATATATGTGATATTGATTATGAAACAAAGGGTGCTGGTTATGAGATGTGGTTATAACATATGTGAGTAAAGGTAATGAGATATATGATTAGTGATTATGAGATATGTGATTTTGGTTATGAGCAAAGTGGTATAGTTATAAGTCAAAGAATGTTTGGTTATGAGATATGTGATTAGTAGTTATGATATATGTTATGTTGGTTGTGAGATATGTGGGTAATGGTTATGAGCAAAGTGGTGTCAAAGGGTGTTTGGTTATGCTATATGTGTTAGTGGTTATGAGATATGTGGGTAATAGTTATGAGCAAAGTGGTCTCAAAGGGTATTTGGTTATGCTATATGTGTTAGCGGTTATGAGATATGTGAGTAATGGTTATGAGCAAAGTGGTGTCAAAAAGTGTTTGGTTATACTATATGTATTAGTGTTATGAGATATGTGAGTAATGGTTATGAGCAAAGTGGTGTCAAAGGGTGTTTGGTTATGCTATATGTGTTAGTGGTTATGAGATATGTGGGTAATGGTTATGAACAAAGTGGTGTCAAATGGTGTTTGGTTATACTATATGTGTTAGTGGTTATGAGATATGTGGGTAATGGTTATGAGCAAAGTAGTGTCAAAGGGTGTTTAGTTATGCTATATGTGTTAGTGGTTATGAGATATGTGGGTAATGGTTATGAGCAAAGTGGTGTCAAAGGGTGTTTGGTTATGCTATATGTGTTAGTAGTTATGAGATATGTGGGTAATGGTTATGAAACAAAGTGGTGTCAAAGGGTGTTTGGTTATACTATATGTGTTAGTGGTTATGAGATATGTGGGTAATGGTTATGAGCAAAGTGGTGTCAAAGGGTGTTTGGTTTATGCTATATGTGTTAGTGTTATGAGAATGTGGGTAATGGTTATGAGCAAAGTGGTGTCAAAGGGTGTTTGGTTATACTATATGTGTTAGTGGTTATGAGATATGTGGGTAAGGTTATGAGCAAAGTGGTGTCAAAGGGTGTTTGGTTATGCTATATGTGTTAGTGGTTATGAGATATGTGCGTAACGGTTATGAGCAAAGTGGTGTCAAAGGGTGTTTGGTTATGCTATATGTGTTAGTGGTTATGAGATATGTGGGTAATGGTTATGAGCAAAGTGGTGTCAAAGGGTGTTTGGTTATGCTATATGTATTAGTGTTTATGAGATATGTGGGTAATTGTTATGAGCAAAGTGATGTCAAATGGTGTTTGGTTATGCTATATGTGTTAGTGGTTATGAGATATGTGGGTAATGGTTATGAGCAAAGTGGTGTCAAATGGTGTGGTTATGCTATATGTATTAATGGTCAAAGGGTGTTTGGTTATGCTATATGTGTTAGTGGTTATGAGATATGTGGGTAATGGTTATGAGCAAAGTGGTGTCAAAAGGTGTTTGGTTATACTATATGTGTTACTGGTTATGAGATATGTGGGTAATTGTTATGAGCAAAGTGATGTCAAATGGTGTTTGGTTATGCTATATGTGTTAGTGGTTATGAGATATGTGGGTAAGTTATGAGCAAAGTGGTGTCAAAGGGTGTTTGGTTATACTATATGTGTTGGTGGTTATGAGATATGTGGGTAATTGTTATGAGCAAAGTGATGTCAAATGGTGTTTGGTTATGCTATATGTGTTAGTGGTTATGAGATATGTGGTAATGGTTATGAGCAAAGTGGTGTCAAAGGGTGTTTGGTTATACTATATGTGTTAGTGGTTATGAGATATGTGGGTAATTGTTTGTGAGCAAAGTGATGTCAAATGGTGTTTGGTTATGCTATATGTGTTAGTGGTTATGAGATATGTGGGTAATGGTTATGAGCAAAGTGGTGTCAAAGGGTGTGGTTATGCTATATGTATTAATGGTTATGAGTTATGAGATATTGGTTATGTAACTAGTGGTTATGAGTTATGAGATGTTGGTTATTAGATATGTGACTAGTAGTTATGAGATATGTGATATTGGTTATGATCAAAGTGGTGGTTATGAGCAAAAAGGTGTTAATTATAAGATATGTGATTAGTGGTTATGAGATATGTGATGTTGGTTATGACAAAAAGTGTTGGTTACGAGATATGTGAATAGTGGTTATGAGATATGTGATGTTGGTTATGACTCAAAGGGACTAGTTATGAGATGTGGTTATGATTTATGTGGGTAGTAGTTATGAGATATGTGATCAATAGTTATGAGATATGTGATATTTGTTATGATCAAAGTGGTGTTGGTTATGAGATATGTCATTATGATTATGAAATATGTGATATTAGTTATGAACAAAATGGTGTGGTTATGATATGGGTTATGAAATAGTGATATTAGTTATGAACAAAATGGTATTGGTTATGAGATGTGGTTATGACTAAGTTATGATCAATTTGATTATAGTTATGAAGAAATATGATTTTAGCTCATAACTATGAAAAGTGACTTGTTTAGCAGGTCACTTTTAATGATGTGGCTCAATCCTAACCATTGATTTTTTGTGTACCATACATTTTTTGAACAAAATGTACCATAGACTTTCCCCATAAGTAGAGCTCTCTTTAGAGTTCCAAAATTAGAACTCTCTATCATTGTTGTGAAATAAAATTATAAGACTTCTTTTTTTGTAGTACACTATACACTGTTTTTTAATATATCCACAATGATTCCTAATTATCTCAACAAAAATTAACACCATAAAAATTTGCAACTCATTTTTTTTTTTTTTTTTGTGTTTTGGTAGAGAGATGTGTACCATAACCCTTTTTAAATAAAAAAATTGAGAATTGATGATTATGGTACCGTATTTGTATTATTATCACAATGACAAGACTTGGGCTTGTTTGGTTTGTGTTTGTAGAGTAATTTTTGAGATAAAAAGTATGAAAACTTGTTTGGTTTGCCTTTTTTCAGAAATGATTTTGGGAAATTGTTTTGGAAAGAGAGTTTTAAAAAAAGTGATTGATTTGATGTGTATGAGAGAGAGAGTGATTTTGGAAAGAAGCAAACCAACAAATTTTGAGATTTTTTTTGAAAAAATTTGTTTGGTTTGATTACTCTTAAAAATTTGTTTGTAGAGAATTTTTCTCATTTTTAATGGTAAGCTATGTCGTAGTAGAAGATAAAACTATTTTTTCCCCCCGGTAACAGCAAAGGACCCGAAAAAGAAAAAAGGTACTGTTCAGGAAGGACAAGATGACACAAGAGGTTAACAAAAAAAAAAAAAACACAAAACAAAACAAAATAAAAAAACAAAAACAAAAACAAAAAAAAAAAATGAAGAAGAAAGGTAAAATGGTCATTCCACTTTTGGACGAAGCCACCATATGCATTCCCTGCGCGGATGCTCCGCATAATACAATTCGATTTATATCCTAATTTTTTTCGTTTATACCACAAAACAAATGAAATCACAAAATAATAAAAAAAAAAGGACAAATACGTAATTTCATGAGGGACCAACGAAAACTTACTATTCATTTGCTTTCCCACTTTATATATAGGGATTGATAAAATATTTATGAAAAAATCTAAACAAAGTTTATTAAAGACAAAAACATACGGAAATGTGTCATTTTTTTTTTTTTTCTCTTTAGTGATTTTTTTTTTTATAAAAAAAATCTCATAATTATTTTATTTTTTAGGTGTATATAGATTAGATGCATCAAAAATATATATTATATATATATGTAATATTTTTTAATTACAATATGAAAAAAGTTTATTAAAAACAAAAAATAAATAAATAAAATAAAAACTCAAAAAATCCTCCTAATAAACAATACCGGAAAAGAAATGAATTCCTGACTGAATCTAAGGAAAGAACACGTATTTTGAATTAAAAAGAAATTTCCATTGCCTTTCCTGAAGGTGTGCTGGCTGATGAATCTCTTTCCGGGTTCTCTCTATCTGCCTTTCCTGGGTTGTGAAGTTCATTCTAGTCGCCTTTATTGAGGAGATATAAAACAAGCAACCTTGCTAATAAAGCGGCAACAAGCACCTTCTTTTTCAAAGTAAACTTTCTCGCTTCTTGCTTTAGAAAGATTGCAGCTAGCGCGCTTTACTAATAAGATAGAAAGGGCTTTTCTCGCTTGTTTAGTATTTCTTTTCATTTTGATAGAAGTAGGTGCTTGCAGGGTATAGGAATTGTTGGCTATATATTTTGTATAAACCAATCGCAGTTTAACACGTAACCCGTAAAGGGTAATTTGGGAAGTTAATACAAGTCTCCAGTTAGTGACAGACACGTGGCAGTTTATATTGGTAATAATGGATTTGTGCAGCATTGGAGCAGTTAGAAGGCGCAAGGTGACGTGGCCCAACAGTTACTCACAATTCAAATTCAAATTCAGGAGTGAAGTCCAACTGCAAGGATGGCGTTGTGGAAGCAAACTGTTCAAGGCCATGACCAGTGATCATGAAAGGTCATTTCGACGGTTAGAAGACCATTTCGACGGTTACCATTAGAGGGTAAAAATAAAGGAGAAGGCTAACAGAAAAATGACCCAGACTCAGATCCAGAAACCAATTTTTCTTACTTTATCTTTCCAGTCTTTTATTTTCAGTCTTTTACATTTCCAGTCATTTACATTTCGAGTTCTTCAATTCCTGTACTACACTTCAATTCCTAGGAGTAGTTACAAATAGTCTGTTGCTATAAACCCCTTCGAGGCTGTGAAAGTGCGAAGGTACTATTGTAAGTTCTTATTGCTTAATGAAATTCTGTTCTTAAAGCTGTTTTGTTCACTATTATCATCAAGATCTTTATTTTTCTCCTAAGTTAAGCCACCAGTAAAAGTCCGCTTCATTGAGGCTAAAAGAACTTCAACACAATCGTCTGATAATTGGTTGAAAATTATAATTTTTTGTAAGGACTTATTGATCCTTGCTGGCACGCTCAATTTACATTATTAACCTTCGAAAGCCAAGAAAGCCAACATATATTTTTTGGCACGCCCAGTGGGACTAAAATGGTGAATACATGAAGGAGACAAGGAGAAACTGAACACTCTGAAGAGGGTGTAGAAGGGAATATAGAGTTAAATAACCCAGGGGACAATAGTGAGATACGTCCAGTAGATGGGCCTGCTCTAAATGTTCCTATACACTTGGTCGTAGAGACCAGAACCTCAGGATATATATCACAAAACCAAAATATTGGATCATGCAAGGAAACTGGACCTTCGAATGTTCCATTCACTCAACCAGCAAATCCGTAGGGAGGTTTGATTGATGTTATGGGGCAGCAATTAATGTATACAATGGAGAGATGTGCAATATCCTTCTTGGATTGAATGCATACATATCAACCACCCATCATTAGACAAGCTGAAGAAAACATAAATCTGCTTCAGTAGCAATTGGCTTAAACTAGACAGACTGTACAAAACAATGGGCAAAATAATGGTCAAACCAGTAATCAAACATCTGAAAGACCATCACAAGTGCCTCAATCATGGTATGAGTCCATTCCTAGAATGCCAATAGGCCAAAGCATGCCTGTACCTACCAACGAAGCCATAAATATTGGTGGAGTAGGAGCAACACAAGGGAATAGTAGAGCATACACTAATCCCATGTTCGAAGTTACACCAGGGGTTGGATGGGATTCTTGCTATTGGAAGAGAAGCAATGCATGTTCCTTTCTAGCACTCCCTTTTTACAGTACCTTTTGTGGGCCAAGCACCTGCCCAAAGGGGTCACCCATATCCTTAGGCTTACCAGGCATAGCAGGGACAACCAGTCCCAAATATGTCTTTGCCTAGGCCAAGAGGACTGCAAGCACAAGTGGTTTCTCCAAACCTAGTGTTTGCTCCCCCAATAGTGGCTTAGCAAGCACCAAATATGGTACCTAGAGACCACATTACTGATGTAGTAAGAGAGATTTGTGGACCCATGGCTCGGGGGGTCCAAACTCCTGTCTACAGAAAGCTTTACCCAGAGTGGGTAGATAGGCTGCATGAGTACCCAAGAGGATATAAAATACCAGATTTTGCCTTTTTTTTATGAGAATGGAAACTAGTTAACCATTGAACACATTATTAGATTTATAGGCCCATGTGGTGTATTTACCAATAATGATTACATGAAACTACGACTTTTTCCAAATTCTCTAACTGGGGCAGCTTTTGTCTGGTACACGAACCTTACACCTAGTTCTATTCAAACTTGGCAACAAATGGAAGAAGTGTTTCATGCCCAGTTTTTTCAAATAGAAGCTGAAGTTTCTATGGCAGACTTGGTAAGGTTGAGCCAAAGGCCTGACGAAAGGGCTGCTAAATTCATTGCCAGATTCAAAAGGGCATGTAACAAATGTAGGGTCGTTTTACCTGAACCTGAATTTGTTAGATTGGCCCAAAATGGGCTGGAATTCAAGCTTCGAAAGAAGTTTGATTCAATAGAGTTTCGAGATTTAGTAGAACTCACTTACAAAGTCTCTAGATATGAAACTTTACTTGAAGAAAAACAAGATCGAAGCAATGCATCCTATAGGACCAATTATAGGGACCCTAACTTCAAAATTGATGTAGTAGAGATCATAGGAAAAGACCCTATGACTTGTGCAGCATTGATTCATGAGGATACTACAATTGATTAGCAATTTAAAAAGAAACACCTTCATAGGAAATATTCTTTTGACATAATAAAAGCAGATGACATATTTGATCATTTGTTAGCAGCACAATTCTTAAAGCTGCCTAAGGGAAGATCCCAACTTCTGAAGAACTTAAAGGAAAATTGTACTACAAATGACATAATTCTTGGTCCCACTCAAGCAAAAGTTGCATTGTTTTTCGAGACAGGATCCAAGAATAAATTCGGAAAGGGAGACTGAAATTTCCAAACAAGATTGAAAAGGCCATGCGAACTGATACCAACCCATTTCCAAAAATTGGAAAGACAGCAGCCAATGTAGACATACCAGATTTCTAGAAACTCTCTTTGAAGGAATTGAAAGAAGTCAATATGCAAATGCATGTTGCTAGCCAGGCTACCTTCAAAAGAACACAAAAGGTTCACTGGCCAGTGGACAAAGCTTTGCAGGTCAAAGGGATGGCTCCAGTGAAGAGATATTGGATAATGACTCCCTCGAAGCAACTGTAATGCAGAGAATGTGTCCCAGATGCAGGTTGAGTTACAAATGGCTGAGGGGGTTTCCAATTGATGGGAAACAGTACTACAAGGATGTGCAGAGAGACCGCATGCCAGCCAACACTTATAGAAGAAGGCCATTTCTAATTGGTTTCTAGGTTGCAGCCACTCTTGGTTGGGCTTCTAGACACCAGGAATCTATCAGGATAAGAGACCTCTGCATGAGATCAGGCACACAACTACTACAGGACAGTTAGTCAACCTGAAAGAAATCCTGAATTTGGCTCAAGACAAGGCACCAGAGCCAATGATTGGCCTTCGAAGACAGCTTTGAAGACAGTCTCGAAGACAGCTTCAAGGACAAGAATAGCAAGCCCAGCAACTGGAGCGATAAGTATGTGGGTACCAGGGGTACCGATTGGTTTGTCATGCAAAACAAACCTAACATGATGCCTACCCAGGAAAGAATTTTTTGAGGCAAGGAAAAGATGATCAAGCCCCCTTTGGTAGCTCCAAACAACTGAGTAGTACTGAAAAACCCAAAGACAAGGGAACCAGACATGGTTCCTGTAATTTCTAGGTCTCGGAGGAAGTAAATCCAACGAAGGTACACCTAGTAAAAAAGATATTTGAAGGAGAATAGAGAAAGCACTTCTTTGGCACAGTCAAAAAGCCAAACAAGAGAAGGTGAAGGTTCAAAATCTGGCCCCAAGATCAAGAGGAGTGCCAACAGAGAATAATTAGCTAACGTTCATGCTGAACTAAGAGCCAAAGAGAAATCCAGTCTAGCAGGCCTCGAAAAGGCCTTGATAGAGAGTGATGATGAGACGGATGAAGGAACTGAAATAGGCTAAGAGAAGGTATTGGCTGGAGAGGAAATGTTTGAGGCTTTTATGGCCGAATAGACCTTTATGATTGAAAAACTAGTAGAGATAAACCAACGACAAACTACTTCGAAGGAACCTACTAGTGTCGAAGTACCAGAATGCATTATAGAGGATGTTTCCCAAGCGTCAGAGCAAGCCAATGTGGAAGGAGAGCAGCCACAGCCAGTAATACAATTTGGCTTATTCCCTCCAGTGCCAGTCAATATGGTCTACGTGCTACCACAAGAGTTTCAAGTTGAAGAAGGGGCTCAAGAGGGACACGAGGATGACCCTATAGAGGTTTCCAGTGAGGATTCACAGGTCAACATGGTACCAAATGAATCTGAGATAGTCAGGCCCATGGAGACTGATGAAGAGGATGAAAAGGTATGTGTAGTTAACCTCTCATACCCCTTCAAATATCCCACAACATCCATGACCTAACATGTCAAGCCCCTGTACATGAAGGCCTATTTCGACGTAGTGAAAATGAACAGAGTGTTGGTGGACAATGGGGCAGTAGTGAATTTGCTTTCAAGATCATCCTTGAAGAAGCTGGGTAGAGATTGGATACACACCAACAAATGTGTACCTTCTTCATTACATCAAAAAGTGATGATGGCATTGAGTAATGAAGAGACAAAGGAAATAGATGCAGACCCACAGCCCTTTATTGCTTGTGTAGATTTCACAGAGGCAAAACTTTACACTGAGGGGTGGTTCCACTCAGTGTGCTAAGGAAATCTGATGCAACAATCGAAGTGACGGCTGATGAAAAAGTAGCATACTTGAAGCACTTGGTGCGAGAGAGTATTAATAATGAATACATCATTAAAGACACCAACGATGCCTGGTTGTAGGCAGAAGGACCAAGAGCAGAAGCCAGATCATTAGCTTTAATCAAATTTTCCACATTGGACATTAAGGTAATAGTCCATAAAATTCAAGAAGAAGATAAAGAAACCATGGTGATTGGTTGTTGTCAGGAGCAACAGAAGGCTATGTGATGACCAGTGCGTGCTTTGCCTTACTCTCTTGGAATTATGTTGGAATTATCGTTGTGAAGAAGTCGGGTAAGCTTTCATTGAAAATTTCTTTCTGAATTCTTTTCCAATTGTAGTTGTGTCAATTCTGAGTGTTCGCTCGTTTTAGAAGGTGCGGGGTCGGCTCCGGGGTGTTGGGAGTGAAGTCGAAGTTTTTTGGACTGGAAGGGCCAGGGCCAAACGTGCGGGGGTCTTGGGCCGCACGTGTGGGGAGGGGCGGCACGTGCGGGGGATCAGGACACACGTGCAGGAAGTTAGGAGGAAGTGCTGGGTGCACACTGCCTAAAAAGCAGGTGTGTGAGCTGAGGTGCGGGGCAAGCCGCATGTGCGGGAGGCCGCTCCTCACGTGCGGGAGTGGGCGCCGCACGTGCGGGGGTGCACGTTTTCTGCTATGATTTTCGTGCTTTTCAGTTATATTTGCTCCTTTCCTCATTTTCCTCATATTTCTGATGTTGTCTCTCTCTCTATACAAACATTTCTCTTCTTTTCTCTATCTCTCTCTACGCAAACCCTCAAAGTTTTATATTTCTTTTGATCTCAAGAAATCCATTGGGATTTTGACACTAGTTCCTTATACCAAAATGAAGAGCGTGTCGAGGGCTTCTTGACCGGTGGAGATCGTATTCTGGCGAGGTTGATTTTTGAGCTTTGTCTCCTCTTCTCCTTTGAGGTAGGGATTTCTTGAGTTATATATACAAGTTTTGCTCTTTTGTTGAGGATTTAAGAGTTTCCTGCTAGTTTTGATGATTTCAACTTTGTGATTTTAAAAATGTAGAGATTTTTCAAAAAGGGGTTTTAAACTTTCAAAATTTTTGGTCAACCATTAAGGGTTTCATCTTATTAATCTAAGGAAGGTGTTTTGATTAGGATTTTCACCAAGGAACGGGAAAAAATATTTTGTATGTGATGAAAACCCTAGAATTTGGGGATTTTTGGAAAAACATAAAAATGTCCATGGAACTCTTTCTTTTCTTGGATAAAAAGATGAATGTATGTAGATTCCATCATGTGGTGGTAAGAAAGGAAGCTTTTGATATATGGAAATGAAGAATTTGTTTTAGAAAAACTATGGTTAAAGATAAGATGATATATGGTGTGAGATGATTATTTGTTGTGTACCTTTGTGAAAACTATGAACATGGGAATTAATGTTTTGAAAAATACTATTTGTGGTCTTGAGAAGACTAGATTGTGAAGGCTTGTGAATGTGAAATTATACATATGTGTTGATGATATATGGACTTCTTGTGAAAGAACAATGAAGAAAGAAAATGAGAATTGTGATTGTTGGCATTATCATAAAGATATTTGAAAATGAAGAAATGTTATGAAATATTAATTATTGCGTCGCAGTCTCATTTGACATATTATTATTAATGTGCATGAAATGTTAGATGGGTATGAATGTCTACATTTATACATAGATGTAAACCTTTTTATTGATAGAGAAACATCTTATACTACAAAAGATTTTGAGAGTAGAAATTAGCATCTACATGTTGCATTGGCTTAAATGGAAGTAAATGCTGAAAGAGCATGGATTGTGGTTGTATAGTTGCATATGGTCAAATGTTAATAAACTCTTGACTATTGGTGGAAGAACATGGAAATGGTGAATGAAATTGTTTGGTAATGTTGTTAGAATGACTTGAGAATTTCCATGAGACATGGAGAAATGGTTGCATTGCATATTCGTTTGATTTACTATCATGCATGGTGTATTTAGATTGAAATCATTTACTTCATGAAAGGGAAATGTATTGTGATAAGAACTATGGAAATGTGAAAGGGGTAAATACGTTAGTCCGTCTAGTTAGGGGGTGTAGATAACTTTCATAAGTTGGCCTGAGTGTCCATGGTGAAAGACCAGAAAACCGCGCGGATAGGTGTCGAGTCTTCTGATTAATACCGGTAAAAATGACAGTTTGGTAATGCTCGTAGAGTCTACTTGCAGACACCAGCCTAGGGATTACCAGTGTCGTATTTACCGCCCCTATTGATTAAAATTGGAAGTTTGAAATATGATGAGATGGCAAGCTTTTATTGGAAGAATTGAGATTGCTAATTTTTATTGAAATGGGCATTTTATGAAGAGCATGAAACGAAATTTCTTTAAAAGAGCATGGCATGGCATTGACATTTGCATCATTATTGAGAATTGCATAACTGTATATACTTTGTTAGAATTCTCTACTGGGCTTTATGCTCACCCCTATAGGACTTTGGTGCAGGTAAAGACGTGGTGATCCCGCCAAGTTGAGGGCGCGGATAATTGTAAAAAGTACATAGCTCTTATTTTTGTTGTGATCTGTTGTAGGCCAAGGGCTAATATGTTTGGGTCTGAGAGGCCATTTTGTGTAACCAGGCTATTGCCTTGGAAGATGTAAGCCTTTAAGGGCATTTTATTTGTGTTGAAACTAGATGCTTCATATGCTATAGATTCATGTATCTTTATATCCTTGAATGTAAAAATCGCATGTGGAACTTTTGTATAAACATTGTTAGTATATGATGTAAAGGTTGGTGTTATGACATTATTTATTCGGTGGATGTTGATTAATGTGGGTGGTTCATGTGGTTTTATTTTGGGGCGTTACAGGCTAGACCTTTGGCTTGGTAAGTATTGTGCATTGGACATTGAAACTAAAGTCCAGGAAATATAGGAAGAAGAGGCTCTATGGACATATTTTTTCTATGAAGAAAAGAGTAAGGATGTTGAACCAGAAAAGGTAGGAGCAGAACAAGATGAAAGGATTGCTTCGAAGGTAGAAGAAGTCAAATGAGGAGCATCAGTGAGTGCTCAAATGCAAGATCCCTTGGAAGAAGTCAACCTAGGAAAAGGTTCAACACAACAACCCACCTACATCAATGCTTGGTTGGATCCTATTGACAGGAAGTAGTTGCTGGTTGTCCTGAAACAATATAAAAATTGTTTTGCTTGGTCTTACAATGAGTTGCCTAGGTTGAACAAGTCATTAGTGGAACATAGGCTCCCAACGAAGCCTAATTTTAAGCAACACAAGTAGAAACAAAGATGGATGAGTCATGAAGTGGTTCAAAAGGAAAAAGAGGAGATTTCTAGGCTCTTTAAAGCAGGTTTCATCAGAACAGCCAGGTATGTCGAATGGTTGTCTAATATTGTGCCTGTGGTAAAAAAAAGGGCAAGTTAAAAGTATGCATTGATTTCAGAAACCTTAATTTGGCAACTCCAAAAGATGAGTACCCCATGCCTATAGTTGATTTATTGGTGGAAAGTTCGGCAAGACATAGGATTTTGTCTATGATGGATGGACTTTCTGGTTATAACCAGATATGCATAGCAGAAGAGGATGTCCACAAGACAACTTTCAGGTGTCCTGGGAAGATTGGCACATTCGAATGGCAGAAGATGCGATTTGGATTGAAGAATGTTGGAGTAACATATCAGAGGGCAATGAATATCTTTCATGATCTCATTGGGGGATACTTAGAATGTTATATTGATGATATTGTTGCAAAATTTTAGTCTATGGAAGAGCATCTAGTCCACTTGATAGCAGCCTTCGAAAAAATGAGAAAATTCAAACTGAAACTCAATTCTCTCAAATGTGCTTTTGGTGTATCAGCTGGAAACTTCTTGGGGTATGTAGTGCATAAGAAAGGAATACAGATTGATATAACGCCATTCCGAACTCATCTCAAAAGTGTTGATATAACGCCGTTTTCGATCAAACTACTGAATTTGAGACAATTCTGAGCTCGTCCCAAAAGTGTTGCTAAAACGCCATTTTTTATCACACTACCAAATTTGAGACAATTCTGAGCGGATCCCAAAAGTGTCACTAAAATTTCGTTTCAAGTTGGACTACCAAATCTAAGACAATTTTGAGCTCGTCCCAAAAGTGTTGCTAAAATTTCGTTTCCGATCGGACTCCCAAATTTGAGACAATTCTAAGCTCGTCCTAAAAGTGTCACGAAAAAGCCGTTTCCATTCAAACTACCAAATTTGAGACAATTCCGAGCTCGTCCCAAAAGTGTCTCCAAATCGTCATTTCCGATCAGACTATCAAATTTGAGACAATTCTGAGCTCGTTCCAAAATTGTTGTCAAAACACCCTTTCCGATCAGACTGCCAAATTTGAGACAATTCCGAGCTGGTACCAAAAGTGTATCTAAAGCGCCATTTTTTAGTAGACTGCCAAATTTGAGACAATTCTGAGCTAGTCCCAAAAGTGTTGTGAAAACGCCCATTTTGATTAGACTGCCAAATTTTAGACAATTCCGAGCTCGTCCCAAAAGTGTCGCCAAAACGCTGTTTTCGATCAGACTGCAAAATTTGAGACAATTCCGAGCTTGTCCCAAAAGTGTCACCAAAATGCCATTTTTGATCAGACTGGCAAATTTGAGACATTTCTGATCTCGTCCCAAAAGTGTCGCCAAAATGCCGTTTCCGATCAGACTGCCAAATTTGAGACAATTCCAAGCTATTCCCAAAAGTGTCACTAAAAAATCGTTTTCGATCATATTGCCAAATTTGAGACAATTCCGAGCTCGTCCCAAAAGTGTTGATATAGCACAATTTTCGATCAGACTCCCGAATTTGAGACAATTCCGAGCTCGTCCTAAAAGTGTTGCTAAAACGCAGTTTTAGATTGGATAGCCAAATTTGAGACAATTCTGAGCTTGTTCCAAAAGTGCCGCTAAAATGCCATTTTCGATCAGTCTCCCAAATTTGAGACAACATCGAGGTTGTCCATAAGTGTCGCGAAAACGCCGTTTCCATTCAAACTACCAAATTTGAGACAATTCTAAGCTCCTCATAAAAGTGTCTCCAAACCGCCGTTTTTTATTAGACTGTCAAATTTTAGACAATTCCGAGCTTGTTCCAAAAGTGTCGCCAAAATGCCATTTCTGATCAGACTACCAAATTTGAGACAATTCTGAGTTGGTCCCAAAAGTGTCGCGAAAATGACGTTTCAGATCCGACTGCCAAATTTGAGACAAATTCTAAGCTCGTCCCAAAAGCATCGCCAAAATGCCATTTTCGATCAGATTGCCAAATTTGAGACAATTCCGAGCTCGTCCCAAAAGTGTCGCCAAAACGCCATTTTTAATTAGACTGCCAAATTTGAGACAATTCCGAGATGGTCCCAAAAGTGTCGCGAAAATGCCGTTTCTGATCAGACTACCAAATTTGAGACAAATTCAGAGTTCATTCCAAAAATGTCGCCAAAATGCCGGTTCTGATCGGACTCCCATATTTGAGACAATTCCGAGTTGGTCCCAAAAGTGTCGTGAAATTTCCATTTTCGATTAGATTGCCAAATTTGAGACAAATTACGGGCTCGTCCTAAAAGTGTCGTCAAAATGCCGTTTTCGATCAGATTGCCAAATTTGAAACAATTCCGAGCTGTCCTAAAAGTGTCGCCAAAATGCCGTTTCCGATCAGACTGCCTAATTTGAGACAATTCCGAGCTCATTCAAAAGTGTCGCGAAAACGCCATTTCCGATCAGATTGTCAAATTTGAGACAATTCCAAACTTGTCTCGAAAGTGTCGCTAAAATGCCATTTTGATCAGATTGCCAAATTTGAGACAATTCCGAGTTTCCCAAAAGTGTCGTGAAAATGCCGTTTCCGATCATATTACTAAATTTGAGACAATTCCAAGCTCGTCACAAAGGGTCGCCAAAACGCCATTTTTGATCTAACAGCCAAATATCAGACAATACTAAGCTCGTCCCCGAAGTGTCGCCAAAATGCCACTTCCGATCAGACTTCCAAATTTGAGACAATTTCAAGCCGGTACCAAAAGTGTCGCTAAAACGTCGTTTCAAATCAGTCTGTCAAATTTTAGACAATTTTGAGCTCGTACCAAAAGAGTCATTGATAAGCTATTTCCGATCAGACTGCCAAATTTGAGACAATTTCGAACTCGTCCCAAAAGTGTTGTTAAAATGCCGTTTCCAATCATACTCCCAAATTTGAGACAATTCTGATCTCGTCCCAACATTGTCGCCAAAATGCCGTTTCCGACCATACTACCAAATTAGAGACAATTCCAAGCTAGACCCAAAAGTGTCGTTAAAAAAGCATTTTCGATCATACTACCAAATTTGAGACAATTCCGAGCTCGTCCCAAAAGTGTCAATATAACGCCATTTTCAATCAGACTTCCGAATTTGAGACAATTTTGAGCTTATCCCAAAAGTGTCACTAAAATGTCGTTTCAGATTGGACTGTCAACTTTTTTTTATTTTCTCTCTCCTAGGGCTTGGATTTGGGGTTTTTTTACCTAATCTCACTCACCCACACATTTTTATTCATTTTTTCCTTACTTTCCTCACTTTCCTTCCATGGTTAGCAGTGAACTTCCCATCTCCAACCCCGTCGTGGATATTGGTGCCGCCCTAGGTAAGGATATAGAGGCTGAGGATGTCCTCCCTCCCATTCTTGAGCCGAAGTTGCCTCCCCTTGTTGATAGACCATTTGATGTGGCCACTTACAGGCCACGTACACACGCTCTGACCCTTGGCGGTATCTTGTGATTTGAGGGCCTTATTTCGGGGATTGATGAGGACATCCTATTGCAGGAGCCCACTGAGCACTTGTCTGTCGATGCCTCAACAGTAAGCACTATTCTTTTATTGTTTGAACATATTTGAATTCCTTTTCAAGGTACTGTAGATATTGCAACATTCCCATACTACAGGTGATGGCCAATAGGATTAGAGGTTACGGGTTTATTTCTGGCCCTAGGCACTGGTACGAGAGGCTCCCTGCAGAGGTTCATCCATTAGTCGACGCAGCTGGCTTCGGGCCTTTCTGCTTAGGACTGGTGCAGATGAGGGCTAACCCATTTCTACATGGGGGCCTGGTGGAGCGATGGTGGGACACCATAGACTTGTTCTACTTTTCATCAATCGAGGAGATGACTCTGACCTCGTATGATTTTGTGATGCTCATCGGCTTGCGGGTCGGAGTTGAAGGCCCGGTCCCTTTTGATCCAGATATGGTACAGTAGAGGCCTGCGTAGCTTCACCTCCTTGGAGCAACCCTAGACACTGCCGGTCCTGGGATGGTAAGGTACAGTTGGTTCTTGGAGCATTTCTCTGATCTTCAGCCAGCTACTCCGGAGGAGGTCACTCAGTACGCTTGCGAATTTCTTATGTACCTCCTCGGTACTACCCTGTTTGCAAACAGGGAAAATACCATGGGGCTTTATCTCTTGGGAGCACTAGTGCATCTGCAGCGGGTGCGGGAGTATGACTGGAGTGGTGCCAGCCTGGCCACCATGTACTGCTACATGAGGTCTGCCACCTAGCAAAAGGCGGATTTACTCGGCGGTTACTGAGAGTTTAGGAGGTACGCTTCATGTTTCCCTTACTTGCTTTGCTTTACATTTCCTGTTTATGTCTGCTTATCTGCTCTGTTGCTTATCTACTTTTTGTAGCTATGGGTTTACACATATTTCACCTCCCTTGCTCTGATCCTAGTATGCCACTTGAGTTGTCAGTACCCCGTTCTCGGTACTACAACTCTCAGTTTGAGCATCGCCGGCGCGTAGATCGAGATTTCCCTTATTTTCGTCGCTTCTTCGTCCTTCGATACCGTCACCGCGAACTGGTACTATCTAGCCTTAACTTTTACATATTGTGTGCATACTACACTGTTTCCATACTATTGTCCCATACTGAACTGTCATTCTCATACTGTTGTCCCATATTGCACTTAGACTTTTGACATCGGCCATTTGCTTTGCATATTCTCTTCACAGGTTGACTGGCACCCTTGGGCGGGCATCTCTCAGGCTTTGAGGGTGATTTATGCTACTGCATAGGAGGCCTCTACTATGCAGATCCTTTTTGAGGGCCCTTTCGGCAGGGCATACTACATGGGGGAGCGATTCCTTTGCCAGACCCGAGGCCAGGTTGATCCCGATGTTCCACATTTGCCTCCTCCCGGTATGAGGATTGCTGATGATCTTCACGATGGGCCTCTGATCGATCACTTGATGTAGGGAGAGGACGGTGACAGATACAACGAGGTTGGCAATTTCACTGTATTCTTACAGACCCGGGTGATGGCGCCTCTTACTAAGGGTGTAACCCACATACTTTCCAACGCTGTCGATGTTGCTGCTGGAGGTGTCCCTCCTGTCGTAGCTCGCATACTTCCTGATGCTGCCGCTCCCATTCTTGGGCTTCCTGCGATTCCTACCGAGGTTATATACATGTGTCCAGATGGAGTGCTTGAGCAAATCCCTCTTGAGCATATCGAGGAAAGGGACCGCATGCTGGTGATCGCTCCTGGCATCGAGCAGGTACACACTTATTTATACTTCTACCCGCTGCACTTTATCAGATCTTGCCTCTGCTTCTGTGCTTTATTACCCTGTTCCATTATACTCAACTTTCCACTATTTTGCAGGTGCCCGTAGTGTATGCTGATGATCTCCTCTAGACGATTGACCGACTACCCCTCATGGTGTGGAGGAGACAGACTGCTCTGGCTACTCACGGGATTAAGGTATCCTTTACCACCAGTTCATTATTGTCGCCATACCGTCTATACTCCTGTTAGTCCATACTAATACCTATACTGTTTTCATCTTGGGCTGGTGCCAACAACACCTGCAGGACATCCTCCAGCTAGGAGGAGAGGGAGACGGGGCCCAGTGAGAGGCCGATGATGGGCTGATAGGGAGAAAGGATGAGCAAGGCTGCACTCACCTTCTGAGGAGTCTTTTGACGGGTCTATGACTCCCAAGGACGAGGGAGAGGAGGTCGACATACAGTCTAGCAGCCCCAGTGACGACAACGACGCACCTCCACCGTAGTGAGGAGGAAGAGGGCGATGATGGGTTGATGATTCACTTTTCTTTTCTTTTCTTTTGCTTTGTAGTTAAGAACTAGCTTCAAAGAGACCCTTATATATTTTTTTAAAGACTTTTCTTTTGTTTTTGCTTTTGTAAAATAATGATCAGGGGGTGGACCCTCTAGTTGTGAAAAGAATATTTTGCATGAGTCCTCTTGCACGATGTGACATGTGATGAATGAATGGTGCTTACATGATAAGCTTGTACAAGACTGTTAACAATTGTGAATACTTGCTCTTGAATTGATTCTTGAATCGGATAACAACTTACAACCAGTCAAAATACAAAATACAACTCGTTGACAGAAAAACAAAATGAAAACAACCTAAAAACACTAAACAACATTTGATACAAACAAGACTTCAAAACATAGATCCGGTACGCCAAGGTGAGAACCTGCCTTCTCTACATCTGGGTAGTCATTGAGAGCCAACCAGCTCCAAATAGGTACGACTGGCCTCCAATGGGGTACGGCTGGCCCTAAAAGTGACGTCGGTCAGTGCAGTCCAACTGTAATACACTACTCTTTCTCAAAGTCTATAAAATGTGATCCCAAGCTGTTTTCTCAGCATAATAGCAAGTCTTTGGTATTTTTCTCTCAAAATGGAAATCCTTCCCAACAATAGGTCCGAGACTGGATTGCCGCTTTAGACGGATCAGAAAAGGTGAATTTTCGCAGTTTCGGCCTAAACGCTCTTTTTCCTTTGAGTCACACCTCACTTTGCTTTCCATTCCTCCATGCTGCGGTCCGGTGCTGAACCCAATTACGCATGTGTTTCGCTTCGGATCACAAGAAATGTGTCCAACACTCGAATAATTTCAAGCATTGATGGAATCCTGGCGCGACGAAGAAATTATGCCGCAGCCCCATTTCGGCCATGCACAGGCTTTGGGAACGATGTGTGGGCTCACTTTGCACGAGGCTCAGCCCTTGGCCCATGATGGGAAATTGGATATTCCCGATTTAATTCATTGGTTTTCCGCTATTGGAGACAGGAGTGACCTTCTCTGGCGATGCTACCGGCAACATGCTCTCTGCTTGTGCCTACTTGCACACTTCCTTCTTGCCCCTAGTTTTGATGGAGCCAGCATTAGGTTGATTGAAGTGGCCCAATGTCTGAAAGAGGGAAAGAGTTGCATGGGTTTGGCCCTGGCTGAAACCTTGATGGGCCTTGGTGCTTTCTGTCGGCGAGAGAATACTCGGTTAGCAGGGTCCACTGCTTCTCCAGGTTTTCATTTCCCACCCTTCTTATTTATGATTTCTTGCATCCCTTGGCACTCATTCTCTATTTTCCTATCTAGCCCTTTCCTTACTTTTCCCTCAACATACATCTCTCTATTATTTAATCTCTCTTATTTTTCATTCCTTCCCAGGTATGGTTGATGTATAAGCTGAAAGTTGTGGACCCTTGCCCCGAGTACTCAGCCCGAGCTTACTTCTTTCGCCAACAGCTAGTGGATTTCCCTTCAGAGGGGTTGTGGTGTGACTGGATGTGCAGCAGATCTGCAGCTGAAATAACTTGGCATTGCCCCTGGCTTAATTTGATTGAGATAAGCTACAGCATGTGCCGTTAGTCGGGTATACATTTGATTGGCCTCACACATTGCGTGTTCTATTTCCCCTTTCGGTTCAGACGCTAGTTTGGGCATGATTGGACTTGTCCAGATGAGGAGGTGGAATACCCAGCTTTATTTCCCATTCGTGGTTCACACTTGCCTCGATGCCTCATTGCTTGGAGGACGAGAGAGTTTCTGCCCCCTTTCTAGCGAGTGCTTGGCTTGGCTTGAGGACGAAGAACAAGTTGGGCTGACTTTAGCTACAGAGACTTCTGCAAGCGTGAGCAGAGGGCGTAGAACCACCTAACTTATCTATGCCCCTAGTTTATTGCTTTAACCTTCCTTTTCCAGTTTTATGATGTAAAATCAACTTTGATTTAAATCAGAGAGTTGCAAAATGTACTTGTGTTGAAATCAATGGAATTAAAGTTGCTAGCACTAAAAAGTTTCCTTTTGGTCCCAAAATGGTCCAAGTTGTAAAAAAGTAAAATTTTGAACAAAATCAACTTTTTTGAAAACTTTTCAAAATAATTTTCTGAAACGGTCATTACCTACATACATGGAATCAACCCTCAAGATGTACAATCTCAAATCAATAGATCACAACTGCCCATAACCGCATCCGTCATACCGGCCCTTCTGCCAACATAAAGACCACACAACCGAGCTAACTACTAATAGAGAAAGATAGTCTGATCGAATATGAATGAATATGATAGTTGAGTTAGAGATGGTTATGGCCGAACTTCAGGATGAAGTTGCCTACGTATTCCAAAGATGGGAATCAGGCCTTACGTAGTTTGGTTTAGGTTCACTCAAGTATTAACTCTTTCCTTTTGTGCTCTAACTTTTGCCAAAGCCACCTTTTCGAGTTTTCGGCCTTGCGAGCTCAGTTTTTCTTTATTTCTAATTTTTCATACTCTAACTTTTGCTTAGGTCGCCTTTTCGGGTTTCTGGCCTAGCGAGCCTCTTAGGGATAGTATTTCTTCAACTTGTCCATGTTGATCGGTTATGAAAACTCCAAGCCATCTAGGTCTATGAGAATGATTGCCCCTCATAACTAGATAGATTTGATGATACAAGGACCAGTCCAATTGGGTCTGAACTTGGCCCTAGGGTCGTGGATGGGAGCCCAGTTGTCTTTCAATACCATGTCTCCCTCGTTGAGATTCTTTGACTTTACTTTCTTGTTAAAAGCCCTGGCAATTAGGCGTTCGTAACCCTGGACATGATATAATGCCCTTAGTCTTCTCTCATCAAACAACATTAACTCCTCAAATCTACTCTGTTGCCGGTCCGCCTCCGCTGTCTGACACTCAGCCATAACTCGCAGCAACGACGCTTCGATTTTAATTGGCAGAACAACCTCTATCCTATAGATGAGAGAATAAGGGGTTACCCCTGTAGATGTCCGAATTGAGGTTCTGTAGCCCCATAACGCAAATGGCAGTTTACACGGCCAGTCCCTGTAGGTTTCCTCCATCTTCCGCGAGATGTTCTTGATATTCTTGTTGGTGGCCTCGACTGCTCCATTGGTCTGTGGTCTGTATGTCGATGACTTATGAAAAGTTACATTTTATTTCTCAAGTAGATCCACCACCTCTTTGTTGAAGTGTGAGCCGTTATCTGATATGATCTCGTTCGAAACTCCGTACCGGCAGATGATGTTATTTCTGATGAATTTGGCCACATGCGACAGTTTCACCACCGCATAGGACTGAGCTTCCACCCACTTTTGGAAGTAGTCAATTGCCACCAGAATGAACTCGTGCCCATTTGATCCCTTTGGCGAGACTGCACCCATAACATCGATTCCCCAAACTGAGAAAGGCCATGGTAAAGTCATATTGTAAAGCTTAGATGGCGATATGTTCATGCGATTGGCATGAATTTGACATTTGTGGCATCGCCATACAAAACCAATCCAATCCTCCTCTATGGTTGACTAGTAATAACCTTGTCTGCGGATCTTCCGGGCTAGCACCACACCGTTCATGTGTGCCCCACACGCCCCTCCGTGGATAGCCTCCATAAGACGCTTCGATTCCTCTTCCTCCACACACAACTTGTGCATTCCCAGATGACCTCTTTTATACAGCTTACCCCCGTAGATAAAATTGGACGGCAAACGCCATATTCCCTGTTTGTCCTTGGCATTTGCCCCTGGTAGATACATCTCCTTTTCTAGAAAGTTCCAAATATCGTAATACCAGGGGTTTTTGTCTTGCACATCATCTATTGCGGCAATGGTCTCATAGGTCGGCGTGTATTTCTGTTCGATAATGATTGGACGCATCTTCACTCCCAGCGAGATATCTATCATAGAAGATAGAGTTACTAGTGCATCAGCGAGCCAGTTGTTCTCTCTTAGTAGATGCGTGAATGTCAACTTTTCAAACATCAGAATTAGCATATCCAGGGTCTGATGGTAAACCTTCATCTTCTCTTCTTTAACTCTCAAGTCTCTATTTGCTAGAGAAACAACCAAGTTTGAGTCTCCGATGACATCCAACCTTATTGCTCCTAGTTCTAGGGCAGCTTCTAAGCTAGTAATACAAGCTTCATATTCTACTCTGTCGTTGGACACTTTGAACTGGAGTTTGAAGGCTAAGGGTATATGGGAGTCATCGAGTGCTATCAGCAACACACCTATCCCATAACCGTATTGATTAAATGCTCCGTTAAAGTACATCATCCAAGTTTCCTCTTCGACTTGCAGAATGTCTTTACCTAGGAACAAATATTCCACCTCCTCATCGCCCTCTACTGGGTGGTTGGCCAGGAATTCTGCTATAACTCTTCCTTTAACTGACTTGCGTGTAACATATTTAAGATCAAATTCGGAGAAAAGAAGCAGCCAACGAGCTAGCCTACCTGTAAGCGTTGGTTTCTCAAAGAGATATTTGATGGGATCTAATCTTGAAATGAGGATTACAGAGTGAGCTAACAAGTAGTGCCTCAACTTCCTGGTAGCCCATACCAAGGCTAAGTAAGCTTTCTCTAAGGAAGTGTAGCGGGTCTCGTAGTCTAGCATTTTCTTGCTCAAGTAATAGATGGCCTTCTCCACCTTATCTTCAGATTCTTGAGCGAGCATGCACCCCATGGTCGAGTCTGTTACTGACAAATACAGAATCAAAGGCTTCCCCGGCTCTGGTGGAGACAACACATACGGATTTTGGAGGTATTGCTTGACTTGGTCAAAGGCAAACTGACATCGATCGTCCCATCAGAATTTCTTTCCTTTCTTCAAGAGACCAAATAGTGGTTGACAAGTCAAGGTTAATTTAGAGATAAACCGTTTTATGAATTGCACTTTACCCAGAAAGCGACGGACCTCCTTTTAAGTCCTTGGTGGTGGCATTTCTAAGATGGCCTTGATTTTGGAAGGATCTACTTCAATTCCCTTCTGCATGATCAGAAAGCCCAGAATTTTCCCTGCCGTTACACTGAAGGTGCATTTTTGCAGGTATAACCTCAATTTGTATTCCCTGATCCGTTGAAAGAATTTTTCCAGTGCGGTGTAGTGGCCTTCTCGCTTCTTGGATTTGACAATCATGTCATCCACATACACCTCAACCTCTTTGTGGATCATATTATACAAAATGGTGGTCGCAGTCCTCTAATAGGTTGCCCCAGCATTCTTCAACCCAAAAGGCAGGACTCGGTAGCAGTATGTAGCCCATGGCGTGGTGAAAGCAGTCTTTCCCGATCTTCCGATGCCATCAGAATCTTATTGTACCTAGAAAACCCATTCATAAAGGAAAGGAAAGCAAAGCATGGCCAGTATTAAAGTCCACCAACTCATCAATGTGCGGCAATGGAAAGTCATCCTTCGGACTCGCTTTGTTCAGGTCTCTGAAGTCGACGCAAACCCGAATTCTGCCATCCTTCTTCGGCACTGGGACGATATTAGCCAACCAGGTCGGATACTCGGATACTAACAAGAATCCTACATCAATTTGCTCGGTGACTTCTTCCTTGATTTTCAGTCCCCAATCCGGACGAATTTGCGCAGCTTCTGCTTGACTGGTCGGGTCTTAAGGTCAAGAGGATCCGGTGTTGTATGATCTCAGGGTCGATTCTAGGCATGTCTTCGTAGGACCATATGAAAACATTTTTGAATTTTTTTAATAAAGCGATTAACTGCTTGCGTTCCTCAGAAGACAACGTGGACCCGATCTGGACCAAGTGTGGATCGTTCTTAGTACCCACATTAATGTCAATGATTTCATCAAAACAAGGCTTAGCACGCCTCTCATCCTCTCGATTAATCAAATTTTTCAAAGCCAGAGGAATTTGTTCCTCTTCGTTTTCATTAAAATTATGAAAGTCTTGGTCAATGCAATAAATAAGCGGCATAGAGAAGTACACAAAATCCGCAAAGTTCTCATTCAACAGGTCCGATTACAAACTCAAAAGTAAAGAGGAATGAAGACCTAGACAGGACTTCGGTATCCGGGTTACCACCATCGAAAATACCAGACTCAGACTCCCCGGACTGACTTGAATTTGATCCCAAATCCACAGACTTAGTGGAATCAGATTCTGACTCATCACCCGATTCAGAACTGAAAAGGTAGCCTTCCTCCAACTGCCAAGTAAGACACAGTGCCCTCAATGCATCCAGAATGCCACTGGTTGGGTCCACACCCAGTTCTTCCTCGATCATAGAGACAGTAAAGTTATCCCCCAAGTTCTCTAGGTTGGCCACAGGATCTGTCAGGAGACTGGCCAGTGCTACCCTTACTCCAGGCTCGCTGTTGTCTGAGTCATCTTCCGTGCTCTGGCTAACTTTGATGCTTAGTTCAGCCCTTTTTTCATCACTGTCCTATAGTTGTAGATCAAAGAAAATCTCGAATTCAGGGACATGCTTCTTTGAGGAATTTACCTAAGGCTCAAAAAAGCCACAAAAAGGGAAATCCTCTCCCTCTCGAACAAAACGGCCGTTGAACGTCCCCCAGATTGGCTTGTGGATGAGCTCATAATGCTTCCCAGCTCTCTTGGCCTTGGCTCTACCCTTCATCTCTTCTCCCTTCCTTATCCAGTCCTTTTTGGTGGGTACATAGCCCAGTCCAAAGGCATGCGGGTTGTGTGGCACCTCTGCTAGTGCTGCAATACCTTTTCGTCCGCTCTTTCCAAGTCCCATTCCCGGAGCATGCCGCAGCTTGTTCATAAAGTAGATGGACTGGGCACTAATATACATGCCTTCATCCGCGCCAGAATGGTTTGTATTACCTGAGCTTCAGCCAAAGTGAATGCCGAGAGGAATACATCTTCAGCGCCATGGTTGATTTCAAGGATTGGTGTAGTCACCTTTGGAGGTGAATGGATGGATGAGTTCCCAAAAATAATTGCTACTCCTCTCCCATGAGGGTACTTCAACATTTGATGGAGGGTGGAGGACACAGCCTTCACGTGATGTAACCAAGGCCTCCCTAGCAGTAGGTTAATGGTAACCGGGACATCCAGGACGTGAAACTCGATTTCTTGCTCAGCTGGGCCCACCTGGACTTGCACTTTTACCGTTCCCATGACCTCTCTGCTTGTATTGTCATACGCCATACGCCCATATCACTTGGGATGTGGGGATAAAGTCCGCCAATTTAAGGCCAATTGCATAGGCAGTACAAGACGGACAGACATTGATGGCAGAGCCGATATCTACTAACACCACTGGCACCCACTTCTCCCTGTATTGTATAATGGCTTGTTGTAGGCCAAGCCTTCCGGTGACATCTCTTTGTTTGAGAAAGTGAGCATTGGCTTGGCACCACCTGGAAAAACCAGGCCCACAAGTTGCTTGGGCATTGTATCAATGGACAATTTGGCCTTGTCCATTGCCAACAATACTACTTGTCAGTGCAACCGTGAAGCCATAAGGAGCCTCCAGATAGAGATATCAGCTTGGATTTTCTTGAGCTGTTTCAGCACTGACTCCTCTTCTAGTTGATTCTCCTTCTGTTTCTCAACCTCCTTGTCTTTTCCAGACGCCTCTGCTTGATACAGATGCGGCGGCTTAAAATACCATCCACTGCGGGTAAGACGGTCTATTTCCTCTGCATACCATGTATTATCCAGGAGATAGCCTCCCCAATCTTTGTCGGTATATACCAAATGCAAATCATTGTCGTCCCACCACTCGCCGTCAGTTGCCAACAAACAGTTGTCTGACTCCACTTGAATCATCTTCACAGTACAAGTGCCCCCCTCAGGGTGACATGTGGTTGTAGTTTTCTGGTTGTCCTCAACTCTTTCTCTCTTAAACTGCGTCAATGCAGCTTCCTGTTCAGTATCTACAATGTTCACAACTCCCACTTCTTGACTTGGGTTTCCCACACACGTGCCCTCTGGTAGTTTTCCTTTCTTGTCAACTTTCTCGGCCACCGCAGCTGCCTCTGCTTCATTTCCCTCTGATTTCATCCCAGTTTCTTTTTCCTTGTCTGGCTCATCACTCAGCCATCCGGCGTTATTAGTCGATCTGTTCAGGTTGAACCACCCAATTTGTACATCTCCCTGATCATGCTCTTCAAAGAACTACAGATTGTCCAAATCTTCTTCAAGATCTGCCAAATCATCCAACCCTTGGCTCGGTCCATCCTCCTTGACCATATTGATGTCTGCCGAGATTGGTAGCACCAATTCACGCTTGGTTTGACTGGTTAGCACAATATAGAAACTCAGATCATATTCCTTTTCAACCAAGTCCCTGGGACACTCCGACAACAAACTAATACCTCCTTTTGAAGCCAGACCTTCCTTTACCATAGGTATTGTCACCACAGGGTGAGGCTCAGGTTGTGGCTTAAATGTGCCCATCATGCATAGCTCTGTGCCCTCAGGGATGAACAACATTGGTTTCGGTAGGTGAGAGGGGGTAATATATATGCTGGGGTCATAAGGTTGAGGTTTCGGGATAGGAGGACTTGGTTATGGGCTGGGAGTGGATTTGTGGTTACATTTGGTTTCTGAGGTGGAGCAATAACCTTGTTGTCAATGAGATCCTGAATCTCATGACTCAAATGGTAGCACTGGTCAGTGTCATGACCCTGCTGCTGGTGAAAAGCCACAGTTTTTAGGGTTATGCTTGGGTGGAAGAGGCTTCGGGAAGTGGATGAGGTTCTAAGGGTTTGAGGTGCCCTTTTTTGATCTAACCATGCATGGCTTTGGAAAGGGTCATGTATAACTAGTTAAAAGCCTTTGGGGTCGAGGAGGATTAGATGATGTTTATGATCCTGTATTGGCGAGGGGGTTAGCAGTTTTGTTATGGTAGAGAAACTTACGTCTGATGGCCTCGCAGCTGTGCTACCACTGGCAGCATTGGAACTGCGAACAAACGCATTTTTGCCAGCTCCTTCTCATCTGTAATAAGCACCTGCATCATGGCATCTTTCGATTTCACTCCCATTCATAATTCTATAAATGTAAACACGAAAGCATAATCATTTTCTACAATAACTTGCCATGCAGATTCTGGACGACCATTCTGATCTGGTCCTTCTCAGTAGGCCTCACAGTCAACATTGAGGCTTTAGCTCTCCATCTTGTCACAAACTTAGAGAAACCCTCCTTCGGCTCTTGGCGTGTTGCGTCGAGATCACAAGTTGTGACCTCAATTTGCGTATTGTAAGAGTACTGAGCAATGAAGGCCTCGACCATCTCCTCCCAATTTTGTTTGATAGAATCTTCTAACTTAGCATACCAAATGGACGCTATACCAGACATGGTGCGACCAAAGAGAGACAGCTTCTGTAGTCTAGTCAAGCCCATCGGCCGCAAGATATTTGAAAATAGTCACAAGTGAACCATTGGATCTCTAAAATTGTCAAAACGATCAATGTGTGGCATCTTAAACTGATCCGTCAATGTAACCGTAGAATCAGTGTATCCATCTTCTATGTCTAGAATAGAATTGACCCCTTGCATTCTCTTGAACAATTTTTTCGGTTTGTTGACCTTGAGTGCAGTTGGGTCAACCTCAAACTCAAACGGAGCCTCGGTCTGATAAACCGGGGCTTTGGAAGCTTGGGCTGGGACAGGTTTTGTTTGGACTGGAAAAACCAGATTACCCTGGTTTTGTGGATGTTGAGCATTGGCAACATTAGCAGTGGCACTGGGCATAGAAATAGCCATGGTGGGTGCATAGAATGCAAAGGCCGCAGCCTACTGTGGTTGCTATTGTTGTAACCTTGTTATGACCTCGACCTGACGGGTTGTAACCTTGGCCTGACGGGCGGCATCATGCTATAGGGTCTCGACTGTTTGTTGCAGATGGAGTAGCAGTGCCTCCATATTGGCCAGGGGATACTGTGCCATTGGAATAGGTGATTGGTTTTGAATCAGTCTAGAAGCCGGTGACAGCTCTTGGACCAGACTGAACACAGGTGAGCTGAGAGGTGATTACTGTAAGAATTGGGCTGGCGAACTCTATCTAGTTCTCCTCCATCTTGTAACCGGTGAGAGTAAGGTAAACACGGGTAGTCCTCGAACAAGATCCCCCGCCTTGCAAAGTCTTCCAACTCGGGTCCAGAGTACTTGAGGGATATCTGAACTTTTTGAAGCTATGGTTTTTAACTACCTAGCAAAAGAAAATAAAGAAAAGAACAGTAATCAGAAACCGCACAACACCTTAGCTAAGATGTTGTCAACACAGACATGCTCAAAGTTGTAGAACTGTATTCCACACTGAATCCTGCCCCAAAACAGATACAACCTGGCAACTGATATGCACATTCCTGTATAGTTTCATTGTAAAGCACATACCAGTTAAGAGAGAACCAAAACACCCCTATGAGGTGGTAGGGTTACCCTGTCCTCGTTTTGTTATGAACTAGGGTTTCACTATTACAATCAAGCGGTTTCACCAAAATCCTGCACACGGGTGAGCATCCTATTCTAGTTTGGAACAATCACTATGGCTTACGACATGTAGCTAGGCCAAATGGTCAAAGAGGGTACCTCAGCAAGACTACCTAATATACCTCTCACACCTATCACGGAGAAGTGAAAGGAGGATCAAGCGGTACAGCGAGAGTCCAGATCCAAGGGTTGTGTTCCTAACATGGAGAGCCCATGACCGGTCAGCTTTTGGGCAAGCTTTTACGCAAGCCTCCGGCAAACCGTCCAGGAATAGCATATGGTAAACATAGTGACTTAAGCACACTAATGCAAATGTAATGCAAAGAACATATAAGTGTAGATAAAATTTCACATCATGAAGTTCAAGTCAAGTTCTTTACTTTGCCCAACAGAATCGCCAAAAACTATAGCTTGCTTTTTGTGCTCCTTTCGGATATGATAGCCCTACAGTTAGGACTCCCGTGGTTCTGAATCTAATCTCACAGGTGTAATGTAAAATAGATAAACATTTGGGATGAGATTGGAATTGGAATTTAGCGACACTTCTAGGACAAGATTGGAATTGTCTCAAAATTGGCAATTTGATTGGAAACAGCATTTTGGGGACACATTTGGAACGAGCTCAGAATTGTCTTAAATTTGGCTGTCTAATCACAAATGGCGTTTTGGTGACACTTTTGGGACGAGCTCGGAATTGTCTCAAATTTGGTGGTCTGATCTAAAATGATGTTTTGGCGACACTTTTGGGACGAGCTCGGAATTGTCTTAAATTTGGTAATCTGAACGGAAACAACGTTTTTGTGACACTTTTGGGGCGACTTCCGAATTGTGTCAAATCTTATAGTCGAATCAAAAACTGCATTTTCGCGACACTTTTTGGAAGAGCTCGGAATTGTCTCAAAGTTGGGAGTCTGATCGGAAATGGCATTTTAGCGACGCTTTTGGGACGCGCTCAGAATTTTCTCAAATATGGCAGTCCAATATGAAACGATATTTTAGCGTCACTTTTGGGAGAAGCTCAGAATTTTCTCAAATTTGGGAGTCTGATCGAAAATGGCATTATGTCGACACTTTTCGGGCGAGCTCGAAGTTGCCTCAAATTTGGCAGTCTAATCGGAAATGGCGTTTTGGAGACAATTTTGGAACGAGCTCGGAAATGTTTCAACTTTGGCAGTCTAAACGGAAACAACATTTTTTAGACACGTTTGGAACGAGCTCGAAATTCTCTCAAATTTGGCAGTCTGATCGGATACGATGTTTTAGAGACACTTTTGGGGCGATTTCGGAATTGTCTCAAATTTTGTAGTCTGATTGGCAACGGTATTTTTGTGACACTTTTGCGACGAGCTTGGAATTATCTGAAATTTAGCAGTCTGATCGAAAACGGCATTTTGGAAACACGTTTGGGTCGACCTCGAAATTGTCTCAAATTTGGCAGTCGGATCAGAAATGACGTTTTGGCGACACTTTTGGGACGAGCTCGGAATTGTTTCAAATTTGGCAGTCTGGTTGGAAATGGAGTTTTAGAATCACTTTTGGAACAAGCTCAGAATTGTCTCAAATTTGGCAGTCTGTTCGGAAATGGCATTTTGGCGACAAGTTTGGGACGGGCTTAGAATTGTCTGAAATTTAGCAGTCTGTTAGGAAACGGCATTTTCACTACACTTTTGGCACGAGCTTAGAATTGTCTCAAATCGGGTAGTCTAATCTGAAATGGCATTTTTGCGACACTTTTGGGACGAGCTCGGAATTGTCTTAAGTTTGGCAATCTGACCAGAAACGGCGTTTTGGCGACACTTTTAGGACGAGCTCAGAATTGTCTCAAATTTGGTAGTCTGAACAGAAATGACATTTTGGTGAAAGTTACGGGGCGAGTTCTGAATTGTCTCAAATTTTGTAGTCTAATTAGAAACGGCATTTTCGCGACACTTTTGGAACAAGCTCGAAATTGTCTCAAAATTAGCTGTCTGATCAAAAATAGTGTTTTCGCGACATTTTTGGGAAGAGCTCGGAATTGTCTCAAATTTGGCAGTTTGATCTAAAACGTGGTTTTCGAAACACTTTTGGGACCAGCTCGGAATTATCTCAAATTTAGCAGTCTGATCGGAAACGGCATTTTGGCAACACGTTTGGGATAAGCTCAAAATTGTCTCAAATTTGGCAATCTAATCAGAAACGACATTTTGGTGACACTTTTGGGATGAGCTCGGAATTGACTCAAATTTTACAATTTGATCTAAAACACCAAACTTTTGGGACCAGCTCGAAATTGTCTAAAATTTGTCAATCTGATCCAAAACTGCATTCTGGCCACACGTTTGGGACTTGCTCAGAATTGCCTCAAATTTGGTAATCTGATCGAAAACGGCATTTTGGAGACATGTTTAGGACAAGCTCGGAATTGTCTCAAACTTGGCAATCTGAGCGAAAATGGCATTTTTGAAAAACTTTTGGGGCGAGATCAGAATTCACTCAAATTTGGCAGTTTGATCGGAAATGCCGTTTTCGCTGACACTTTTGGGACCAGCTCGGAATTGTCTCAAATTTGATAGTCTGATTGGAAATTGCATTTTGGTGACAAGTTTGGGACGAGCTTAGAATTGTCTCAAATTTGGCAGTCTGATCTGAAACGGCATTTTAGCAAAACTTTTGGGGGTGAGATTAGAATTCTCTCAATTTTAGCAGTCTGATCGAAAACCGCATTTTGGCGACCCGTTTGGGACAAGTTCAAAATTGTCCCAAATTTGGCAATCTCATCAAAAATGGCGTTTTAGCAACACTTTTGGGATGAGCTTAGAATTCTCTCAAATTTGGCAATCTAAACTGAAACGACATTTTCGTGACACTTTTGTGACCTGCTCGAAATTGTATCAAATTTGGCAATCTGAAAGGAAACGGCGTTTTGGGAAAACTTTTGAGGTGAGTTCCGAATTGTCTTAAATTTTATAGTCTAATCAGTAATGCCATTTTCGCCATACTTTTTTGACAAGCTCAGAATTGTCTCAAAGTTGGGTGTCTGATCGGAAACGACATTTTAGCGACCTTTTTGGGACGAGCGCAGAATTTTCTCAAATTTGACAGTCCAATTTGAAACGACATTTTAGCAACATTTTCGGGAGTCTGATCGAAAATGGCGTTATATCGACACTTTTGGGGCAAGCTCAGAATTGTCTCAAATTTGGCAGTTTGATCGGAAAGGGATTGTTGGTGACACTTTTGGAATGAGCTTGAATATGTCTCAATTTTGGCAGTCTGAACGGAAACGGTATTTTGGAGACACGTTTGGAATGAGCTCAGAATTGTCTCAAATTTGGCAATCTGATCGGAAATGGCGTTTTGGGGACACTTTTCGGGTAATTTCGAAATTGTCTAAAATTTTCTAGTCTGATTGGAAACGGCGTTTTCTCGACACTTTTGCGATGAGCTCGGAATTGTCTGAAATTTGGCAGTCTGATTGGAAATGGCATTTTGGAAACACTTTTGGAACGAGCTCGAAATTGTCTCAATTTGGCAGTTTGATTAGAAACGGCGTTTTGGCAACACTTTTGGGAGGAGCTCAGAATTGTCTCAAATTTGGCAGTCTGATCGGAAATGGTGTTTTAGAGTCACTTATGGAACGAGTTCAGAATTGTCCAAATTTCGCAGTCTGATCAGAAATGGAATATTGGCTACCCGTTTGGGACAAGCTCATAATTGTCTCAAATTTGGCAATCTGTTCAGAAACGGCATTTTGTCGGCACTTTTGGGACGAGCTCAAAATTGTCTCAAATTTGGTAGTCGTAACGGGATGGTGAAACTTGTGGGATGATTTTCGAATTATCTCAAATTTTGTCGCAACACTTTTGGAACAGGCTCGGAATTGCCTCAAAATTAGCAGTTTGATCGGAAACAGCGTTTTGGCAACACTTTTGTGAAGACCTTGGAATTGTCTCAAATTTGGCAGTCTAATCTGAAACGAGGTTTTCTCGACACATTTGAGACGAGCTCAAAATTGTCTCAAATTTGGAGTCTGATCAGAAATGAAATTATGGTGACACGTTTGGGACAACCTCGAAATTGTCTCAAATTTGACTATCTGATCGGAAATTGCATTTTGGCGACATGTTTGGGACGAGCTCAGAATTGTCTCAAATTTGGTAGTCTGATCAGAAATGGCATTTTGGAGACATGTTTGGGACAAGCTCAGAATTGTCTCAAATTTGGCAGTCTGATCTGAAACGGGGTTTTCACGACACTTTTGAGACTAGCATAGAATTGTCTCAAATTTGGCAGTCTGATCGGAAATGCCATTTTTGCGACACATTTGGAACGGGCTCGAAATTGTCTTAAATTTGGCAGTCCGATCAGAAACTGCATTTTGGCGACACATTTAGGACGAGTTCAAAATTGTCACAAATTTGGCAGTGTGATCGGAAACGACATTTTGGAGGCATGTTTAGGACGAGCACGGAATTATCTCAAATTATGTAGTTTGATCAAAAGCGACATTTTTGCAACACTTTTGGGACGAGCTCAGAATTTTCTCAGATTTGGCAGCTTGATTGGAAAATGGTGTTTTCGTGACACTTTTGGGACGAGCCATAAATGTCTCAAATTTGGCATTCTGGTCGAAAACTGCATTTTGGCGACACTTTTGGGACGAGCTCAGAATGGTCTCAAATTTGGCAGTCTGATCGAAAACGACATTTTCGCAACACTTTTGGGGCAAGATCGAAATTTTCTCAAATTTGGCAACCTGATCGGAAATCGCATTTTGGCGACCCATTTGGGACAAGCTCAAAATTGTCTTTAATTTGGTAGTCTCATCGAAAACGGCATTTTGGCGACACTTTTGGGCCGAGCACGGAAATGTCTCAAATTTGGCAGTCTGTTCTAAAACGGCATTTTCATGACACTTTTTGGACTTGCTTGAACTTCTCTCAAATTTGGCAGTTTGATTGGGAACAGCGTTTTGGTGACACTATTGGGGCTAGTTCGGAATTGTCTCAAATTTTGTAGTCTGATTGGATATGGCGTTTTCGTAACACTTTGGGGACGAGCTCGGAATTGTCTAAAATTTAGAAATCTGATTGAAGACAGCATTTTAGCGATACTTTTGGGACGAGATTGGAATTGTCTCAAAATCGGCAGTCTGATCGGAAATTGCATTTTGGCAACACATTTGGGACGAGCTTGGAATTGTCTCAAATTTGGCTGTCTGATTGTAAATGGTGTTTCGGCGACACTTTTGGGACGAGCTCAGAATTTTCTCAAATTTAGCAGTCTGATCTGAAATGGCGTTTTGGCGACACTTTTGGGACGAGCTCTGAATTGTCACAAATTTCGTAGTGTCTTCAGAAACAATGTTTTGGCGACACTTGTGGGACGAGCTCAGAATTGTTTTAAATTTGCTAGTCTGAACGGAAACGGCGTTTTGAGGAAACTTTTAGGGTGAGTTCTGAATTGTCTATAAATTTGTAGTCTGATCAGAAACGACATTTTCACGACACTTTTTGGACGATCTCGGAATTGTCTCAAAATTGGAAGTTTGACCGGAAATGGCATTTTAGCCACACTTTTGGGACGAGCTCAGAATTTTCTCAAATATGGCAGTCCAATCTGAAACGACATTTTAGCAGCACTTTCTGGAGGAGTTTGGAATTGTCTCAAATTTGGGAGTCTGATCGAAAATTTGGCAGTTTGATCATTATGGGCGTTTGGCGACACTTTTTGGGTGAGCTAGGAATTGCCTCAAATTTGGCAGTTTGATCGGAAAGGGCGTTTTGGCGACACTTTTGGAATGAGCTCGGAATTCACTCAAATTTGGTAGTCTGATCAGAAATAGCGTTTTTGGGACACTTTTGGGGCGATTTCGGAATTGTCTCAAATTTTATAGTCCAATTGGAAATGTTGTTTTCGTGACCGTTTTGCAACGTGCTCAGAATTTTTTGAAATTTGGCAGTCTGATTGGAAACAGCATTTTGGATACACGTTTAGGACGACCTCGAAATTGTCTCAAATTTGGCAGTTTTATGGGAAATGGCGCTTTGGAGTCACTTTTGGAACGAACTCAGAATTGTCTCAAATTTGGCAATCTGATCGGAAACGGCTTTTTGGAGACAACTTGACGAGCTCAGAATTGTCTCAAATTTAGCAATTTGTTCAGAAACGGCATTTTGGCTGCACTTTTGGGACAAGCTCAGAATTGTCTCAAATTTTGTAGTCTGATCTGAAATGGCGTTTTGGCAGCACTTTTGAGACAAGCTCGGAATTGTCTCAAATTTGGCAATTTGATCAGAAACAGCATTTTGGCGGCACTTTTGGGATGAGCTCGGAATTTTCTCAAATTTGGCTGTCTGAATAGAAATGGCATTTTGGTGAAACATGTGGGGCAAGTTCCAAATTGTCTCAAATTTTGTAGTCTAATAAAAAACGGCGTTTTCGCGACACTTTTGGGATAAACTCAGAATTGTCTCAAAATTAGCTTTCTGATCGGAAATAGCGTTTTGGCGACACTTTTGGGAAGAGCTCGAAATTGTCTCAAATTTGTCAGTCAGATTTGAAACGAGGTTTTCGCTACACTTTTGGGATGAGCTCGGAATTGTCTCAAATTTAGCAGTCTGATCAGAAAGGGCATTTTGGTGACATGTTTAGGACGAGCTCGGAATTGTCTCAAATTTGGCAATCTGATTGGAGATGGCACTTTTGCGACACTTTTGGGACCAACTCAAAATTGTCTCAAATTTGGTAGTCTGATCGGAAACCGCATTTTGGCGACACGTTTGGGACGAGCTTGGTATTTTCTTAAATTTGGCAGTCTTATCAGAAACGACATTTTAGCAAAACTTTTGGGGCAAGATTAGAATACTCTAAAATTTGGCAGTCTTATCGGAAATGGCATTTTCACGACACTTTTGGGACCAGCTCGGAATTGTCTGAAATTTGGTTGTCTGATCAGAAACCGCATGTTGGTGACACGTTTGGGACGTGCTTAGAATTTTCTCAAATTTGGTAGTCTGATCGGAAATGATATTTTAGCGAAACTTTTGGGGCGAGATTGGAATACTATAAAATTTGGCAGTCTGATCGGAAACGACGTTTTCGCAACACTTTTGGGACCAGCTCAAAATTGTCTCAAATTTGGAAATCTGATCTGAAATCGCATTTTGGCGACCCTTTTGGGACAAGATCGGAATTATCCGAAATTTGGCAATCTAATTTGAAACAGAGTTTTCACGACACTTTTGAGACCAGCTCAAAATGGTGTCAAATTTGACAGTCTGATCGGAAAAGGCATTTTGGTGACACTTTTCGGGCAAGTTCCGAAGCGTCTCAAATTTTGTAGTCTGATTGGAAACGGCATTTTCACAATACTTTTTTGACGAACTCGGAATTGTCTCAAATTTGGTATTCTGATCAGAAATAGCATTTTTGCGACACATTTGTAACGAGCTCGGAAATGTCTCAAATGTGGCAGTCTAATCGCAACCTGTGTTTTGGCGACACTTTTGGGACGAGCTCGAAATTGCCTCAAAGTTGGCGATCTAATCTGAAACGTCGTTTTGGCAACACTTTTGGGACGAGTTCAGAATTGTCTCAAATTTGGCAGTCTCATCGAAAATGGCGTTTTAGAGTCACTTTTGGACCGAGCTCAGAATTGCCTCAAATTTGACATTCTGATCAGAAATGGAAATTTGGTGACACGTTTGGGATGAGCTCAGAATTGTCTCAAATTTGGCTGTCTGTTCGGAAATGGCATTTTGGCGGCACTTTTGGGACGAGCTCAGAATTGTCTCAAATCTAGCAGTCTAATTTGAAATGGCATTTTGACGACACTTTTGGGATGAGCTCAGAATTGTCTCAAATTTTGCAATCTAATCAGAAACGGCGTTTTGGGATGAGCTCAGACTAGTTTGAAATTTGGTTGTCTGAATGGAAATGGCGTTTTGGTGAAACTTGTGTGGTGAGTTTCGTATTGCCTTAAATTTTGTAGTCTATTTGGAAGCGGCGTTTTCGCGACACAGTTAGGATAAGCTCGGAATTGTCTCAAAATTAGCAGTCTGATCGGAAACAACGTTTTGGCGACACTTTTGGGAAGAACTCAAAATTGTCTCAAATTTGGCATTCTGATTTGAAACGGTGTTTTCACGTCACTTTCTAGATGAGCTTAGAATTGTCTCAAATTTGATAGTCTGATCGGAAACGACATTTTGGCGACACGGCTGGGATGAGCTTGAAATTGTCTCAAGTTTGGTAGTCTGATCGAAAACGGCATTTTGGGGACACTTTTTGGGCAATTTCAGAATTGTCTAAAATTTTGAAATCGGATTAGAAACGGCATTTTTGTGACATTTTTGAGACATGCTCGGAATTGTCTGAAATTTGGCAGCCTGATTGGAAATAGCATTTTGGAAAGACGTTTTGGATGAGCTAGAAATTGTCTCAAATTTGGCAGTCTGATTAGAAACGTTGTTTTGGCGACAATTTTGGGATAAGCTCGGCATTGTCTCAAATTTGGCAGTCTGTTCGAAAATGGCATTTTACGGTCACATTTGGGACGAGCTCAGAATTGTCTCAAATTTGGAAGTCTGATCTTAAACGGCGTTTTCGTGATACTTTTGGGACAAGTTGGGAATTGTCTCAATTTTGGCATTCTAATAAAAAATGCCGTTTTGGTGACACTTTTGGGACGAGATTGGAACTGTCTCAAATTTGGCAGTCTGAACGAAAATGGCATTTTGGTGAAACTTGTGGAGTGAGTTCCGAATTATCTCAAATTTGTAGTCTAATAAAAAACGGTGTTTTCGCGACACTTTTGAGACAAGCTCGGAATTGTCTCAAAATTAGTAGTCTTTTTGGCGACACTTTTGGAAAGAGCACATAATTGTCTCAAATTTGGCAGTTTTATTGGAAATGGCATTTCGGTGACACGTTTGGGACGAGCTCGTAATTGTCGCAAATTTGGCAGTCTGATCGGAATTCACATTTTGGCGACACGTTTGGGATGACCTCGGAGTTGTCTCAAATTTGGCAGTCTGGTCGGAAACGGCATGTTGGAGACATGTTTAAGACTAGCTCGAAATTGTCTCAAATTTGGCAGTCCGATCGGAAACCATATTGTGGCGACACGTTTGGGACGACCTCGGAATTGTCTCAAATTTGGCAGTCTGATCTCAAATGGCATTTTGGCGATACTTTTGGGATGAGCTCGGAATTGTCTCAAATTTGGCAGTCTAATCTGAAATGGCATTTTGGCGTCACTTTTGGGGCCAGCTCGGAATTGTCTCAAATTTGTTAGTCTCTTCAGAAACATCATTTTGGCAAAACTTTTGGGACGAGCTCGAAATTGTCTTACATTTGGCAGGTTAAACGGATTTTGTAGTTTAAATTTGGCAGTTTAAACAGATTTTGGGATGAATTTCGAATTGTCTCAAATTTTGTAGTCTGATCAGAAATAGCATTTTCGTGACACTTTTGGGACGAACTCGAATTGTCTCAAAGTTGGGAGTCTAATCCGAAACGGCATTTTAGCGTCACTCTTGGGACGCGCTCAGAATTTTCTCAAATATGGCAGTCCAATTTGAAACGACATTTTAGCGACACTTGTGGGAGGAGCTTAGAATTGCTCCAAATCGGGAGTCTGATCGAAAATGCCGTCATACAGACACTTTTGGCACAAGCTCGGAATTGTCTCAAATTTGCCAGTTTGATCGAAAAGGTCGTTTTCGTGACACAATTGGAACGAGCTTGAAATTGTCTCAAATTTGGTAGTTTGATCGTAAATGGTGTTTTGGAGACACATTTGGAACGACCTCAGAATTATCCCAAATTTGGCAATCTGATCAGAAACAGGATTTTGGGGACACTTTTGGGGCGATTTTAGAATTATCTCAAATTTTGTAGTCGGATTGGAAACGGCGTTTTGGCGTAACTTTTGCGACTTCGCAGTCTAATCGGAAACGGCATTTTGGAAACACGCTTGGGAGGAGCTATAAATTGTCTCAAATTTGGCCGTCTGATCAGAAACGACGTTTGGGCAACAATTTTGGGACGAGCTTGGCACTGTCTCAAATCTAGTAGTCTAATCAAAAATGGCATTTTAGAGTCACTTTTGTAACAAGCTCAGAATTGTCTCAAATTTGGTAATCTGAACGAAAACAACATTTTGGCAATGCGTTTGGGACGAACTCAGAATTGTCTCAAATTTGGAAGTCAATTCGAAAATGGCATTTTGGTGGCACTTTTCGAATGAGCTCAGAATTGCCTCAAATTTGGCAGTCTGATCTGAAACGGCGTTTTTGCGATACTTTTGGGACGAGCTTGGAATTGTCTCAATTTTCGCATTCTGATCAGAAATGGAATTTTGGCGACACTTTTGGGACGAGCATGTAATTGTCTCAAATTTGGCAGTCTGAACGGAAATGGCATTTTGGTAAAACGTATGGGGTGAGATTCGAATTATCTAAAATTTTGTTGTTTAATCGGAAATGGCGTTTTCACGACACTTTTTGGACAAGTTCGGAATTGTTTCAAAATTAGCAGTCTGAACGAATTTGGCGACACTTTTGGGAAGAGCTCGGAATTGTCTTAAATTTGGCAGTCGGATCGGAAATTGCATTTTGGCGACAAGTTTAGGACGAGCTCTGAATTTTCCAAAATTTGGTAGTCTGATCGGAAACGGCATTTTGGAGACATGTTTAGGACGAGCTCGGAAATGTCACAAATTTGGCAGCCTGATCAAAAATCGTATTTTGGCGATATGTTTGAGACGAGCTCAAATTTGTCTCAAATTTGGCAATCTAATCACAAACGGCGTTTTGGCAACACTTTTGGGATGAGCTTGGAATTATCTCAAATTTGGCAGTCTTATCAGAAACGCATTTTCGCGACACTTCTGGGGCGAGATCAGAATTGTCTCAAATTCGGCAGTCTGTCAAAAACTGCATTTTGGTGACTCGTTTGGGATGAGCTCGAAATTGTCTTAAATTTGACAATCTCATTGAAAACGATGTTTTGGCGACACATTTGGGCCGAGCTCTGAATTGTCTCAAATTTGGTAGTCTGATCTGAAACGGCGTTTTCAAGACACTTTTAGGACCAGCTCAAAATTGTCTCAAATTTGGCAGTCTGATCGGAAACGGCATTTTGGTAAGACTTTTGGGGCGAGTTCGGAATTGTCTCAAATTTTGTAGTCTGATTGGAAATGGCATTTTTGTGACACATTTGGGGGGAGCTCGAAATTGTCTGTAATTTAGGACTTTGATCGAAAATGACATTTTAGCGACACTTTTGGGACGAGATCGGAATTGTCTCCAATTTGGCAGTCTGATCAGAAACGGCTTTTTGGCGACCCGTTTGGGACGAGCTCGGAATTGTCTCAAATTTGGCAGTCTGTTCAGAAACGGCCATTTGGCGAAACTTTGAGGACGAACTCGGAATTGTCTTAAGTTTGGCAATCTAAACGGAAACGACGTTTTGGTGAAACTTTTATGGCGCATTCCGAATTGTCTCTTGTGCGATAGATGCACAAAGTGAACGAGGGCGATAGATGCACAAAGTAAACAAGTGCGATAGATGCACAAAGTATATTACAAAGCAAATAGACAACCGACATAACATGTTTGAAAGCATGTTCTATGTAAGAAAAAAAAAAGCATATTCTATACATGAAGCAAGAACAAGAGCATATTCTATGCGTAAATCATAACTGATGCAAGACGCGCATGTAGCATACGTATATGTGAAATGCATATTCTATGCAACAATACATGTCAAATGCATATTCTACGTAACAAGAGAGAGCGAAAAGAGAACGAAGGCATAAAACGAATAAAAGCGACATTCGATGGCACCTTCTGATTTACCTCTCGAAGGAATTGCAATATGCTTAAAAAAGATACACCTCGTCCATGTTGACAAATGATGAACATCGTTCGCCAAAACACAGTTTTGAGCTTCCGTAGAGACAATCTGGACCCAACAGTGAACCTTCCTTACACTTCTTGGGAAACAAAGACACAAAACAGCATCAGGACACAAAGGAAGGCCATTGGTCACCTGCCGGCCACAAGGGGAGGATGTTGGCCATCTGCCGGCCATCAAAGAGCCTTGCCGGCGACCTACTGGCCACCGATGGTAGTTCGGGGATTTTTTGGTGTTTTCACCCACGGAACTCTAAGTATAGACCAGGACCCCTCATTTCTTCACTTCTTTAGGTCTGAAATTCTTCCCTCTCTCTCTAGACACTTTCCCTCTCTAGATCTGGGCTTTTTACGCGTTTTCCAATGCCCTACACACATTTTCTTCGCTAAACCCTCTTGATTCTCTTTCTTTTGAACCGATTGGATTTTGATTTCGACGCTTTTTCCCTCATTTTCACCCTTCTAGGCTTGTTCCCCTCGAGTTTCTCTCGAGTTTCGTAAACTTTTCCCGACTTTGACTTTTCTCCAATTTTCTCTCTCCTAGGGTTGACTTTTTCCAAGTTTACACTCTTTTCTCCATTTCTCTTCATTTTTCACCTACGTTTCACCCATTTTCCAGATGGCAGATGATTTTCCACATGACGGGGCTCCTCTGAAGATTCCCCCCGTATTCCTACCTGTTGTCGAGGCAGAGGAGCCGGTCGTTGCCGAGGCTGGCAAGGTGGCTCAGGGTATTGAGGTTAAGCCAGAGCCGCTACCATTGAGGGTACGGCCTTTTGGTCTAGCAAGGTACCATCCTCGGACACATATCTTGCCACCCAGAAGCATTAGATGGTTCAGCGACTTTGCTGGCGATGCACCGGAGGACCTTCTGCTGAGGAAGCCGACCTCCCACCTTTCATGCAGCGCCACTGAGGTATGAACTCTGTTTTCATGCATTCTTGCCTTTCTTTAAACTACATTTCTTGCACTGTCTTTCATTTGACTGTACTTTCATCACTTTTACTGCATTTCATCTGATTCATTTGTTCTTGGCCACATGGGGAGTCTCGTGCTTTCAGAGGGTACGGAGCTACGACTACGAGAGATTGGTATGACGAGCTCCCTGTCGGGGTTTGTGACATCGTAGATGAGACTGGCTTCGACCTCTTCTACTTCAGCCTGACGGGGGTCATTGCGAGCCGTCCTCTTCTGGGAGCACTTGTGAAGAGGTGGTGGGACACCACCAACTCTTTCCACTTTTCCACTGTTGGGGAGATGACGATGACTCCCTACGACTTTGCCATGATCACGGGCTTAGGAGTAGGGGGTGATTTAATCTCGTTCGACACTGACATGGGGGAGTGGGAGGCGGCCTGGATCAAGCTGTTGGGAGCACTCTCACTCTTGTATCGGACAGCTTTGGTCAGATATAGCTGGTTTGCTGAGTAGTTCAGAGAGAGCGAGCCCGAGACATTAGAGGAGATAGAGCAGTACGCCAGAGGCTTCCTAATGTTGGCCATATGTACTACCTTGTTTTCGAATAAGTGGAACACCATGGGTTTGTATCTGTCGAGTGCCCTGGTGACCCTTTCCCGGGCACGCTTCTATGACTGGGAGCGGAGCTAGCCTCGCTACTCTATACGGATATATGAGCTATACCTCCCGCCTGAGGGGAGAGCTGATCAGAGGCTACTGGCGAGCCTGGGAGGTATGCATTTCGGTTCCCACTTTGCACTTTACATTTTCTGCTCTATATTTTCTGCTTTATATCTGTTCAACACCTGTGCTTTCTGCTTTGCACTTTCTGCACTTTCTGTTCATACTGTATGCTTTCTACTTTATACTTTCTACATCTGTTCGGACTTTGTTGATCACATATTACTGCACTTTGCTTGCAGCTATGGGTTTATGCTTATTTCCCAGCTCTTGCCCCAGAGCCCATAGAGGAGCTCCCCCTAGTAGTTCCTTACTTGAGGCGGTATGATGGCAGGTGCCAGCGTCGGAGCCACGAGTCATTCGCATTCTTTCGCTACTACTTCAGACACAGTGGGCACCCACGAGGTAACCTAAAACACAGTCTTTTTTTTCTTTACAACTATTTGATTCACATTTTAGTAACTGATAGCAACTAACAATCTGTTCACTCTCTATTTGCAGATCATGTGGCAGCCTTGGGCCATGATGCCGGCTGGGGTACGGGACTAGTACGTCAGGGCCTAGGCCACCTCTTGCTTCCGCAATTTACTTGAAGGCCCAGTTTGTCGGGCCTGGTTCTTCAGTGAGCAGTTTGTTCGGCAGACCGTGGGCTTGTCAGACCCGATCGTTCTGATGCTATCGCCAGAGTCCATGAGATCAGTAGACAGCCTATCCGTTGATGTCGTCACTCAATTTATGGTGGGCTTGGATGCTGATTACTTCAGAGCAGAGGGCGACTACGTGACCTTCATTCAAATCCACCTCATGCCACCTCTAACAGGCATTTGTGGAGATGAGGGGGCGAGGGCTCCTGCTGCGAAAGAGGTGCCTAGGGCAACCAGGGCCCATGCTAGAAGGGCTCGCTTGGCAAAGTAGAGCACCTGTTGGCCAGTGCTTCCCACCACGCTTACATGCTGGTGGCATACTGGGGCGACTAACCAGATCCCGATCGAGCCTGCAGAGAGGCTGGTTATGAGCTTGTCGAAGTTCGGGGTTTGTCTCGGGTATGGACCATACTTTACAATTTGCACCCCGCATTTCATTTTAGATATAATTATTGCAGACACTGATCATCCAAACGTATTTGTAGGCATCCATAGAGTACACGAGGAGCGCTCTTGAGCTGATAGCCTCCTTGATGGGTATGGTACAGAGGAGGGAGACGCTACTCTGTCTCCATGGTATCCAGGTAATTTCTTCAGTTTGCACTTCATGCTATCAAATTTCCACTAATACACTGGCATTGCAACTGTAGACTTCCCAAACTACACTGATACACTGCATTGGCACACTACATTCACACACTGTACTTACACACTGTATTCGACTTCTGCATATACTCATTCTGCATACTATGCCTGTATCTGATACACATACTGTAGCTGATACTTTGACAACTGTCTTTTCAAATCCCAGCTATACCGATTGCTTTGGCGGTGGTAGCGGTACCAGCACCGGCAGTACCTCCTCCAACAACAGGGAGGAGAGGCAGAGATAGGAGTGGCCGGCGCCAGAGCAGTCCTCCAGAGCCCATCTTGAGCGATGACGATGCTGAGACCAGTGACTCCAAGGAGGCAGTGAGTCGGTATTTTGAGTCGTCCAAGAGTGGAGATGATGGTGCTGGCTCAGGTTCCGAGAGTAGAGATGATGATGCCAAGGACTCTGAGGCATAGAGCAGAGATGATTCTGGCTCAGGTTTAGAGATTGATTCAGATAGCAGAGCCGACGGAGATAGTGCCCCAGTGTCCTCTCCTCCGAGGAAGAGGACGAAGAGGGCCTCTTGGGCCTGAGGCGACCGGCGCTGATTTTTTGTACTTTTGCTCAGTTTCTTTTTGTTTGGTAGCATTAGCACATGTATAGCTTCAGATAAGTTTATTTTGCCTTAAAACTTGTACTCCTCTTTTGTAAAAAACCATGATCGGAATAAAACCTCGCAGTTTTTATAAAAAATGTTGTTATTTTTGCATCATGAGCACCATATTTGCATGAGATGAACATGGAATTAAAGTTGCCAAGAGAACACTTGATTGAAATAATGCTCTTAATTGGGTAATGAGCCGACCAACAAACAAAATACAAAATGCAACATACAACTCGATAAGCAAACAACTCGATAAACAAAGCAAAAACAACTCAAATACAAATAAACAAACTTGCCAAAACCAAAAAGACTCAAAACAAGACCTTAAATACTCAAAGATCAAGACAAAATGCAAGCTTCCAGCACTACCCAACACACAGGTGGACAGCAGGGCAGAAAATAAGGCTGCCAGCCACAGAAGGAGCTTGCGGCCATATGCCGGCCACCAAAGTATCCTACCGGCCACCAGCGCGGCCTGGTAGCCACCTGCCAACCACAAAATGAGAATCACCAGATTGCTGACAGGCTTCCACTCACTGCCTTATCTTCTACAAAAGGTTGAGCTTTGTGAATTCTTCTCCAGAACTTCATTTCAGCTGCAATTTCTTCACAAATGGAGCCATTTTTCGCTGAAAAGCTCTTGGATTGGATAGCAACTTTAGATAGCTCGAAAAAGGTAAATTTTTTGGATTTTGGCATAAATGCACTTTTTCTGTTGAGCCGTTCTCCACTTTGTATTCCGTTCCTTCATGTTGCGGCACTGTAGACACCCCATTTTTTACCGACCTTAAGACTCAGACGTCATCGATTGAGCGCTCAGTGATTGTGCATGTTGTGCCCGTTCTGAGGTTATGGAGTCTCGGCTAAGAGCCTTGCCTCCAGACTTCGGGACTCTTTTGTGCTTTGCCTCGGTTTGCGAACTAGGTTCTGTTTTCTCTTCCCGAAGGGAGGGAGAGGTCTTGTAGACCATCTCTCATGGCCGTCGGCTACGCTTCGTGGTCGTAGGCCACTTTTCCCGTTTGGAGACCAGTTCCAAATTTTCAGAGCCGTCGGCCGTGCGCCTCGGTTCGGGATCGCTTAACTTTCTCCGTTTGCTCCGGTTTTTGGCACACACCTTGTTTCCTCTCTCTAGAGGGACACTGTGGCCTGGGAGACCACCTTCGTGGTCGCACGCCACCTTCGATGCTTAACAGTCAGTTTTCGGGGCACCCGGCTGTGCATTTTGGCCCCCGAACCCTAGTTTTGCATCCGTCTTGGTTCATTTTTGGTATGGACCGTATTTTCATTGTTTGGAAGGTGGTACAAGGGTGGGAGACTACCTCTTCTCCCGCTGGCCGGTTTTCTTGTCAGGAAGCTAGTCTTCTTGGTTTTTGAGCCACTTTTTCAGGTCTCCTATACCACTACTTGCTTGCATTGAGTGTGGAGACCCTCCCTAGGCGGTGCCGACCACCTAAATGAGGTTGACCCTTTTGAACCTGGTCGGCCGACTAGGGCAAGGGGTCGGCTGACCACCTGAACTGGTCGGCCAGCTTCCTGCTTTTTTGTCTCACTGAGTGTTAGCTAGTTGTGCCAGCTGGAAGCCTCAGAAGTGATCCTCCATACACGTGTATGGAGGACCTTTAAGCTTGGTTTTAAGCTTCCAAGAGAAGCTTTGGCCTCTCTTCTCTATAAAGGAAGGGCCTCCCTTCCTTTGCAAGGGTTCAGAAGGTGCTGGAGCATACACCATACATTCTCCCTCTATATCTCTACATTCAAGCCTCAAAAGAGCTTGGTTCTTGGCCCTTTGCCTACCACCTCCTAGCCAAACCCTTCCACCTTTGCTTGAAGCATCTTGGAGCTTATTTTCAAAGGCCAAGGAGCTGCTGTTTTGGTCTAGAAGCTGCTGGAGTCATTGGCTACAAGGGTAACACTCTTATTTCCTCTTTTGGTCCTTATCTTGCTTCATCTATTAGCCATACTTGCAAGCATATTTGAGCTTTGGTGTAAACTGAAAAAAGTCTTATTTTGAGGCCCTTAACATGTTTGTTTAAGATAATTTTTTCGTTGGGGGTCATCTACCCCCTTGCATGCTTCATTTTACCTTGTTTTGAGCCATGCCTTAGAGCATTTGTGTTGGCCTTTGTTTGGCCTTTTAGCCACTGAAATCCAACGGATTTTCAGTGGCTAATATGCTATTTTGAGCACCAAAATCAGAGAGGGGTGACCCTCTCACCCCTTGTCTTGTTTACTAGCATTGTTGGCCTAACAAAGGGGCCTATATTTACACACTTCTTGAGCATGTTTAAGGCCATTTTTGGTGGGTTTTAGGACCTGCATGACCTCTTTCCAGAGGTGGTTTTTCCATATTAGGTGTCCCTCTTGCATGTGTAGAGTAACCCTCTTCATGGCCTTTCAAAGGAGCCTTTACTTGCATGCTTCCTAGCCTCATTCTAGGCCCTTTTCAGTGAGTTTTAGGGCCTTCATAACCTTTTTCCAAAGGTGGTTTTGCCATTTTGGATGTCCATCTTGCATGTGTAGAGTAATCCCTCTTTATAGCATATCTAAGGGGCCTATCATTCTTGCATGCATAGACCATATTTCAGTGGGTTTTTGGGGTTTATTTGGCATGTCATACCTCTGAATTTTATTGGTTTAGTGACCTCTTGAATGCTCCATATACTTGTAGTGTAAACCCTCTTCACTAGCATGTATTGCATGCTATTTTGGTCTATGAGTCTAGCACTTTTTGGCCATGCCTTAAACTGATTTTGTGCATGTTTTGGACTGCCTTAGCTCTATTTTTATGCCTCATGGTCGAATGATGCTTGCTATGCATGGTTGTAGTTCAATACTCTTGCCTAGCTTTGTGTTTTGGGGCCTATTGCATGCTTATGTTGAGGTGTTTCCATGTCTTAGGACCATTGTGTATCATATTTCAGAGCTTACATGTATGCCATATTACCATGTTTTCCACTCTTTAAATGCGTTTGAGAGTCGTGCTAGTTTGCCTCGTTTTTGGACCATTGCATGAGCTTCATTTCTATGCATGTTGAGCCATCTTTTTAGGTCATTTTCCCACTGTCTTGGACCTGCCTAGGGTCTGTTTGGGGCTGGTTTTGCCATTTGTGCATTGCTTTGTGTACCTCTAGTGAAACGCACTTCACTAGTTTCGGTATTCGGGCCATCTAGCATGCATTGTGTAACATATTTGCATGATTCGAGACCCTTGTGTATCATGTTTCAGAGCTGGAAAATGTGTGTTTGTATGCCATGTTTCATCCCTTGCCATGCTTTGGTAGAGTGGCATTTGATGCCTTAGGTTCGGTCCCTTGCATCGGGCATGTTTGCATGAGTGTTCCTACCTTTCATTCCATCATGTTTGGCCATTGATTTGGGTGTGGCTGAGGCTCACCCATCTTGGTTTAAGTCCATCTTGCATTGTGTATGCCATTCTAGTCATAGCATTGCGCATGCCATGTAGTTCGTTGCATCGAGTATGCCATGTAGTTCGTAGCATTGTGTATGCTAGTAGCATGTTTGCATGTCATTTTCTGCATGTTTGCATCATTTAGTCGCATTGCATTTCTGTTGCATAGTCCGAGTCGCATCGTGCATGCCATGTATATTGCATTGTGTTTGGAATAGGGTTTAGTCCAAACACGGGAAACGAGGGACATTTTGTACTCCAAGTGACGAAGCGTGCCTCGATTCTCGGTCGCCGACACTCCGGATTACCATGATAGAGTTTAGGCCTTGTTGTGTTTATGTGTGCATCCATTTCATATTGAGTCGTGCAATTCGACTCCTCGGCCATCATGCATAGGGATGCGTGATTGGTGTCACGAGGATCGAGGACTACACTCCCTAGAGCTTATGCAATGACGGGGAGAGTGGTCATGCATACATATGTTGAAAATACTTTGCCATGCCCCTTTCTTGCTCTCTGTTGCAGCAAACCGGAAACCAGCAGCAAAAACTGGTCAGCAGCCTTCTGGAGCTTTGTACAGTATTCCGAGACCAGTTGCAAACAGAGGCAAATCGGGGCATCGCGATGGATTTCCTGACAAGGCGACTCGAGCATGCATGTATCCCTATCATTTGGAACAGAGCTGAGGCAGTCCGTTTTTGTTTAATTTGCATGCTAGCTTATTTATCTTAGTTAATTTGTAAATTAATTAGGGTTATGTAATAATTAGCTGTGATTCGTTATTCATTCGGTTGTGTATTATTTATTCGGACCCTCCGAGGAGGGTAATGTTGTAATAAGTGTGCGTGTGTGTGATGTATGTCTTCCAACCCCACGTCTTTCTCCCTTTTATTTACCAGCTTATGATGGTTAGTTTTAGGGCACGTTTCAATTAGCATACTTATGCTTGTATGTTTGCATCCATTCATCTGTCTTGCATGCACCGGGCTCGGCGCATCATGCTAACTGCATCGTATTTCCATTCCAAGTTGAATACGTGTATCAGTTGTTGCATTTCATATGCCATCTTAGAATAAGCCGAGCCTATCTTAGTTGCATACCTGTATGTGTTGCATTAGGCATCTCAGTATAGTTAGGATTCATGCATGATTTCTAATTAGCTTCTTTCTTTGGCTTGGAATACTCGGTAAGTGTTTATGCTTTAGCATCCTTGCATGTGTGTGAGTGACTGCCATGATAACATGCTTACCATGAGGCTAAGTGCTTATGTGATATACCTGCCTGAATGCCTGTGGGTGAGGGTTGGATTATCTGAATTGGAACAAATCATTGATTGCGAGTTTTAAGCCCACTAGATAGTGGCAAATCACCATGTTTTCTAAGCCCACTTGAGGGTGGCAAAATCTGCATTTTAGCCTACTTGCGAGTAGCAAACCGTTTTCAAAAACAAACACGAAATGTTTTGTTCCAACTCAGTCGATCCAGTCTATACTTGTATGCTGCGCGCATCACATAGTAATTCTAGGCTAATAAACCGGAATAAGAGCACATAATGTTTTCAAAACTCGATATTATGGTTAGTAGAGGCCGATCTTTGATCGGGTGAGCAGGGGTGCTCACGAAGTGACCTTCCCCAATCGTACCCAAGTTCCCGAGCCGAGGCAACTTTGGTGATGACGGACACGTGGCCTTAGGCACGAGTCAGGGTTTCCTAAATTCCCCCAAAATAAATATTTAGGTGCCGACTCTGTATATGGCAAAGCAGTCCATGTTTGGCACTTCTTTCTAAAAATCAGTTTTTCAAAAACGATTTGCCGGATTTGGACTCTTTGATGATTCATCGGTCTTGCATTGCAATCTGCGAGATTAGATACAGGACCGTGACATTGAGTCCGAACTGTAGTGAGCCCAATGAACAAAATGGGATTCCCTCCCGGGACGTTCGGGGACGTCTACAGGCACGATACTGGGACCCAATTACATATGTCTTTAGCTTCGGGGGACAAGAAATATGCCTAACAATTGAAAAATTCCAGGCACTAATGGAATCCTGACGTGATGAGGAAATCATACCTCAGTCTCGTTCTGCCCACGATGGAGAGCTAGACATTCCCAGCTTGATTCATTGATTTTCCGACATCAGTGACAAAGGCGACCTTCTCTGGCAAGGATTTCGGCAACATGCCCTCTACTTATGTATGCTTTCTCATTTCCTTCTTGCCCCTAGTTTCGGCGGGTCCAACATTCGATTGATCGAAGTGGCCCAAGGTCTGAAAGAAGGCAAAAATTGCATTGGTTTGGCACTAGCCAAGACTTTGATGGGCTTAGACGCCTTTCATCGGCTAGAAACTACCAGATTCGCTGGGAGCCCACTACTTCTTCAGGTATTGTTTCCCACCCTTTCTCATATGTGTTTCTCACATCACTCGGCACTCATGCTCTATTTTACTCTCAAAGCCCTTTTTTCACTTCTCTCTCAACATACACCTGTCTATTCTTTAATATCTTTTTTCTTTCATCCCTCCCCAGGTGTGGCTTATGGATAAGCTGAAGGTAGTGGACTCTTGTCCTGAGTACTCAGTTTGAGGCTATTTCTTCCACCACCGACTAGTTGATTTCCTGAATGAGGGATGGTGGAGCAACTGGATGTGCAACAGGCTTGTTGCTGACATAGCCTGGCATTGCTCCTGGCTTAATCTGACCAAGATGAGCTACAGCATGGCTCGACAACCTGGCATACAGCTGATCGGCCTTACGCACTACGTGTTCTATTTCCCCTTCCGGTTCAAACGTCAGTTTGGACATGATCAGATCCGCCCAGAGGAGGGAGTAGAGTACCCGGTTTCATTCCCCATCCACGGTTCACACTTGGCTAGGTACCTTACTGCTTGGAGGACGAGAGAGCTTCTAGCCCCTGACCCTAGTTTCAATTGCTTCCTTTTTGGAGAATGTTTGGCTTGGCTCGAGGATGAGGCATAAACCAAGCCCACTTTGGCTTCAAAAGCTTCCACAAGCACGAGCGGAGGACGCAGGGGCACCTGACTCACCTATGCCCCTAGTTTATTGCTTTGACCTTTTTTTTTTTTTGAATGTAATAAAAGCAACTTTGATTTGTATCAGAGAGTTGGAGAACTTTATGTTGAAATCAATGAAATTAAAGTTGTGAGCACTGAAAATTTTCATTTTGGTCCAAAAGTGCTCTAAGTTGTAAAAGGTAAAATTTGAACAAAATCAACTTTTATTAAAACTTTCCAAAACCATTTTTGAAAAGGATCACCACCTGATAGGCACGGAATCAATCCTCAAGATGTACAACGCTGAATCAAAAGATCACAAATTGCCCCTTGATTGAATAGCATTGTTCAGCATTGTAACCAGCTCTTCTCTCAGAGTAAAGATCACAACTGAACCCTTTGGTAAAGAACAAACAAAGATGACTTGATCAATCACATGGATAGGACAGTTGAGTTGGAGGTGTTTATAGCCAAACTTCATAATGAAGTTGCCTACGTATCTCGAAGAATGGAATCAGGCGTTATGTAGTTCGGTTTGGGTTCACTTGAGTATTAACTCTCTCCTTTTGCGCTCTAACTTTTGCCAAAGTCGCCCTTTAGGGTTTTCAACCTTGCGAGCTCAATTTTTCTTTATTTCTAATTTTTTTCATGCTCTAACTTTTGCCTAGGTCTCCCTTCCGAGTTTTCAGCCTAGCGAGCCTCTCAGGGATAGTATTTATTCAACTTGTCCATGTTGATCGATTGGGAAAATTCTAGGTCATCTAGGTCCATGAGAATAACAGCTCCACCCCACTAGATAGTTTTCATGATGTAAGGGCTAGTCCAATTGGGTCTAAACTTGCCCCTAGAGTCATGTATGGGAGCTCAGTTGTCTTTCAGCACCATATCTCCCTCTTTGAGATTCCGAGACCTAACCTTCTTGTTAAAAGCCTTAGCAATTCTGTGTTGATAGCCCTGAACATAATACAATGCTTTTAGCCTTCTCTCATCAAACAGTATCAACTCTTCGAATTTGCTCTATTGCCAGTCCACCTCTGTTATTTGACACTTAGCCATAACTCACAGCGACAGGACTTCTATTTCAATCGGCAGAATAGCCTTCATCCCGTAGACAAGAGAATAAGGAGTTGCCCCTATACACGTCCGAATTGAAGTTCTATAGCCCCAGAGTGCGAATGGCAATTTATCTGGCTAGTCCTTGTAGGTCTCAAGCATCTTTTGCAAGATATTCTCGATGTTCTTGTTGGTGGCCTCAACAGCTCCATTGGTTTGCGGCCGGTATGTAGAGGACTTATGAAAAGCCACATTATATTTCTCTAACAAGTCTATCACTTCTTTGTTGAAGTGGGAGCCATTATTTGATATGATCTCATTTGGGACTCCATATCGGCAAATGATGTTGTTTCTGATGAACTTAGCCACATGCGATGCTTTCAACACTGCATAAGACTGAGCTTCCACCCACTTTGTAAAGTAATCAATTGCCACCAGGATGTATTCATGCCTATTCGACCCTTTTGGTGTGACTACGCCGATAACGTCGATTCCCCAGACTGAGAAAGGCCATGGCAAAGTCATGTTGTACAGTTTTGACGGTGGGATATTAATGTGATTAGCATGAATTTCGCATTTGTGGCATCGCCGAACAAAACCAATACAATCCTCCTCCATGGTGGACCAATAATAACCTTGCCTAAGAATCTTCCGGGCCAACATCACTGGGTTCATGTGCGCTCCGCACTCTCCCCCATGGATGGCCTCCATCAGGCGCTTTGATTCCTCTTCTTCGACACACAACTTGTGCATTCCGAGATGACCTCTCTTGTATAGTTTACCTTCACAGATGATAAATTGGACGGCCATTCGTCGTATTCCCCTTTTGTCCTTGGCATTTTTCCCTGGTGGATAAATCTCGTTTTCCAAGAAGTTCCAAATATCGTAGTACCAAGGGTTTTTGTCTTGCGCTTCATCTATTGCAGAGATAGTTTCATAGGTCGGCATGTATCTCTGCTCAATGATAATCGAACGCATCTGGACTCCAAGTGGGATGTCTACCATAGAAGATAGAATTGCTAAGGCATCAGCGAACCTGTTGTTCTTTCTCAGTAGATGCGTGAAAGTCATCTTTTCAAACCTAGGAATCAGAACAACTAGGGTCTGGTGATAAACTTTCATCTTTTCTTCTTTGACTTTCTAGTCTCCATTCGCTTGAGAAACAACTAAGTTCGAGTCCCCGATAACATCCAATCTTTTTGCCCTTAGTTCTAGGGCGACTTCTAAACTAGTGATACATGCTTCATATTCTGCTTCACTATTGGACACCTTGAACCGAAGTTTGAAGGCCAAAGGTATATGGGAGTCGTCAGGCATTATTAGTAACACACCTATCCCATAACCAAATTGATTGGACGCTCTGTCAAAGTACATTGTCCAAGTCTCCTCCTCAACTTGCAAAATGGCTTCATCTGGGAACAGGCATTCCATCGCCTCGTTCCCCTCTATTGGGTGATCTGCCAGGAACTCCGCTACAGCTCTCCCCTTGACCAACTTGCGGGTAACATACTTGAGATCAAATTCAGAGAGGAGAAGCAACCAACGGGTTATCCTACGCGTAAGCGCTGGTTTCTCAAAGAGATATTTGATGGGATCTAATCTCGAAACCAGAATTACGGAGTGAGCTAACAAGTAGTGCCTCAACTTCCTGGTAGTCCATACCAAGGCTAGGAAGCTTTCTCCAACGAAGTGTAACGGGTCTCATAATCCAGCATTTTCTTGCTCAAGTAGTAGATGGTTTTCTCTACCATATCCTCATATTCTTAAGCAAGCATGCATCCCATTGTTGTGTCTGTCACTGACAGGTACAGAATCAAAGGCTTCCCCAGCTCTAGCGGCGATAACACAGGTGGATTCTGGAGGTACTGCTTAATCTGCTCAAAAGCGAATTGACATCCCATCGGAATTTCTTTCCTTTCTTCCGGAGACCAAAGAGTGGTTCACAAGTCAAGGTTAATTTGGAAATAAACCGTCTTATGAATTGCACTTCACCCAGAAAGCCTTGCACCTCTTATTCAGTCCTTGGTGGTGGCATTTCTAGGATGGCCTTAATTTTGGAAGGATCTACTTGATGCCTCTCTATGTGATCAAAAAGCCCAACATTTTCCCTGCTGTCACGCCGAAAGTGAATTTCTGCAGATTCAACCTCAGTCTATATTCTCTGATCCATTGAAAGAATTTCTCCAAGGTGGTGTAGTAGCCCTCTCTTTCTTTGGACTTGACAATCATGTCGTCCATGTACACCTCGACCTCTTTGTGGATCATGTCATGCAGAATGGTGGTTGCAACCCTCTGATAGGTAGCCCCAGCATTTTTCAACCCAAACAGCATAACCCGGTAGCAGTAGGTCCCCCACGACGTAGTGAATGCGGTCTTCTCTCTGTCCTCGGGTGCCATCTGAATCTGGTTATACCGGGAAAACCCATGCATAAAGGATAGCAATGCATGACCCGCAGTGAAATCCACTAATTCATCGATGTGCGGCAAAGGGAAGTCGTCCTTTGAATTGGCTTTGTTCAAATCCCGGAAGTTCACACACACCCGGATTCTGCTATCCTTTTTTGGCACTAGGACGATGTTGACCAACCAAGTTGGATATTTAGATACTAACAAGAAACCTGCTTTGATCTGCTTGGTGACCTCTTTTTTAATTTTCAACGCCCAGTCTGAGCGAATTCTTCGTAACTTCTGCTTGACGGGTCGGGCTTCGAGGTTAAAAGGGATTCGATGCTGTACAATCTTAGGATCGATTCTGAGAATGTCTTCGTAGGACCACATGAAAACATCTTTGAAATCTTTTAATAAAGCGACTAAGCGCTCGTGCTCCTTCGAAGACAACGTGGAGCCGATCTGGACCAAACGCAGATTCTTCTCAGTACCCACATTAACAGTAATGACTTCGTCAGCGCAGGGTTTTGCAAACCTCTCCTCCTCTCAATTAATCAAGTTTTTCAAAACTAGAGGAATTCTTTTCTCTTCGTTTTCATTAAAATTCTAAAAATTTTAGTCAATGCAATAAACAAGTGGCACAAAGAAATACTCAGAATCAGCGTTCTTATTCATAAGGTCTAGCTCTTCAGTTTCAACCGACTCAAAAGCAAAAGAAAAAGAAAACCTGGACAAGACCTTGGCATCTGGGTTATCACCTCCAGGAATACCAGAATCGGACTTAGAAGAACCGAAATCTGATTCCAACTCCCCAGACTTTGTGGAATTAGATTCTGGCTCATCACCTGACTCATAACTAGATAGGTAGCCCTCCTACAGTTGCTAGATAAGAGATGGTGCTTCAGATGCATCCAAAATGCTGCTGGATGGGTTCACACCTGGTTGGTCCCCGATCATGGAGATGGTAAGGTTATCTCCTAAGTTCTTTGACTCAGCCGGAGGATCTGTAAGGAGACATGCCAGTGCTGCCCCTACTCCAAGCTCGTTGTTGTCCGAGTCACTTTCCATGCTCCTTTTAGCTTCAATAGTTGGCCCAGCCTTTTCCTCGGCATCACTATCTTGCAATTGCAGGTCAAAGAAGATTTTGAATCTGGGGACAAGCTGCTTCACAGAATTCATCTAGGGCTCAGGCAAGCCGCAAAAGGAAAGGTCCTCTCCCTCTCGAACAAAGTAGCCATTCAGCGTTCCCCGAATTGGCCTATGAACGAGCTCATAGTGTTTCCCAGCCTGCTTGGCTCTGGCTCTGCCTGTCATCTCTTCCATTTTCCTGACCCAATCCTCTTTGGTGGGTCATAGTGTTTCCTAACCAAGGTCTCCCTAGTAATAAGTTGAAAGTGGCCGACACATACAGGACATGAAACTCGATATCTTGCTGAGCTGGGCCCACCTGGACTCTAATTTGTACTGTGCCCATAACCTCCCTGCTTATATTATCATATGCCCGAATCACTTGGGCCGTGGGTACAAAGTCTGCCAGTCTAAGGCCGATTGCATAAGCTGTGTGAGAAGGACAGACATTGATAGCTAAACCAATGTCGACCAACACCACTGGTACCCATTTTTCCTTGCACTCAACGGATATGTACAGGGGTTTGTTGTGAGCTAAGCCTTTCGATGGCAGTTCTTTGTTAGAAAAGGTTAGAGTTGGCCCGACACCACCTGGGAAGACCAATCCCACAAGTTGTTCAGGGGTAGTGTCAATGGACAACTTAGCTTTGTCCATGGCTGACAGTACAGCCTGCTGTGGACGCGCCCATGGGCTTCATGCTACAGTTTGGACTCAAATGTTACGGTTCTGAATCTAATCTTACAAAGTACGATGCAAGACCGATAAATCACTAAAGAGTCCAAATCCGGCAAATCATTTTGGAAAACTGATTTTTAAGAAAGAAGTGCCAAACATGGACTGCTTTGCCAGATATAAAGTCGCCACCCTGACTCGTGCCTAAGGCCACGTGTCCGTCATCACCAAAGTTGCCTCAGCTCGGGAACTTGGGTACGAATGGGGAAGTTCATCTATGAGCACCCCCGCTCGCCCGATCAAAGATCGGCCTGTACTAAGCATGATATTTTGTTTTTGAAAACACATGTGTTCTTATTCCGGTAAATTAGCTAGAATTACTATGTGATGCGCACAACACACAAGTATAGACTAGATTGCCAACAAAGCATCGCATATCCGTTTGTTTGGAAATGGTTTGAAGTTTGCTACTCGCAAGTAGGCTAAAACACGGATTTCAAGGAATCGTTCCAATTCAAGTAATCCAACCTTCACCCACAGGCATTCAGACAGTTATATCACATAAGCAATTAGCCTCATGGCAAGCATGCTGTCATGTTCACACTCACACACATGCAAGATGCTAAAGCATAAACACTCATAGTGTACTCCGAGCCAAAACAAAGAACATGTTAGTAATCAATGTATGATCCAAGTCCATGTTAAAATGGCTAATGCATCGCATGCAAAGTGCAACTAGAATAGGCTCGGCTAATCTAAAATGGCATATGAGATGCGACAATTCGATACATGTATTCAACTTGAAATTGAAATATAATGCAGTTAGTATGATGCGCCGAGCCCGGTGCATGCAATACAGATGAATGATGCAAACATGCATAGCATAAGGACGCTAATTGAAACTTGCCCTAGAACTAACCATCGTAAGCGGTTAAGTAAAAGGGAGAAAGAAGTGGAGGTTTGAAGACATGCATCACACACAACACGCTAACACATTGCCCTCTCCCTCTCGCGGAGGGACCGAAAGAATAATACAAATAAACTAATTACCTAACTAACAAGCTAATTAATTATTACACAACACTTAACTAATTAAGCAAATCAATTAAGCTATGAAAACAATAAAACAGCCTCGGGAAGAGAGATGCATGCATGCTCGGACAGCGTCGCTCAGAAATCCACCGCCATGTCACATGTTGCCTCTGTTTGCACTGCTCTGTACCTCTGAAAACTGTGCCAACTTCTGTGACACTTCTGAACCACCTTGGGGACTTTCTGAGAGTCCATCGGCTAAGAGATAGGGCCATCGGCCATGGGAAATTGGTCATCGACCATATGTAAGGCTCTCGGCCAACGATGTTTAGCCGACCGGCACTAAAGATGGCCGACCGGCCATATCTTCCTGCAGAATGCTGTGTTGCTGCAGCAGAGGACAAACAGAGCATGGCAATACATTTACAAGACAATGTTTGCATGACTACCCTCCCTATCATGTTATGAACTCAACGGAGTATAGTCTTCGACCTTCGGGCCACCAATCACGCATTTCGATGCATGATAGCCAAAGGAGCCAAATGTGCAATTTATATCAAATGAAATGCACACAACACATAGGGGGGCCCAACCTCTATCATGGTTGATCAAGAGGCAAGGGATGCATGCTTAATGCTATGCAACCTAGGCATGCAAGCAAGCTAATGCAACATGAGCATGCAAACAAGCAATGTGCAATAGGCATACAACCTAAACAAATAAGCATGCAAGGCATGTGACAATAATGCCAATGACAAACATGCAACAATATATGAGGCAAACACGTGACAACATGTAAAGGGACAAGTATGCAACAAGCATGCAACATACTAGCATGCAAACATGCAAAGCAACTTAACAAAAGGGGCATGCCAAATGCCATATAACTCAAGCATGCAACAACATGCAATAGGTCAAGTATGCAACAACATGCAAGGCGAGCATGCAACAACATGCGATAATGGTCTTAAACCAAAATGGACAGCTCTCAAATAGGTCCGAATCAGTGGCCAAAATGCTAAGAAATGAGGGACAAAAGCATATATAAACATGCATGCTAATTGGCCTATCACCTAGGCATGAAGACACAACTCTTAAGCACACTTAAAAGAGGATAAACATGGACATGTGACAAACATGTTAAGCTCTGACATCTTGTTAGGAGAGGTGCCAAACCAACCGAAGTACACAAGCAAAGCATGCAAGAAAGCTTAAAGCTTGAAACTAGCCAAAGGGTTCAAACCATGGCTATACAAAGCAAGCTCCAAAGGGCCAAGAGGACCTAAAACAGTCCTAAGGCAGGTCCAAACAAGACCGAAAGTAAGCGCGAAACTAGACAACACAAGCTAGAACATAACGCCAAAACATGAGGCATGCAAGGCTACCAAAGAGGGTGTTACACTACACCTATCAAAACCAAACATGGCATGATTTAAGCAATCAAAATCAGAGTTATGGCATGTTAGAACAAGACCAAAAACACATTGAAATGGCATCCTAGATGCCTAAACATGGAGGCATACACAATGATCCATTCAAGGGGCATAAAACATCAACTCTTTAAAACACTAAAGAAGTGACAAATGCAAGTATATGGGCATACTATACGGACTGAAATAACATAACAAGTGATGCCAAATCACTGAAATGACCCAAGTAAAGCATGCTAGTGACTTGGACACTCAAAGCTAACAAGCTAGATTGCATGGTAGCTATACAAAACAATGCAAGCATGACCAAAACAATGAAAAACAGAGCTTTAGCACGGTAAAACAAGGCTAAAAGATTCATGGAGTTAAGCCAAAACATGCAAGCATGGTAGTCTAAATGCTAGATACATGTTAAGGCAAATGAGGGGATTGCAAGGCAAGTATATGGTGCATGCAAGAGACCACTAAACTAACTTTAAACAGAGGTGAATCATGGAAAAATAAAGCCTAATACACACTGAAATAAGGCTAAAACAAGCTAAGCATACAAGCCACCAACATAAGCCATTTATGCAAGCATTCAAGACAACAAGGAGAGGGGATGACCCTCTCCTATTTATGACCTCAAAACCACCTTTCCACCACTAAAAATCCTCTGGATTTCAGTGATAGAAAGGTCATGCAAAGCTAAGAACAAAGGCCAAAATGGATGGCCTAAAACAAGGCCAAACAAGGCCTTGGAGGGGGTAAACAACCCCAAACCTCAAAATGACCTTAAACAAAGTTCTAAAGCAAGTAAAAAAAGAACTTTTATCAGTTAATAGCTAAGCTTAAAACAATAAGCAAGAAGGGCTAAAAGCTTAAGCAAGAAAGGGGTATCTAAAGCAAGAATGCTCACCCTTGAAGAACACCTTCAAGAACACAACACCAACACCTTTCTCTGATAAAAAATAGCTCAAGAACCCTAACAACAACTCCTTAGAACCTCAGCAACCAAGGATGGTGTAATGCTAGGTGTTTGTGTGCAATAGTGTGAACAAAAATCACTTTAGGTCACAAAATACACACACAAATGATAGAGAGAGGGAGATATAGAGATAGAAAGATACAACTTTTTCTAACCCTAATTTCAGAACCTCTGAGAAGGGAGGAGGGCCTCCCCTCTTATAGAAATCCAATTTTGCAAAACTTCTTGGAGAAGCTAAGCAAAGGGCAAATCCCTCCATATACATGTATGGAGGGGGTGAATTGTGGATGCCAGCTGTGCCAGCTAGCATAAAATATCTGCATAAAGCAAATGAACAGGGTTCGGCCACCAAAAATGGCCGATCGACCACCATTAGTGTCGGCCGACCAAATATAGTGCCGATCGGCCAATACTTTTGGCCGATGGCAAAAAAACAGGGCCGATGGCTTCAAGCCTTGGCCGGTGGGTTGAGAGGATGGCAAACAAGCCACCCTCTTCCCTTAGAAGCAAAAACACAAGTGTTTGGTCCATAACCAAGCACAAAGCAAACAAGTTGAGAGATCTTGAGGCATGGCGCGCGGCCGAGACCTCCGAGAACTCAAAACGAACACAAACATGGATGATCATCAAGTGTTCAAACGATGACGTCCAAGTCTTGAGGACGGTCAAAAATGGGGTGTCTACACCTGCCGATGCACCCGAGAGGCCATAAGAAGACCCCAGATTGAGATGTCGGCTTGGATTTTCTTCAATTGTTTCAACACTGCCTCTTCTTCCAACCACTTCTCTTTCTATTTCTCAACCTCTCTGTCTTTCCCAGATGCTTCAACTTGGTCTAAGTGCAGTGGCTTGAAATACTGTGCACTTCTCGTCATGTGGTCTATCTCTTCTGCGTACCACGTGTTGTCTTGAAGGCACTCACCCCAGTCCTCGTCAGTGTAAGCTAGAAGTAGATCATCATCCTCCTACCATACACCTCCGGCAGTCGACAAACAGTTGTCCAGCTCCGTTCGTATCACTTTCACCTCACAAGTTTCCTCCGTAGGGTGTTGGGCCATTACAGCTTTCTGGTTGTCTTCAACCCTCTCTTGTGCAAACTGCTTCAGCGCAGTTTCCTGTTCTGTGTCTACAGTACTTACAGTGCCCAGTTCCTGAGCCAAATTTTTCACGTTGGTGTTCTCCAGTAGTTTTCCCTTTTCATCGGCTATTCTGGCCATCATAGCAATTACTGCTTCCTTTTCCTCCGATTTTGTTTCAGTTCTATCCTCCTTGTCGGGTTCATCACTCAACCACCCAGAGTTGTGCATTGAACCATTCAAATCGAACCAATCAATTTGCACATCCCCTTGATCTTGTTCGTTGAAGAACTGCAGATTGTCTAAGTCCTCCTCAAGTTCTGCCAAATCATCCAAACCTTGGCTCGGGCCATCCTTTTTAACCACATTGACCTCCACTGCAGTTGGCAACACCACTTCCAGCTTGGCTTGATCAATTGGCAGAATGTAGCAACTTGGATCATACTCTCTCTCAGACAAGTCAACAGAGCACTCAAGCAACGGACTTGTACTCTCCTCTAAGGCCAACCTCCATTCTTCTACAACTGTCACCACAACAGGTTTAGGTTGAAGTGTGGATGTGTCCATCATGCACAAACCTATGCTTTCAAGAATGAACACCGTCGGTCTGGGTAGGTGAGAAGGGGTAATATATATGCTGGGGTTGTGGGGGATGGCCAGTGTATGGATTAGGTTTAGATTGCGAGGTGGGAGAACTTGATTGTGGGCTGGGAGAGGGTTGGTGGTCACATTTGCTTTTTGGGGTGGTGCAATCACTTTTTTGTCAATGAGGTCTTGAATCTCATGACACAGCCTCAAGCATTGGTCGGTGTCGTGACCATGCTACTGGTGAAACACATAGTACTTGGCTGGGTTGTGTTTTGGTGGGAGAGGATCAAGTAGAGGGCGAGGCTCTAATGGCTTGAGGTGCCCTTTTTGATCAACACTTTCATGGCTTGAGTAAAGGCATGTAGAGTTGGGTAAAGGTATTCTGGGATCGAGCCAGGTTGTTTGAAGTTTGTGAAGTTGTGTTGGCAAAGGAATTGGCGGTCTTGGTTGTGGTGGTGACAACGCTCACATCAGACGGCCGCACAGTTGTGCTACCACTGGTGGTTGCATTGGAACTGCACACAAAAGGCCTATTGGCCTGCTCTTTCTCATCAGTAATCAGCCCTTGTTTCATGGCATCTTCAATCTAAACCCCCATCTCATAGAGCTCGGTGAATGTGAACAGAGGTAGGACGATCATTTTCTGGAGCAACTTCTCATGCAGATTACGGACTACCATCCTTATCCGATCTTTCTCAGAAGGCCTTGTGGTCATCATTGAAGCTTTGGCCCACCATCTTGTCACAAATTCTAAAAATGCCTCCTTCGGCTCCTAACACATTGCCTCGAGATCACGAGTTGTGACCTCGATTTGTGTGTTGTACGAGTACTGTGCAACGAAGGCCTCAGTCGATTTCTTCCAACTATGCTTCATAGAATCCTCCAGCTTCGCATACCATATCACTGCTATTCCCGACATGCTCTAGCCAAAGAGTGAGAGCTCTACAACCTAGTCAGGCCCATCAGCCGCAGGATGTTTGAAAACAGCCGAAGATAAACCATGGGGTCTCCGGAACCATCGAATCGATCGATGTGCGGCATTTTGAACCGGTCTGGCAATGTCACTATAGAGTCGGTATACCCATCTTCTAGGTCGAGGATAGAATTCACACCCTGCGCTCTCTTGAAGAGCTTCTCTAGCTTGTTGACTTTAAGCACAGTCGAGTCAACCTTAAACTTAAATAGAGCCTTGGTCTGATACACAGGTGCTTTGGAGGCTTATGGTGGGATCGGCTCTACCGGATTGCTTTGGTTCTCAACATAGGCAATGGCTCCAGGTGCTGGGATACCCGTAAGAGGTGCATAAGATACGGAAGCCACTACTAGGTGTGGTTATTGTTATTGCAGCCTATTTATTACCTCAGCCTAACGTGTTGTGACCTCAGCCTGACGAGCAGCGTCTTGCTTCATGGTTTCAACTGTTTGCTGGAGATGATGGATTAGGTCCTCCATGCTGACTGGGGGATATTGTGCCATCAAAATTGGCGAGTGATCTCATACTAGACTAGATGTAGAAGACTGAGCCTAACTAGATGCAGGTGAAGTGAGGGGTGACTGCTGTAGAAATTGAACTGGTGAACTCTGCCTTACTCTCCTCCGTCTAGTAATCGGGGGAAGCGAAGTAAACACGAGTTGTCCCCTAACAAGATCTCTGGCTTTCCAAAGCCTTCTGACACGGGTCCAAAGCGCTCAGGGGATCTCCGAACTGTCTGAAGCTATGGTGTTATACTACCTAGCAAAAAGAAAGCAATAATCAGAAACCGCACAGCACCTCAACTCAGATGTTAACAGCACACAGATGTAATCAAAGCTATAGGACTGCACTCAACACTGAATTCTGCCCTCCATAGCTGATACCCAACTTGCAACTGATACACACATCCCGTACAGTTTCACTGTAAAGCACATACCAGTTAAGTGAGAGCCAAAACACTCCTATGAGTGGGTAGGGTTACCCTGTCCTAGTTTCATCAGGAACTAGAGTTCACTATTTAAACAAAGTGGTTTCATGCAATCCTGCATTAGGGTAAGCATCATGTCCTAGTTTGGAACAGTCTCTATGGCTTTCGATATGCGACTAGGTCAAATGGTCAAAAGGGTACCTCAGCAAGACTACCTAATATACCTCTCACACCTAACACCGAGAAGTGAAAGGAGGATCAAACGGTACAGCGGTAGTCCAGATCCAAGGGTTGTGTTCCCATCATGGCAGAGCCCGTGACCGGTCAGCCTTTTGGCAAGCTTTTCAGGGAAGCCTCCGACAAAAAACCGTCCAGGAATAGCAGATGGCAAACACAGTGACATAAACGCACCAATGCAAATGATATGCAAGAGAACACATAAGTGTAGATGAAATTTCATATCATGAAGTTCAAGTCAAGTTCTCTATCTTTCCCCAACAGAGTCGTAGAAACTGTAGCTTGACTTTTTCACGCCCCTTTTCGGAAAGGCGGAATAAGCCCTACAGTTCAGACTCCCACGATTCTGAATCTAATCCCACAAGTGCAATGTGAAATAGATAAACACCAAAGAGTCCAAATCCGGCAAATCTTTTGGAAAATCAATTTTGAATCAAATTGACAAAAATGGACTGCTTTGCCAGATATAAAGTCGCCACCTAAATATTTTTTGGGAAATTTAGGAAACCCATGACTCGTGCCAAAGGCCACGTGTCCGTCATTACCAAGATTGTCTCGGCTCGGGAACTTAGGTACGAGAGGGGAAGGTCATGAATGAATTGAGCACCCCCGCTCGCCCGATCAAAGATCGGCCTCCAGTAATCATGATATGAATTTTATTTACATTATATGCTCTTGTTCCAGTTTTATTAGGCTAGCAATACTATGTGATGCGCACAAACACAAGTATAGACTAACTTTGCAAAAATTAGAACATTTGATTCATGTTTGTTTTTGAAAATTGTTTTGAAATATGTACCACTTAAAAAAGTGATCGCATATGATCATTACTCAAATTATTCCAATTCAAGCAATTAGCCTTCATCCACAGGCATTCAAACAACTATAGCATTTAAGCAATTAGCCTCATGGCAGGCAAGCATGCTAAACATGGCAACATCAACATACAATGCAATATGCTAAAGCGAGTAAAGGCTCACCTAGTACTCCAAGTCAAAATAAACAAAAGAGTTAGAAAAATGCATGATCCTAACTTTATGCAATATGACTAAAGCAACGCATGCAATATGCAATCTAAATAGGCTCGGCTACTTAACATGGTATATGAATCAATTAAATAGCATGCGGTCTAAGCACGTATTCAAAGAAGTATAAAAAACTAACAATGGATGCAAACAATGGATCGACCGAGCCTCGGTGCATGCACTACAAATGGATGCAAACATGAAGTATGCTAAACAAAACATGATGTCCTTAAACTAACCATCATAAGCTAGTAAAAAAAGGGAGAAAGACGTGGGGTTGGAAGACATACACATTATTACAATGCGCTCTCATGAAGGAGAGTCCGAATTAACTAAGCTAATTAACTAACTAATTAAAGCTAAGCTACTTATTACAAAACAAATGAAATTAGCTAAATTACTTAACTAATTATTACAAACCAAGGTAATTAACTATTCTAGCGAATTAATGATTACAACATCACAACTAGCTAACTACTTTAACTAATTATGTAATTAAAACACAAGTGCAATTAAAAGAAGCAAGTAAGCTAAACAATTAAGTACTAAGCTAACTACTCCACCTCGGGAAAGCGAGGGATGTTCATGCGCATGCTCGTTTTTCACCCGAAAAGGCCATTGTTTTGCTTTCGGAGAGCCTTTGTTGCATAGAGAACACATACACTGTTGCCCACTTCCAGAATAACTCTGCTTTGCCTCATAAACACACTGCTGAATTTTGCATCAGTGGCCTACCGGCCAGTGATGAGGGCCTGCCGGCCACCAGTGATAGCCAGCCGGCCATCAAAGGTGGCCTGCCGGCCATTGTTTCATAGTTCACCTTGCTGCAACAGAGATTAAACAGAGCATGCACAGGGTATTCCCAAGGGTTTGTTTGCATAACTCACCCCTCATTTTCATGAACAAATCAAAGGAGTAGCAAGCTTGGTTCATAAACCATCAACTCAAGCAATTTCATTGCATGATGGCATATGAACCAAAGTGTGCAAGTTCAATAAATACAATGAAATGAGACTCTCAAAATTACCTCTCTATCATGGAAGATCAGGGGAAGTAGCGACCTTAGAAACTTGAATCATTTCATCACTAATGAGTATGAAATGCCTCAAGCTTCCATGTGTTCAATTAACGTCTGATTGAACACAACCAAATTATTATCTTGTATCATTTTAGCCTCAATTTTATTACATCATTTTAGATTACCATCCATCCTTTAATAAATTGAGTCCAAATGGTGAGTTTAAGTCCTCTAATGGAGTGAAGTAACAAACTAAGAGTTTACTTAAGACATGAAAGAGATGAAATGCCATTGATAATGAACCCCTAAAAGGGATTAAACCATTAAGCATAACAACCTCAATCTCATGCTTAAAAGAACAAGAGGCTTGAAGTGACTTTCAAAGCAAAACAAAAGCCAAGAAAGGAAGGAGGTTGCAGAGATTATTATTGCTGAAAAGAAGTGAGAAAAGCAAAATAAATGCAATCAACTCAAAGGAGGAAGTGTCTAAGGCCTAGAACACCAAACTCTTGAGGACTATTACACTACAAGCATGCAAAACAAAGCTCAAATGCAACTAATAGCCCAAAACAGTGCTAAAACAACCTAAAATAAGTCCTAAAACATGCTGGAATTAAGCTAACAAAAACAAGCTAAAACATGGCACAAGCTAGGCTAGTAAGCAAGACACAAGGAGGGGAGGCTAACCCCTCCAATTGGACTTCAAAACATGATTTTGGCCATTGAAAAAGCTCTAAAAAACAGTGTTTAAAAGCTCAAAAATAGATAGTGAAAGGATGGGAAACACAAGGGTAAAAGCCTCCAAAACAAGGTACAAACAAGGGTGGAACACCCCTCAACCTTTAATGGCCTTAAAACCGAAGTTTCAGCCCAAAAATACAGAAGTTTTACAGCCCAAAAACACTTGAAAAATTGCAAGAAAAAGAGTAGTGAAAGCAAGAAAATAGGCAAAGCCTTATACCTTTTGAAGAGGAAATCAATTCCAAGCAACAAAACCAAGCAAACAACACCCTCAAGAGCTCAAACAAGCCTCAAAGACACCTCAGCTCAAAGATGAGAAGGTTTGGTTAAGGGTGTATAGGAAAAGGTTAAGAGTGTATAGGCAAAAGTGTAGGAATTTGCTAGAGAGAGAGAGAATTATAGAGAGAGAGGAAAACTTTTTCTCTAAAATGTTTCCAACCTTAAAACATGAGAAGGAGGCCTCCTATATATAGAAAACATGAATTCCCTCAAAAACATCCAGTCCAACACGTGGGGGCAGATGCATGAATTTGGGCAAACAGCTGGCATAGTTATCACAAAATATCTGCAAAAGAAACTGGTAGCCGACCGGCCATCACCGGTGGCCGGCAGGCCACATTAGTAGCTGACAACCAAAAAATGATGGCCGGTAGCCCAAAAAGGTGGCCGGCATGCCACCAAGGGCTGTCTCAAATTTTGGCAGTATGATAGAAAACGACATTTTGGCAACACGTTTCGGACGAGCTCAGAATTGTCTCAAATTTGGCAGTCTGCTCAGAAACGGCATTTTGGCGGCACTTTTGGGAAGAGCTCAGAATTGTCTCAATTTTGGCAAACTGATCTAAAATGGCATTTTCGCGACACTTTTGGGACAAGCTCGGAATTGTCTCAAAGTTGGCATTTTGATCTGAAATGGCGTTTTGGCGACACTTTTGGGACGAGCTTGGAATTGTCTCAAATTTGGCAGTCTGATCGCAAACGGGGTTTTCACGACATTTTTGGGACAAGCTCGTAATTGTCTTAAAACGGCGTTTTGGTAACACTTTTGGAAAGAGCTCAGAATTGTCTCAAATTTGGCAGTCTGATCTGAAACGTGGTTTTCGTGACACTTTTGAGATGAGCTCAAAATTGTCTCAAATTTGGCAGTCTGATCGGAAATGGAATTTTGGCGACTTGTTCGGTAGGAGTTCAAAATTGTCTCAAATTTGGCAGTCTGATCGAAAATCGCATTTTGGCGACACGTTCGAGATGAGCTTAAAATTGTCTCAAATTTGGCAGTCTGATCGGAAATGGCATTTTTGTGACACCTTGAGATGAGTTCAGAATTGCCTCAAATTTGGCAATCTGATCGAAAACGGCATTTTGGAGACATGTTTTGGACGAGCTCAGAATTCTCTCAAATTTGGCAGACACGTTTTGGAGACACATTTCGGCATTTTGGAGACACGCTTTGGATGAGCTCGGAATTTTGAGCTCACCCCAAAGGTGTTGTTGAAATGTCGTTTCCAATCAGACTGCCAAATTAAAGACAATTCCGAGTACGTCCCAAAAGTGTCGCTAAAATTTCGTTTCCGATCACACTCCCAAATTTGAGACAATTTTGACATCATCCCAAAAGTGTGACCAAAATGTCATTTTCAATCAGACTACAAAATTTATGAAAGTTCCGAACTCACCCTAAAAGTGTCACCAAAATGTTGTTTCTGTTCAGACTACCAAATTTGAAACAATTCTGAACTCGTTCCAAAAGTGTTGCCAAGACACCCTTTCTGATTAGATTGCCAAATTTGAAACAATTCCGAGCTAGTCCCAAAAGTGTTGCTACAATTTTCGATCAGACTGCCAAATTTGAGACCATTCCGATCTCGTCCTAAAAGTGTTGCCAAAATGCCATTTCCGATCAGACTGCCAAATTTGAGACAATTCCGATCTCATCTTACAAGTATCGCCAAAATGTTGTTTCCGATCAGACTACCAAATTTGAGACGATTCGAAGCTAGTCCCAAAAGTGTCGCTAAAAAATTGTTTTCGATCATATTGCCAAATTTTAGATAATTCAGAGCTTGTCCCAAAAGTGTCGATGTAACGTCATTTTCGATCAAAGTCCCGAATTTGAGACAATTCCAAGCTCGTCCTAAAAATGTCAGTAAAATGCCATTTCAGATTTGACTGCTAAATTTGAGACAATTCTGAGCTCGACCCAAAAGTGTCGCTAAAATGCCGTTTCCGATCAGACTTCCAAATTTAAGACAACATCAAGCTCGTCCCAAAAGTGTTGCGAAAACGCCGTTTCCATTCAAACTACCAAATTTGAGACAATTTTGAGCCCGTCCCAAAGTGTCTCCAAATCGTCGTTTCTGTTCAGATTGTCTTATTTGAGACAATTCTGAGATCGTTCCAAAATTGTTGCCAAAACGCCATTTTCGATCAGACTGCCAAATTTGAGACAATTCTGAGCTCGTCAAAAAAGTGTCGCCGAAATGACATTTTCAATCTGATAGCCAAATTTGAGGCAATACAAAGCTCGTCCCCAATGTGTGCCGAAATACCATTTTCGATCAGACTGTCAAATATTATACAATTTTGAGCTGGCACCAAAAGTGTCACTAAAACTCCGTTTCAAATCAGTTTGCCAAATTTTAGACAATTCCAATCTTGTCTCAAAAGTGTCGTTGAAATGCCAATTTCGATCAGACTTCCAAATTTGAGACAATTTTGAGCTCGTCCCAAAAGTGTCGCTAAAATGCCGTTATCGATCAGACTGCCAAATTTGAGACAATTCTGATCTCATCCCAAAAGTGTCGCCAAAATGCCATTTCCAATCAGACTACCAAATTTCAAACAGTTCCAAGCTAGTCCCAAAAGTGTCACTAAAAAACCATTTTCAATCATACTGCCAAATTTCAAATAATTCCAAGCTCGTCCCAAAAGGGTCGGTAAAACGCCATTTTCGATTAGACTCCTGAATTTGAGACAATTCCAAGCTCGTCCTTAGTGTCGCTAAAATGTCGTTTCAGATTGGACTACCAAATTTGGGACAATTCCAAGCTTGTCCCAAAAGTGTCACTAAATGTCGTTTCCGATCGGACTGCTATATTCTAGAGAACATCGAGCTCGTCCCAAAAGTGTCATGAAAATGCCGTTTTCGTTCACACAACAAAATTTGAGACTTCGAGCTTGTCCCAAAAGTGTCTCCAAACCGCTAGTTCTGATCAGACTGTCAAATTCGAGACAATTCCGAGCTCATTCCAAAAGTGTCGCCAAAATGCCATTTTCGATCAGACTGCCAAATATGAGACAATTCCGAGTTGTCCCAAAAGTGTCGTGAAAATGTAATTTTAGTTTAAAATGCCAAATTTGAGACAAATTCCGAGCTCGTCCCAAAAGTGTCGCCAAAATGCCTTTTCTGATCAAACTGTCAAATATGAGACAATTTCGAGCCCATCCCAAAAGTGTTGCCAGAACGGCATTTTTTATCAAACTGCCAAATTTGAGACAATTCTGAGCTGGTCCGAAAAGTGTCGCGAAAATGTCGTTTCCAATCTGTTTGCCAAATTTGAGACAAATTCCAAGATCGTCCCAAAAGTGTTGCCAAAATGTCGTTTCTGAACAAACTGCCAAATTTGAGACAATTTTGAGTTCGTTTCAAAAATGTCACGAAAATGCCATTTTCAATCAAACTACCAAATTTGAGAGAATTCCGAGCTTGCCCCAAAAGTGTCGCCAAAATGCCTTTTCCAATTAGACTGCCAAAGTTGAGAAAATTTCGAACTGGTCCCAAAAATGTCGCAAAAATGTTTTTTTTTTTATTAGGCTACCAAATTTGAGACAATTCCGAGCTCATCCTAAAAGTGTCTCCACAACGCCATTTCTGATCAGACAAATTTTGACCAGAATGCCATTTTTCCAATTAGACTACCAAAAGTGTCGCCAGAACGCCATTTTTGATCAAACAATTCCGAGCAAAAATACCTGGTGACGCGTTTGGGACGAGCTCAAATTGACTCAAATTTGCCAATCTGATCGAAAATGGCATTTTTGCAACACTTTTGGGACAAGCTCAGAATTGTCTCAAATTTGGCAGTCTGATCTGAAACGGTATTTTCATGACACTTTTGGGACCAACTTGAAATTGTCTCAAATTTAGCAGTCTGATTGGAAACGGCATTTTGGTGACACTTTTAGGGCAAGTTCGGAATTGTCTCAAATTTTGTAGTCTGATTGGAAACGGCGTTTTCGCGACATTTTGGGATGAGCTCGAAATTGTCTAAAATTTAGAAGTTTGATCGAAAACAACATTTTAGCAACACATTTGGGACGAGATCGGAATTGTCTCAAATTTGGCAGTCTGATTGCAAACAGCATTTGGCTACATGTTTGGAATGAGCTCGGAATTGTCTCAAATTTGGTAGCCTGATCGCAAACGGCGTTTTGGCGACACTTTTGGGACGAGCTCAGAATTGTCTCAAATTTGGCGGTCTGATATGAAACGCCATTTTGACTGCACTTTTGGGACAAGCTCGGAATTGTCTAAAAATTTGGCAGCCTGTTCAAAAAAATGGCATTTTGGCGACACTTTTGGGACGAGCTAGGAACTGTCTTAAATTTGGCTGTCTAAACAGAAAATGGCATTTTGGGGAAACATTTGTGGCAGGCTCGGAATTTTCTCAAATATGGCAGTCCAATCTGAAATGACATTTTAGCGACACTTTTGGGAGGAGGTTGGAATTGTCTCAAATTCGAGAGTCTGGTCGAAAATGCCGTTATATTGACACTTTTGGGGTGAGCTCAGAATTGTCTCAAATTTGGTAGTTTGATTGTTAAGGGCATTTTGGCGACACTTTTGGAACAAGCTCGAAATTGTCTCAAATTTGGCATTCTGATCGAAAATGGCATTTTGGGGACACTTGTGGGGCGATTTCAAAATTGTCTCAAATTTTGTGGTCTGATTAGAAACGGTATTTTCACGACACTTTTGCGACGTGCTCAGAATTATCAAAAATCTGGCAGTCTGATCGAAAACGGCATTTTGGAAACATGTGTTGGGATGAGCTTGAAATTGTCTCAAATTTGGCAGTCTAATAAAAAACGACGTTTTGGCAACACTTTTGGGACGTGCTCGAAATTGTCTTTAATTTGGTAGTCTGATCAAAAATGGCATTTTAGTGTCAGTTGTGGAACGAGCTCAGAATTGTCTCAAATTAAGCAGTCTGAACGGAAATGACATTTTGGCAACACATTTGGGACGAGCTTAGAATTGCCTCAAATTTGGCAGTATGTTTGGAAACGGCATTTTGGTAGCTCTTTTTGGGGGAGCTAAGAATTGTCCAAAATTGGCAGTTTGATCTAAAACGGCATTTTCGTGACACTTTTTGGACGAGCTTGGAATTATCTCAAATTTGGCAGTCTAATTAGAAACGGCGTTTTGGCGACACTTTTGGGACGAGCTCGGAATTGTCTCAAATTTGGTACTCTGAACGGAAATGGCGTTTTGGTGAAACTTGTGGGGCGAGTTTTGAATTGTCACAAATTTTGTAGTCGAAATGTAAACGACGTTTTTGCGACACTTTTTGGAAAAGCTCAGAATTGTCTCAAAATTAGCAGTCTAATCAGAAAGAGCGTTTTGGCGACACTTTTGGGAAAAGCTCGGAATTGTCATAGATTTGGCAGTCTGATCGAAAACGGCATTTTGTCGACACGGTTGGGCGAGCTGACATTGTCTCAACTTTGGCAGTCTGATCGAAAACAACATTTTGGAGACACTTTTTGACGAGCTTGGAATTCTATCTAGTTTGGCAATCTAATTTGAAGCGGCGTTTTCGCAACACTTTTGCGAATAGCTCAGAATTGTCTCAAATTTGGAAATCTAACTTGAAACGGCGTTTTCGCAACATATGTGGGACTAGCTCGAAAATGTCTCAAACGTTTAGGACGAACACAGAATTGTCTGAAATTTCGCAGTCTGATTGGAAACGTCATTTTGGAGACACGTAGGGGACGAGCTCGAAATTGTCTCAAATTTGGCAGTTTGATCGGAAACGGTGTTTTCGAGACACTTTTGAGACCAGCTCAGAGTTGTCTCAAATTTGGCAGTCTGGTCAAAAATTGTATTTTCGCGACACATTTAGGACAGCTTAGAATGGTCTCAAATTTGGTAGTCTGATCGAAAACGTCGTTTTGGTGACACTTTTGGAACGAACACGGAATTATCCCAAATTTGGCAAACTAATCGAAAATGGTAATTTCGTGACACTTTTGGGGCGAGATTGGAATTCTCTCAAATTTGGCAGTCTGATCGGAAAATGCATTTTGGCGACACGTTTGGGACGAGCTCAGAATTGTCTCTAATTTGGCAGTTTGATCGAAAATGGCATTTTGACAACACTTTTGGGACGAGCTCGGAATTGTCTCAAATTTGGTAGTCTGATCTGAAGCGACGTTTTAGCGACACTTTTGGGACCAGCTCGGAATTGTCTAAAATTTAGGAGTCTGATCGAAAGCGGGATTTTAGAAAAACTTTTGGGGCGAGATCGGAACTATCTCAAAATTAGCAGTCTGATCAGAAACGGCATTTTGGCGATACGTTTGGGACGAGCTCGGAATTTTCTCAAATTTGGCAGTTTGATCAGAAACAACGTTTTGGCGACACTTTTGGGACGAGCTCGAAATTGTCTCAAATTTGGAAGTCTAATCAGAAATAGTGTTTAGGCGACACTTTTGGCATGAGCTCGGAATCAAATTTGGTAGTGTGTTCAGAAACGGCATTTTGGTGACCCTTTTGGGACGGGCTTGGAATTGTCTTAAATTTCGCAGTCTGAATAGAAAAGGCGTTTTGAGGAAACTTTTGGGGCGAGTTCCGAATTGTCTAAATTTTTGTAGTTTGATCAGAAATGGCATTTTCGCGACACTATTTGGACGAGCTCGGAATTGTCTTCAAGTTGGGAGTTTGATCGGAAACGGTATTTTAGAGACACTTTTGGGACTTGCTCGGAATTTTGTCAAATATGGCAGTCCATTCTGAAACGACATTTTAGCAACACTTTTGGGAGGAACTTGGAGTTGTCTCGAATCCGGGAGTCTAATAAAAAATGGCGTTATATCGACCCTTGTGGGACGAGCTCGAAATTGTCTCAAATTTGGCAGTTTGATCGAAAATGGCATTTTGGGGACACTTTTCGAACGAGCTTGGAAATGTCTCAAATTTGGCAGTCTGAACCGAAATGGTGTTTTGGACACACGTTTGGAACGAGCTCGGAATTGTCTCAAATTTGGCAATCTGATCGAAAATTGCATTTTGGGAACACTTTTGGAGCGATTTCGGAATTGCTTAAATTTTGTACTCTGACTGGAAACGGCGTTTTTGCGACACTTTTTCGACAAGCTCGGAATTGTCTGAAATTTGGCAATCTGATCAGAAACAACATTTTGGAAACATGTTTGGGACGAGCTCGAAATTGTCTCAAATTTGGCAATCTGATCAGAAACGACGTTTTGGCGACACTTTTGGAACGAGCTCAGAAATGTCTCAAATTTGGCAGTCTGACGAAAAACGGCATTTTGGCGGCACTTTTGGGACAAGCTCAAAATTGTCTCAAATTTGGCAGTCTGATCAGAAATGGCACTTTGGCAACACTTTAGGGACGAGCTCATAATTGTCTCTGATTCGGCAGTCTGATTGGAAACGTTACTTTGGAGACTTTTTTACGACGAGCTCAAAATTATCTCAAATTTGGCAATCTGATCAGAAATAGCATTTCAAATTATTTTGCCAAATTTGAGAGAATTCTGAGCTCGTCCCACAAGTGTCGCTAAAATATTGTTTCCAATCATGCTCCCAAATTTCAGACAATTTCTATCTCCTTCCAAATATGTCGCCAAAATGCCATTTTCGATCAGACAGCCAAATTTGAGATAATTCCAAGCTAGTCCCAAATATGTCGCTAAAAATGCATTTTCGATCATACTACAAAATTTGAGATAATTCAAAGCTCGTCCCAAAAGTGTCAATATATTGCCATTTTCAATTAGAATCCCGAATTTGAGACAATTCCAAGCTCGTCTGAAAAGTGTCGCCAAAATGCCATTTCCGATCAGACTGCCAAATTTGAGACAATTCTGAGCTAGTCCCAAAAGTGTCACGAAAATGCCATTTCTGATCAGACTGCCAAATTTGAGACTATTCTGAACTCATCCGAAAATTGTCGCCAAAACGTTGTTTCCGACCAGACTGCTAAATTTGAGAGAATTCCTAGCTCATCCCAAAAGTGTCTCCAAAATGCCGTTTTCGATCAGACTGCTGAATTTGAGACAATTCCGATCTCGTCCCAAAAGTGTTGCAATAATGCTGTTTCCAATCAGACTACCAAATTTGAGACAATTCCAAGCTAGTCCCAAAACTGTCGCTAAAAAACCGTTTTCGATCATACTGCCAAATTTGAGATAATTCGAAGCTCGTCCCAAAAGTGTCGATATATTGCCATTTTCAATCGGACTCCCGAATTTGAGACAATTCCAAGCTCATCTGAAAAGTGTCGCCAAAATGTCGTTTCCGATCAGACTGTCAAATTTGAGGCAATTCCAAACTAGTCCCAAAAGTGTCGCTAAAAAATCATTACCAATCAGACTTTCAAATTTGAGACAATTCCGAGCTCGTACCAAAACTATCGATACAATGCCATTTTCAATTGCACTCCCAAATTTGAGACAATTCTAAGCTCGTCTTAAAAGTGTCACTAAAATGCTGTTTTAGATTGGACTGCCAACTTTGAGACAATTCTGAGCTTGTTCCAAAAGTGCCGCTAAATGCCATTTTCGGTCAATCTACCAAATTTGAGACAACTTCGAACTCGTCCCATAAGTGTCGCGAAAACGCCGTTTTCATTCAAACTACCAAATTTGAGACAATTCTAAGCTCGTCCCAAAAATGTCTCCAACCCGCTGTTTCTGATCAGACTATCAAATTTGAGAAAATTTTGAGCTCGTTCCAAAAGTGTCGCCAAAACACCATTTCCGTTTAGACTGCCAAATTTGTGACAATTTTGAACTGGTCCCAAAAGTGTTGCAAAATTTCCGTTTCTGGTCGGACTGCCAAATTTGAGACAAATTCCGAGCTTGTCTCAAAAGTGTCGCCAAAATGCCGTTTCCGATCAGGCTGCTAAATTTGAGACAATTTCGAGATCATTCCAAAAGTGTCGCGAAAACGCCATTTTCGATCAGACTGCCAAATTTGAGACAATTTCAAGCTTGCCCAAAAGTGTTGCCAAAATGCTATTTCCAATCAGACTGCCAAAATTAAGACAATTCCATGCTCGTCCCAAAAGTGTCGCAAAATCACCATTTCCGATTTGATTACCAATTTTGAGACAATTCCGAGCTCGTCACAAATGTGTCGCCAAAACGACATTTTCGATCTGATAGCCAAATTTGAGGCAATACTAAGCTCGTCCCCAAAGTGTCGCCAAAATGCCGTTTCCGATCAGAATGCCAAATTTGAGACAATTTCAAGCTGGTACAAAAAGTGTCACTAAAACGTCGTTTCAAATCAGTCTACAAAATTTTAGACAATTCCAAGCTCGTCCCAAATGTGTTGTTGAAATGTCGTTTTCGATCAGACTGCCATATTTGAGAGAATTCTAAGCACGTCCTAAAAGTGTCGCTAAAATGCCGTTTTCGATCATACTCCCAAATTTGAGACAATTCTGATCTCATCCCAAAAGTGTTGCCAAAATGCCAATTCCGATCAGACTGCCAAATTTGAGACAATTCCAAGCTAGTCCCAAAAGTGTCGCTAAAAAACTGCTTTTGATCACACTGCCAAATTTGAGACAATTCCCAACTTGTCGACAAAGTGTTGATATGGCGCCATTTTCGATCAGACTTCTAAATTTGAAACAATTCCGAGCTCATCCCAAATTTTTCGTTAAAATGTCATTTCAGGTTGGACTCCCATATTTGAGACAATTATGAGATAGTCCAGAAAGTACCACTAAAATACCGTTTCCTATCAGACTCCCAAATTTGAGACAATTCCGAGCTCACCTGAAAAATGTCACGAAAATGCCGTTTTCGATCAGACTACAAAATTTATTTCAATTCCGAACTCGCCCTAAAAGTATCACAAAAATGCCGTTTTCGTTCAAATTGCCAAATTTGAGACAATTCCGAGCTCGTTCCAAAAGTGTCGCCAAAAGGACCTTTCAGATCAGATTGCCAAATTTAAGACAATTCCAAGCTAGTCCCAAAAGTGTCGCTAACAAACCATTTTCGATCATACTGCCAAATTTGAGATAATTCTGAGCTCGTCCCAAAAGTGTCGATATAACACCATTTTTTATCAGACTCCCGATTTTGAGACAATTCCAAGCATGTCCTAAAAGTGTCGCTAAAATGCCGTTTCAGATATGACTACTAAATTTGAGACAATTTCGAGCTCGTCCCAAAAGTGTTGCGAAAATGTTGATTCTTATCAGACTCCCAAATTTGAGACAACTTCGAGCTCGTCCCAAAAGTGTTGCTAAAATGCTATTTCTGATCAGACTCCCAAATTTGAGACAACTTCGAGCTCGTCCCAAAAGTGTCACGAAAACGCCGATTTCATTCAAACTACCAAATTTGAGACAATTCCGAACTCGTCCCAAAAGTGTCTCCAAACCGTTGTTTCTGATCAGACTGTCAAATTTGAGACAATTCTGAGCTTATTCCAAAAGTGTCGCCAAAACGTCATTTCCGATTAGATTGCCAAATTTGAGACAATTCCGAGCTCGTCAAAAAGGTGTCACCAAAACACCATTTTCGATCTTACAGCCAAATTTGAGGCAATACCAAGCTCATCCCCAAATGGTCGTCCAAAGGCTGTTTCCGATCAGACTACCAAATTTGATACAATTTTGAGCTGGTACCAAAAGTGTCGCTAAAACGCCATTTCAAATCAGTTTCGCAAATTTTACACAATTCCGAACTCGTCCCAAAAGTGTCGTTGAAATGCCATTTCCTATCAGATTGCCAAATTTGAGACAATTCTGAGCTCGTCCCAAAAGTATCGCTAAAATGTCGTGTCCGATCAAATTGTCGAATTTGAGACAATTCTGATCTCGTTCCATTAGTGTCGCCAAAATGCCTTTTCTGATCAGACTACCAAATTTGAGACAATTCCAAACTAGTCCCAAAAGTGTCGCTAAAAAGCCGTTTTCGGTCATACTGCAAAATTTTAGATAATTTCGAGCTCGTCCCAAAAGTGTCGATATAATGCCCTTTCCGATTAGACTCCTGAATTTGAGACAAAATCCAAGCTTGTCCTTAAAGTGTCCCTAAAATGCCGTTTCAGATTGGACTGCCAAATTTGAGACAATTCCGAGCTTGTCCCAAAAGTGTCGCTAAAACGCCGTTTCCTCTTAGACTCCCAAATTCTAGACAACTTTGAGCTCTTTCCAAAAGTGTCGCGAAAACGCCATTTCCATTCAAATTACGAAATTTGAGACAATTCTGAGCTAGTCCCAAAAGTGTCTCCTAACCACCATTTCTGATTAGACTTTCAAATTCAAGACAATTCCGAGCTCGTTCCAAAATTGTCGCCAAAACACCATTTCCGATCAGACTGCCAAATTTGAGACAATTCTGAGCTGGTCCCAAAAGGGTCGCCAAAATGCCATTTCAATTCAGACAGACAAATTTGAGACAAATTCAAAGCTCGTCCCAAAAATGCCGCAAAAATGCCTTTTCCGATCAGACTGCCAAATTTGAGACAATTCTGAGCTCGTACCAAAAGTGTCGCCAGAGCGCCATATTGCTCTTCTTCATAGTAGACTAGAAATGAAGGAGGTTGTTTAGCACTAGCATCCAATTCCACACACACTATAACAAAATTAACTATTTACGGCTTCAACTTTACGGCATACATTAAATACATGTCGTAAGTAGTACATTCTATGGCATTTTTTTTTTTTGCAAGCCGTTAATAGTTTTTCAATAACGACATACATACCATATAAATCGTTAATTCATATATTTATGGCACTCAAAAGTATGCCGTAAAAAATGTATATTTTCACGACTTAAAAAATATGTCATAAAATGTTTGCACTTAAGACGACATACATTTCATGTTGTAAATTATTATAACTTTACACGGCATGCATTAACATGTCGTGAAAACTTCTAAAAATAAAAAATAAAAAATACAATCCAATTTTTTTATGGCATGCAAAAGTATGCCGTAAAAAATGTATACTTTCACGGCATCCAAAAATATGTCGTAAAATATTGCACTTAAGACGACATACATTTCATGTCATAAAATATTATAACTTTACATGGCATGCATTAGGATGTCGTGAAAACTTTTATTAAAAAAAATTTCAATTCGATTATTTGCTTTTAATTTTAAAAAGCTAATAATTTTCAATCAAGCTTCTCACATTAAATTTTCCTAATTGAGGGCAACGTAAAAAATAATTTATACATTATTTATAGTGTATTCTTTTAAGGGATAATTGCACTCGGTGGGATTTTAGGGAAAAAAATTGCATGTTCATGAAAAAGTTTATAATTTTAATTATTAATATTTATATTGCTTCTCATTGATTTGTAATTATTTTTTTCAAAAAATTATCTTGATTTGATATTTTCCCTTCTTTTAATAATTTAATTTTCTATTTTTAACTTTTTAGATGTGCCTAATCTGAATAAAAAGTAAAATATTTGTAAAAAAAAAAAAAAATACAATAAAATATAATATATATGAAAATATATTAAATTTTATATTTCTTTGAATTTAGTGATTTTTTTAGAAAATTAAAAATATTTAGTGATTCAACCTCTCTACAATCTCCTCTCTGATTCAATGTTGACCTAAAAGCTAAAGAAGAAGAAGAAGAAGAAGAGGAGGATGATGTTAAGAATGGAGACACAGTCGTAGAGGTCAAGGTCGAGGTCTCTGTAGTGTATACCCACTCTATTTAGGCACATTGATAGTTAGTTAGGTCTCCTCTCTCACATACAACAAACACAACAAATCGACTATTTAGACAGTGCTCCATCTCCGTCGCCATCGGCGATTGGGTCTCTCTCGCTTTAGATTTAGGTTCATTCTTTCTCTCTGTGATCCTTGCTCTCTCTCTCTCTCTCTCTCTCTCTCTCTCTCTCGATCTTTCTCCCATCGAAGACAGTTGCGAAGTCTCGACCTTCGTATTCTCAATGTAATTTCTATATCTATTCTCTCTTCTTCATCGATTGAAATTTTGGAAATCGAAACCCTAGTTTCGAGTTTTTCTATGATTAGAGCTTAAATCATGCATACTTGACGTGAGAGTTGTTTTTCTTGTTCTTGCTCATCATTAATTTTGTTTTTCTCTGATTTGATCCCAATTTATGGTGATTTTCTCATATTTGCTCGGTATCTCTGATCAGAACATTCCTAAGATTCGCAAGGTCACAATCTTAACCACAAAGCAATAAGCAATGCAGGTTCTCATCAAACTACATAAGATCATACTCTTTATCTAGACTCTGAAATTGTAAGTTTCCTTAGGCAGCTTGAAAGGTTTAATCAATGGTTGGATGACTTGGTTGTAGATGGAATTGGACCAATGAGAAAATAGAGACCTTATGGAAGAAGTTATGTGGATTTCTATTGGAGCATGTTTAGTCTGTCTTTGTTGTTAGTAATTATGGCTGTTTTTATCTTTGAATTTTGATATACAAATTACCTCTTTCTGGCAGCATTGTCACAGTACTTATTATTTATTTCTTTTGCATCTCAGTTTATATTTCATATTGTATATCATGTCCATGAGTTAGGAGTTGGGGATTTTTCATTGGAAATTATGAGTATGCAACATTATTTTGTTAGAGATGTTATGTAATGAATATTATGTGTGAATAGTGAATATGAATCTGCCTTCTACACATGTTTAGTGCTTGTAAAACTCAAATAAAGTGAAACCATGAAGGGTAATTGGTGAAATTAGTTACAGTGATTTGGTCTTTAATTCAAAATTTGAAAGAAATGATTTATTGACGAGTCCATTCCAAGCTTCTGATAAATTAGTTTCTTACTTCAACAAATGGCATGCCCTAGTGAGATGCACTAACTCCTCTTTTTTTTGGCTACACTGGTGATCCTTGGTGAGGAGTTTGTGCATCTCACTAGGGCATGCCATTCGTTGTTCTCCCTCAGATTTTTGTTTTCATATGAGGCATTTTTTGTGTTTCCTAGCTTCTTGGTTGGTGAAGGTGCACGTATGTGGGCAAAATCCAAGGGTATTCCTTTGCTGGCAAGTATATTGGAGGTTGATGAAGTAAACTCTCCTAGTTTTTTGTTGTATCTGTCTAAATTTTCATTTCCCTATACATCAATATTTTTTTTTGAATATGTTGGTTTTAAGTTTCTTTAGTAATCTGTTCTTTATTCTGGAATTACTTATCATACTTGTTGTGCATCGTTTGGAAATAGTGGCTAGTTACAGAGAGAGCAAAAAGATAGTGGGAAAAATACAAATCAATGCTGGATGATGCAAAAGCCATGAAAGCAAAAATTGATGAAGAACTTTTTTCTAGCACTCAAGAGAATGCTGTTGTATCAGGTACTCCATGCCATTTACATATATCATCCCTTCGACTCTAAAATTGTTAGACGTAAGCGATCATGGGATTAACAAGTTCTAGAGAAGTAATTGTGTGTTATAGTCTTTTATATATCATAATGTGGATTGTTCAAACAAAGTAAATAGGTTGAAACTAATAAAATTAAATGTTTACCTTATAGGTCAAAATTTATGGATAACTGAACACCTTTTTTTTTTTTTTTGAAAGTGAGATAGAAGAAAAAAAAATGAATGGAGAATACAAAATGGTAATTATAGGGAATGCTTGGTTATATTTCAGAGTATTGATTGGATCACATCAGACTCTATTACTTCATTGTTTTATGGATATCTATAAGGAAAAAAACAACAGTCTTCATGTAGAAGAAGAAATGCAAGAAAACAAAAAAGGAATTCAATTTATTCTATGTAGCTTGACATTGGTGTTTTGCTGGACATTAGCATTAGTATGATCCATAGTGCCTATGACCCAGATAACCCAGTAATTGAACAGCGAAGGGTATGCATGATTTTAAAATTTCTCTGACACAGTCAAGGGGCATTTTTAACTAATCATTTTTTTAAACAAAAAAATTCTGCAGGTTGCTACTGTTCAAGGTCTTTCAAGAACTGGTTCTCTTCGACTTGTTGTTGCACTCATGGAAAGATATCTTCCTAGGGAAAAAGTTGTAATATCATCCCCAACTTGGGGTGAGTATTGTCAGTCTAATTGGTAAAATTTGTCTAAAGGTCTGATAATTTAAAATAAAGATCAATTTTCCAGGTAACCATAAGAATATTTTCAACGATGCTAGAGTTCCTTGGTCTGAATACCGCTACTATGATCCAAAAACAGTTGGTTTGGATTTTGATGGGATGATATCTGATATAAAGGTATTTTTGACACCATCATTTATTTCTTTCAACTGGTAACGTAAAACTGCATTCCTTCCTTTCTGTTGGGGCTGGCTGCTGTTACTACTTGCTGCTGCATGTTGTTGTCATGAATCAAAGCTATGGTTTTGGGGACTTGTGCTTGCTTTGCCTTTTCATAAAAATATGGCATATGTTAGTTTAACATTTCCTCACCAAAATATGGCATATGCTAGTTTACCTAGTCATAGGATTTGCTTTCACTTTGAATCAGCGCAGAGGTTTTGCTGGTTACAGTTGCTGTCATGACTTAATGTTCATGCATTATTTTCAGTGGATTATGTGGTTCAATGATAGAAGTGATGAGCATAGTATTTCAAGTTTTTTCACAACTAAATTAACAGTTGAGTTGTTTCAATTATGCCTCATCCAAATAGCTGTAATATCATATTCTAACTTTTGGCTACCCAAAATTGGGTCTAACCAACCTTCCAACTAATGGAGGATATAACTGATGGCATATCCTATGACTAGTTAGCAAGAGAAAAATAAAATTTGGGCCTATTAGAGAAATATAACAAAGAAAATGCCAATAGCAGCCCTTTGGCTTGTAAATAACAAGAAAAAATGTATAAATAATGTGTAAAAATTATATTGAAATTCTAACTTTGTTGGCCTTTTCTTCTTCTAAAAGCATGACCCTATAGGCATCGGCATTGATTTTTTTTGTGCAAATTTTCCCATGCTTTTAGCATTATTGAGAGAATAAACTATGGCACTTCTTTATCAGTCTCAGCTTTGAAAATGATTTCAGGTCAGAATGGTTACAAAGATAATTAAGATTACAAGGAAATGCTACTAACTGATTCTCTGTCACCATTTCATGAACAACTATCCTTTCTCTTCACCTCTAATGATATGTCATACATTTTTGCACCCAAATCTTTTCCTTCTAGTTTTGAAAACTCTTTATTTTTTTTCCAAGTAGTTCAAGTAGCTCCAACTCCAAGAAAGTCTATAAATGGTGGAGATATGGTGGTCTCAAAATGGCTTGTTGTTGTGTTATTTGCAGCAAGTGAAGATGGTGATGATAATGATGATAAAGTGACTGAGACTTGAGATGTTGACACCATGGTGTCTGATAAACAAGAAAGCTGATTGTTACAGCTAAGTGATGAGTGTTGCATTGCCAACAGCTGTGAAGGATGGTGATCATAATCATCTCTTAGGCACTATTGGATCCCAAAACTTGGACAGTGCTTTCATAGTGTAGATCATGTGATTTAAAACTCTAGATAAATGCATAATCAGATGGCAAAAATTTGCCATCTTTCATAGTGTACATCATGTTGATAAATGAATCTTATGATTTGAATACTTTTTTTTTTTCATTTGTATGTTTGAGGTTGTTATCAGCTTGATATGATAGAAGTTGATGATGAAAATTAGTATGCGGGTTGTTTGGTGTATGGATATTATAATTTTTTGCTTACTTCATAGTTGCTACTTCTGCTTGATTTGTTAACAGGTTGCATTTTATAAGCTACTGTCTACATAGTGTTAGGCAAGGTTATGTTCCTGTATATCTATTATATATTAAAAATAACCTTATACGGCATATAAAATTATGTCATGAAAAGTGTAATGATTTATGACATGCAAGAAAATGGCGTAAAAGATTATATACGACATACAAAGTATGTCATAAATATATTAAAAATGACATTTTATGGCATGCAAAATTATGTCGTGAAAAGTGTGATGATTTATGACATGCAAGAAAATGCCGTAAAATATCATATACGGCATATAAAGTATGTCATAAATATATTAAAAATAACCTTCTACGACATGCAAAATTATGTCATGGAAAGTATGATGATTTATGGCATGACAAAAATGTCGTAAAAAATTATATACGACATATAAAGTATGTCATTAATGTTTAATTTATTACTTTTTGCAACTTCACCTGTATATCGTAAATGATGCTCAACTTTTTACGGCATGTCATATAACTGCATTTGTGTGCATACCGTGAAAGAGTTTTTACGACATGCATTGCAAGCCATAAAAATTCAATTTTGTTATAATGACATATTCTAGCAAAAGAGACTCTAGTACCCTTATCAGTGAGATGATCCATGAATAATGGGACTCCAACCACACTTGCTATCCTACTCAAACTATCACTGTCCCAATACTCCACTAGGACATTAAAGAACTTAACCCAAACTGGAACTTTTTGGATTTTATCTTTAATTAATTTCATCATCCGAGTCCATTTCTTGAGGATTAAGTGGAAACCCCGTATATACCATTGCCCCCCTTCAAGAACTTCACTGCAGCAATTAGGGCTTTCAAAGATAAAGAATATGAACCCCGTCCCATTAGCCAGAACTTCCTTAAGCCCTTTGTTTGTCCATAGGCTAAATGCACAATTTCTCATATAGTTGAAAGCAACTCCCTTATTGATAAGCTTAACTCAAACTAAGAGGGAAGAAAGTAGAGCCTCTCTCTCTAGAATCTAGAGAGAGAAAGCTCCCCCTCGGTGGTAATGTCATTCTGGTGCTGGTCCGACCAATTGGTTAGCTCCTGCACTCACTAATCTGAGTGTGAGTGAGCATGGTTCCAGGTATGTTTAGCCTGGCTGAGAGGTGGATTGTTTCTTACTCTCCACCTTTGCATCAAGGTTCGGTTTCATGGAAGTTCAACATGTCTGAGTTCCAGTCCGGCTATCATGGCTGGTTTGGGGTGTTGCCTAAAGTTGGCATGTTAAACTCGGGAGACCATGTGGGTGTTCATGCCATTGCGTCATGGTTCTATGTTGGGTCACCACCAGTTGGTCATCAATGGTTCGGCAAAGTGGGATGACTCTCAGTTCAGCAAGGATAGGCTCTGCTTGGTTTCACAGGTTTGTCGTCCACGGTTTGGGGTCGCCGGAGGTGTTGGATGTGGATGATGTAAAAGGGGTGAAACCTGGGCTGCTGAGCTCTGGTTGAATTTTTTTTTTCAATTTGCTGGTTGTTTGTTTGTGTTTGGTGGTCAAAGTTGCTCACGAACTTTGTCGTGGTGTGTACTGTTCATGCTACCGATTCAGATAGTAGCTTTGGAACATTGGTCCTGGTCGGCAATAAAGATGAAGCCACCATTTTATGGTGGCAATGGTCACTCTGGTTTTCGGTGGTGTGGGTTTGGTTAGCTGCCGTGGGGGCCTACAGTTTCGAGGTGGTGATCGTCGCTAATTTCGTCGGTGGTGTGCCATTTCTGCTGGTGGTCATCTCCGGTTACGTCGATGGTGTGCCATTTCTGGTTGTTTATGCGATGTTCTGATTGTCTTTGGTCACAGGTCTGTGCATCCAGTACTTTACGGTGGTCGTGATGTGCTGATTTGGCTCCAAGATTGTTGTGGTATGGATTGTATCGCCGGTGGTGGGTCGCGTATGTTGGCTCTGTTCACGGTGTTGTGGGTTTAAGTGCTACACCGGTGGTGTTTCTTGGACCCTATAGGTGTTAGTTACAGTTTTGAGGTGGTGATCGTCGCTGATTTCGTCGGTGGTGTGCCATTTCTGCTAGTGGCCGTCTCCGGTTACGTCAATGGTGTGCCATTTCTGGTTGTTTATGCAATGTTCTGATTGCCTTTGGTCATGGGTCTGTGCGTCCAGTACTTTACGGTGGTCATGATTTGCTGATTTGGCTCCAAGATTGTTGTGGTATGGATTGTATCGCCGGTGGTGGGTCGCATATGTTGGCTCTGTTTACGGCGTTGTGGGTTTATGTGCTACACCGGTGGTGTTTCTTGAACCCTATAGGTGTTAGTTGTGTGATTTCGATTGGCTATGGGGTGTAGCTACATGGCAGTTATCTGTCCGGCGTCGGTCATATTCACCGACGTTGTTGGTCTTGTGGATCTTGCAGCTGGGCGTGTAACTCACGGCTTCATACATGCGTGTTTCACTGGTTTGATGCATAGTTGAGGTCAGCGACGTGGTTGCATCACGGCTTGTGGATTGTTTCACTGTTTTGTATAAATTTTTTGTATACAAATTCTATAGACCTAGATTTTTTTTTTTTCATAAAATTTTATCAAAGAATGTTAACTTGTCGTCTAAATTTATTCAAGCCATACACCCCACAATGTACTAGTTAATATAAGGGGCACTTACGGATTGATCATATTGATTAAATTTATTTACCTATAAATTTTGTTATTTTTATTTAGCTGTCAATATACCCAAAATATCATCTCTTTCTTCATCTCCAATTTATCAACAACCATGTCCGGTTGCTGATTCCGATCACTGATAACCATCTCTGCCCACCATCTTTGATTGTCAACGAATCTCTTGCTGCCATCTTCGACATCTAGCAAAATTTTTATGACAATGATTCTTGACAATTATCCAACCATTTTTTCAGCAAAAACAACATCATTCTTCACTACTCGCTGCTCCCACCACCTCCTCAAATTTGGTGGCCGGTGACAAGAGAAAGGGAGAAGCATGAGGAATATAATAAATATCAGTGATAAATTTATTACTAATAGCACTCATCAATTTTTTTCAAACTATTTAATCAGTCACAACATCTCACTCTTACACTCACACTCACATAATACATACTCACTTATTTATTGATAGGAACATACTAATACACTTAAACATACAAAAAATAATAATAATAATACAAATAAATTTATCATTGTAAACTTATTCATTAATATACGGATTTTACAAATAACTAGTCTTGTTTAACTAGATATTTACAAACAGATTGATGGAGATCCATCAATACACACACACACATATATTATATATATATATATAGAGAGAGAGAGAGAGACTCGATCTCATTGGTAGGAGTTTCGACAACCATGTCATGATCAAATTGGCATGTAAAAATGCCAGATTTGAAGTCACCAATGAAGATCAAAGTTAAAAATGGCTAGATTTGAAAGTCACCAATGATGAAAACAACGGAAGAAGATGATGGTAAGAAGTGTGAGACGTTGACGACGATAGAGGAAGGTGGTGGTGTGTTGATTGGTGACGGTAGAGTACAGATCGACAATAATGGTAATTGGTGAATAGTGGTGGCAACCAAACGGTGATAGCGGTGATAGTAGACAAACAATGACAGCGATGATGGTGAGTGAACGGCTTGGTGATAGTAGTGGCGTGGCGACAGTGGCGGTAGATGGTGGTGGTGTGAAACTCTCTAAAAAAATGATAAAAAATAATAGAAATGGCATCAGGATGAGTTTTACACTCTTCGTTTCCGATCCCTATTTTTAGTTTTTCTTCTACATCCCTCTCCCTATCCCCATTTCTCAATAGGGACCATTTTTATATTATCACCACAGCCCCTTAATAGGTTACGATTTTCCCCAAACCATTAATCTTCGCCCCATTCTCCTTATCCACCAAAAACCTATACAATGCTTCAATTTATAAATTTAAAAAAAATGAAACAAAAACTGTGGGAGCCGAATATCAGTAGATGCAGAATAGCCGAATATCCACTTAGAAAATCAGGATATATATTGGTGGTGTTTGGGAAGCAAGTTCCCAAATTCTTTTCTCATTTTTTCCACTAAAAGACAAAAGTTTTGCAAAACCAAAAAAAACACATCCAAACAAAATATCACATCCAACCCCATAATCATTTCACTTTTTCTCTCACAAACATCACATCCAACCACATAAAAACCCAACTATCTTCCCAAACACCAAAAATTTTTTATCTCATAAAAACCTACATCTAATAAAATCTACATAAAAACTCACTTCCCAAACACCATCATTATATTCGGCTCTGTCTTGTACGATCTCGAAGCCGGATAGACTAATTGGCCATAGAACCAGTTGAACAAAAAGCCGAGTGTGAATTGGCATGTGGAAAGGAGGTTGAAAGAGCAAAAGAGAAGGATGTTGAGAAAAACCTGGTCTTGAAACAGCTCAAGAAAATTTAGGCAGATATATCAATCTGGGGGCCGATAATGGCTTCTCGGGAACATAGGCAAGCACTGTTAGAGGCAATGAACGGACCAAACTGTCTATCGACACCGCTGCTAACCAATTGGTATCGTTGGTTATATCTGGGGACGTTACGCCGGTGATATCTTTTACAGATAAGGAGTTACCACCTGAGGGTGCCAACCACAACCGACCCTTATATGTAACCTTGGAAAGTCAGAAAAAGAGGATTCTAGTGGTGTTAGTAGATACCGGATCGGCGATCAATGTAAGTCCAGTAAGGACGGCCTATGCCATCAGTTTGAGGCCAGTTGGCTTTACACCTATGACTCAGGTCGTCCGGGCTTATGACAATACAAGTCGGGATGTTATAGGAACGTTCAAGAGCCATATCCTAATCGGCCCATCCGAACATGAGGTGGAATTCTATGTCATGGACGTTCTGACCACTTTTAATATATTACTGGGAAGGCCCTGGCTACATCAGATGAGAGTTGTATCATCAACAGTCTATCAGTTAGTGAAGTACCCCTTCAAAGGTGGGATTGCCACTACGTAGGGTAATTCTGCGATCTATCCTCCCCAGGGAACCAGTGCGCCATTATTGGAAATCATACATGGGGAGGAGGATGTGTTCCTTTCTGGCTTCTCTCTGGCAGAAGCCCGGCTGCTCCAAACCATCATGGCAGAGGGTGATGGGAACTACGTGAGTGTACAATCCATCTACATGATGAACAAATAGGGGCATATGCCCGGATCAAGACTAGGCCAAAGTGGTAGGCAGAGGGACACTATCGCTAAGGAGATCAGTCACAACCCCCACGCTTTTGGGTTGGGATACAAACCTACCGCTACAGATTGGCAAAGAAAAAGGCAAGAGTTGAGAGAAAGGCTGAAAGCAAAGAGAGATGGAAAGCAGTATGAGTTAGTCCACAAACCAATTCAATGGACCTTGAATAGACGTTTTGTCTACCAAGGGGAAGACTTCCCCTTTTGTGGATTCCTAGAACCCTGGTTTGACAAGGAAACAAAAACAAGGTATCCGGGGTTTGAGATCTTCTTCGAACACCATTTACCAGAAGAGGAGGATGAACAAGCAGACCTGAGCCCTAGCACAGATCAAGGCGGGACTACAAGCATGGACATTGAAGAGGAAGAGCTGTTGGGAAAAGCACTGGCTGACCTACTGGCAAGTTCTACTGTTGAAGCTGAGTCTGTCAACTTGGGGGATAGTTTTACTATCTCAATGATCGGGCATAACCCAGCAATGGATTTCTCCAATCTTATCGTGGATGCGTCTGAGGCTCCACGTCGGGTCTGGAAGTTTGAGCAACGTGTCATAGGTAGTTCTGGATCAGATAGTGAGTCCGAATCTAATTCCATTGGGTCTATAGAGTCGGAGTCAGATTTGAGTTCCTCTGAGTCTGGTATTTCTAGGAGTGGTAACCCGGATACCAAAGTCCTGTCCAAGTCGTCTTTTAGCTTTTCTTTGGAGTCCACTGTAACCGAGGATCCAAACTTTTTGAATGGGAATGTTGTGAACTTTGCCTATTTTTTTTGTGCCTTTGATTTGTTGTACTGATCTTGATTTTCAAAATTTTGACTTACATGAAGAGAAAGAAATTCCTCGGGTTTTGAAAATTTTGGTTGATCATGAAAAGAAGAGGCATATTAAACCTTGTACGAATGAAATCATTGCTATGAAGTGGGTACTGAGGAAGATTCTCGCTTGGTCTAGATCGAATCCACGTTGTCTTCGGAGGAACGCGAGCGTTTAATCGCTTTATTAAAAAATTTCAAACATGTTTTTGCGTGGTCCTACGAAGACATGCCTGGAATCGATCTAAGATTGTACAGCACCGGATCCCTCTTAACCCTAAGGCCCGACCAATTAAGCAAAAGCTGCACAGAGTTCGTCCAAATTAGGCTTTGAAGATCAAGGAAGAAGTTACCAAACAGATCGAGGCAGGGTTCTTGCTTGTATCTGAGTATCCAACGTAGGTGGCCAACATTGTTCCAGTTCCAAAAAAGGATGGCAGAATCAGGGTCTATGTCGACTGCAGGGATATGAATAAGGCTAGTCCGAAGGACGATTTTCCACTGTCGCATATTGACGAGTTGGTAGACTTCACCGCGGGCCATGCATTGCCCTCGTTCGTGGATGGGTTTTCCGTGTATAACCAGATTCTGATGGCACCTGAGGATAGGGAGAAGACTACTTTCACTACTTCGTGGGGTACCTACTACTATCAAGTTATGCCATTTGGGTTGAAGAATGATGGGGCCACTTATCAAAGGGCTGTAACCACCATTCTGCACGACATGATCCACAAAGAGGTTGAGGTATATGTGGACGATATGATTGTCAAGTCCAAAGATCGAGAGGGCCACTAAACCGCACTAGAGAAATTCTTTCAACGGATCAGAGAGTATAGATTGAGGTTGAACTCACAGAAATGTACTTTTGGGGTAACAACAAGAAAAATGTTGGGATTTCTGATCACACAAAGAGGAATTGAGGTAGATCCTTTCAAAATCAAGGTCATCTTAGAAATGCCACCACTGAGAACTGAAAAGGAGGTGCGTAGCTTTCTGGGTAAAGTGCAATTCATAAGATGGTTTATTTCCAAATTAACCTTGACTTGTGAACCATTATTTGGTCTCTTGAAGAAAGGAAAGAAATTCTAATGGGATGATCGTTGTCAGTTTGCTTTTGAACAGGTCAAGTAGTACCTGCAGAATCCGCCTGTGTTATCACTGCTAGAATCGAGAAAACCGCTGATTTTGTACCTCTCAGTGACGAACTTAACCATGGGGTGTATGTTGGCGTAGGAGTCGGAGGCCAAGGTGGAGAAAGCCATTTACTACTTGAGCAAGAAAATGCTGGATTATGAGACTCATTACACTCCCCTCGAGAAAGCTTGCCTAGCCTTGGTATGGGCTACTCAGAAGTTGAGGCACTACCTGTTAGCTCACTCGGTAATTCTGGTTTCGAGATTAGATTCCATCAAATATCTCTTCGAGAAACCAACGCTGGTAGGCTAGCCCGTTGGTTGCTTCTTCTCTCTAAATTTAATCTCAAATATGTTACACACAAGTCAGTTAAAGGGAGAGCTATGGCAGAATTCCTGGCAGACCATCTGGTGGAGGGGGATGAAGCGGTGGAGTACTTTTTCCCAAAAGAAGATATTCTGCAAATAGAGGAGGAAATGTGGACAATGTACTTTGACAGAGCGTCTAATCAATACGATTATGGGATCGACGTGTTGCTAATAGCACCCGATGACTCCCATATACCTTTAGCCTTCAAACTCCGGTTCAAAGTATCCAACAACAAAGCAGAGTATAAAGCGTGTATTGCTGGTTTAGAAGCTGCCCTGGAACTAGGGGCAAAAAGGTTGGACATCATCAGGGATTCGAACTTGGTTGTGTCTCAAGCCAACGGAGATTGGCGGGTTAAAGAGGAGAAAATGAAGGTTTATTATCAGGCCTTGGATATGCTAATTCTGAGGTTTAAAAAGCTAACATTTACCCACCTGCTAAGGAAGAACAACCAGTTTGCTGATATACTAGCGACTCTATCTTCTATGGTGGACATTTCTTTGGGAGTTAGCATGCATCTGATCATTATTGAACAAAAGTACATGCCAGCCTATGAAACCATTGCCACGATAGATGAGGCTTCAGACAAGAACCCCTGGTACTACAATATTTGGAATTTCTAGGAAAAGGAGGCATATCCTCCAGGGGCAAACACCAAGGATAAAAGGGGAATACGGCGTCTGGCCATCCAATTTATCATCTGCGGAGGCAAGTTGTACAAAAGAGGCCATTTGGGAATGCATAAACTATATGTTGAGGAAGAGGAATCAAAGCGCCTTATGGAGGCCATTCACAGAGGAGAGTGCGGGGCCCACATGAATGGTGTGATGCTCACCCGAAAAATCCGTAGACAAGGCTACTACTAGTTAACCATGGAAGAGGATTGTATTAGTTTTGTGCGGCGATGCCATAAATGTTAGATTCATACCAATCGCATGAACATTCCGCCATCGAAGCTCTACAACATGACTTCACCATGACCGTTCTCTATTTGGGGGATAGATGTTATCAGCGCAGTTACGCCTAATGGGTCAAACGGACATGAATTCATCTTGGTAGCGATCGATACTTCACCAAATGAGTGGAGGCCCGGTCCTACTCTGTGCTAAAGGCGTCACATGTGGCTAAGTTTATCAAGAACAACATCATCTGTGGGTATGGGGTTCTGAATGAGATTATCTCCGATAATGGGTCGCATTTTAAGAAAGAGGTGCTGGATCTGCTTGAGAAATATAACGTGGCTTTTCATAAGTCATCAACCTACAAGCCACAAACCAATGGAGCTGTCAAGGCCGCCAACAAAAATATCAAGAGAATTCTGCGAAAGATGGTGGAAACCTACAAGGACTGGCCAGAGAAATTGTCATTTGCACTTTGGGGTTATAGAACATCGATTCGGACATCTACAGGGGCAACCCCTTATTCTCTCATCTATGGGATGGAGGCTGTTCTGCCAATCAAAATTAAATTCCCATCACTATGAGTTATGGCTGAGTGTCAGATAGCGGAGGCAGACTAGCAACAAACCAGATTTGAGGAATTAATGTTGTTTGATAAGAGAAGGCTGAAGGCTCTGTATCATGTCCAGGGTTACCAATGCCGAATTTCCAGGGCTTTTAACAAGAAAGTTAAGTCCAGAAAACCTTAAAGAAGGGGACATGGTGCTGAAGGACCACCGAGCCCCCATCCACGACCCTAGGGGCAAATTCCGACCTAATTGGATTGTTTCCTCTATTATCAAGACAATCTGGTCTAGGGGAGCAGTTATACTTATAGATCTAGATGGTCTAGAATTCTCACAACCGATCAATATGGACAATTTGAAGAAATATTACCCTTGAGAGGCTCGCTAGGCCGAAAACCCGAAAGGGCGATCTAAGCAAAAGTTAGAGCATAAAAAAAAATTAGAAATAAAGAAAAACTGAGCTCGCAAGATTGAAAACCCTAAAGGGCGACTTTGGTAAAACATAAGGCCTGATTCCCCTCTTTAGGATAAGTAGGCAACTTCATCCTGAAGTTCGGCCGTAACCATCTCTAACTCAACCGTCCTATTCGTTCATATTTGATCAGGTCATCTTTCTCCATTACCGGTTAGCTTGATTGTGTGGTCTTCATGTTGGTAGAAGCGCCAGTGTGGCCATTACAGTTATGGGTAGTTGTGATTTGTTGATTCGGGACTGTATATCTCAAGGGTTGATTCTATACGTGTCAGGTGGTGATCATTTCCACACACACACACACAAAAACAGTTTTGAAAAGTTTTACTAAAAGCTGATTTTTCTCAAAATTTTACCCTTTTACAACTTGGACCATTTTTTGGAATGAAAGGAAAATTTTAGTGCTTGCAACTTTAATTACATTGATTTCAACACAAGTACATTCTCCAACTCTTTGATTTAACAAAGCTGTTTTTACATCATAAAACTTGAAAAGAAAGATTAAAGCAGTAAAACTAGGGGCACAGCTAAGTCAGGTAGCTCTATGTCTCCTGCTTGCACTCGTGGAACTTTTCGCAGCTAAAGATGGCCCAACTTGTTCTTCGTCTTCAAGCCAAGCTAAACACTTGTCAGGAAGGGTGTAGCTGAAGCTAGAGGCAGGGGCCAGAAGCTCTCTTGCCCTCCAAGTAGTAAGGTATCGAGGCAAGTGTGAACCACAAATGGGAAATGAAGCCGGGTATTCCACCTCCTCATCTAGACATGTCTGATCATGGCCAAACTAGCGTCTGAACTGGAAGGGGAAATAGAACACGCAGTGTGTGAGGCCAATTAACTATATGCTTAGCTGCCGGGACATGCTGTAGCTCATCTCATCCAAATTAGACTCTCTAAATGTTAAGTTAATTTAACTTCATCTTTTGTTGCTCTTTACATTTAAATAGTTATTGAAGGCTATTCAAATTCTAAAAAATATTCTGTCTTCTTTCCATTCATCTCTAACGCTAATGTGGCATATCATAAAACACTATTAATCATAAATTATTTGGATAGAGAGCTAGATAGAGAGTAGCGTTGGAGTAATGACTAGGTAAAATGATTAGCTAAAATAAAAATTGTATTTTTTACATTTAGCAAGCAAAAAATGAATATCATGGTTGGAGTTGTGCTCTAAGAGGCATTATATATCTAGTATGTTGGAGACAGATACTCTTAAAAACCTAAAAAGTGTATAAAACTAACTAAACTACCCAACAATAAGTAGCTAACAACATGTTGAAGTTGCTCAACGGACTCTTTAAAAGAAGCATGTTAGCTACTATAACTAATCTCATCATTTCTTTTACTCTCTAGGGAGTAACTACCACAATAGTTATTTTAACAAGATTATTTAAGAAGGTTTTTTTAATTAATTTGTGTGGATAAATATATAAAATAAATTATAGTGTTGGAGCACATAGATGAAAAAATTAATTAGGTAAAATTAAAAAATATATATATTTTTTTACATACTTAACTAGTGAAAAATGAAGAGTAACATTGGAATTGCTTAGATGACTACTCCCATGCCAAAAGGTAAGGCCTATGTATAAATTTTCTCTTAGTTAGTATATTTGTTAGTGTTTATAGCATTAATTACTGGACTTGAAATTTGTTAGCATTTGTGCCCTCAAAAACTAATTTATTGACTTTATTAATTGATTATATAAAATTGCTTGGCATTTTATTTTGCATTTTGTATATTATTATGGGTAATGTTATATTTAATGTTACATATGATGTAAACATAAGGTCCCTTGGGTAACATTGTAGAAAAACATGCTAATGGTTAATGAATCAAAAGCTGGGAGTTATGATTTTTCGGTGCCTTGTAGACCCAATTAATGTTCTAGGCTATAGGTGTTGATTGGGCATCACACTACTATGGCCTACACCTGTTTTGCTGCTATATGATAGAATGATTAACTCCATCATTGAGGTAGTGACCTTAAGCAAATAAGTGAGTGTTATGCAATAAGTACATGCACTGAATAGGATCGGTTTTGAAAACACCTATGGAATGATCACTGTCAGTTTAAAAGATAGTTCTATTACAATACACTTATTTTCCTTTGACCTGAGAGGCTTGTATAAATTAATTAACTATTCATTTAACTTTCATATTGTCAATCGGTGACGCCGAACCAAAGGCTATACATGGACATGTCGGGTTATGTGAGTGGTAATTGATTTATATGTGTACTTAATATGGAATCCACCATTCTCAAAGTGAGAAAGTATATTCAAGCAATTTTTCCTATTAACGTTGGACCAAAAGAAAACCGGCCGGTTACTTTTTCATAAAAATATTTCTATACATATATAATTACAAAAGTACTATTTTTGAAAAATGCTTTTGGGGTCCAATTAAAAAAAAGGAAAAATTTAGAATTCGGTTACATAAGTTGGGGTTTTTTTATAGTGATAAATTTGTCCATACCTAGTAGCTCATGTGGAATATAGTTTGGTGGAAGGAAATTTGTGACTAATTGTAAGAAAGGGCCTCACTTATAATTATCTACTTTTAGGGGTTTAATTGTAATGTGTTGATGGACATTATTGCAATTAGTGGAAGTTCTATATTATCTATTTAAAAGATAATTAATGAAAAATTAGATAAGTTGTATCCTGCATATTTAAGACAAAAGATACATCTTTTATTTTTTCCCCACAACTAAAAGATAGAAATCCCTAAGGATCCCACCTACATGCAAACTCTATCATGTGTTGTGTATATATATCAGACGTATTTGATACAAAAAATTGGCTATCAGAATTTTTAAGGTCTGTAGAAAAATATACACAAAAAATAAAAGTAAGAGGGTGCAAGGTGAATCACTTTGGAGACAAGACACTCAGATCGCTTTGTGAGGAATTATCAAATGCTTGGATTGAGGTATTCTAGATTATGTAATTAAGTGATATTTCTTTGAAAAATTATTTTTCAAAATAAATTATTTTTCCACAAACTTTCATTGGTATCAGAGCCACACCCATTTGATTGCATGAATCTATATTTTTGTTTTTCATAGTTTGATAAAAAATATTGAATATTCAATGTTGTCTCGCATAATAGTTGATTATATAACTTGTGAATATATGATTTATATTTTCTTGTATTAATCACAAAAGAAAAGGGACCGAAACATAGAAAGAAAAAAAAAAGAACTAGGTTACTTTTAATCGGTGATGAGGTTGCACCCCACATTTTGTTTTTATTGGTGGATATGGCCAAGGCAAACTTTCACACGGAATTATTATTTTATTGTTGCTTACTGTTGATGGCATGTACATATAAATGATTACAATTTTGTAAAAATAAAAAAATAAAAAAAAATAAAAAATAAAAAGGGTAACAGTTTGTAATTGATATAATTAATTGCTGAATAGTTTGCACCCAATCTGTTTTTTTTTTTTTTTTTTTTTTTTTTTTCTGAATTAGTCTAAAGAAAATTATTATTACTATTTTTTTCACTTCGGTGTGTTTATGTTATTTGTACATGAATATATAGATATGATTTGTGCATAAAAATTGACATTTTTCGTACCATATCTGATCATCCTGAATTTTATATATGTTGTAGTCCATATAATATAGAGCATATCTGCAAAGTTTTGCAAAAATCGAACGATCGGATTTTGAGAAAAAAAAATGATATTTATATTTGTTTTTCGTAACTTTGACTACATGCTGTTTTTACATTCTTCGTTTTCATATTATGAAAATTATATATTTAAAATCCTTATTTCAAAAGCTTCGAAACAATATATTATGGGTCTGATTCCGACTTACAGTTGAGGATAAAACTTAAACCCTAGTTTTGGGTGAGAGTTTGAGCCAGTGAGGAAGAAGAGGCCGATGCTGACCCGTGCGCTGACGTCACCGGCACGCGTGATGATGTCATCCGCTTCTACCACGCGCTGATGCGGCGTGGCACTGTTAAGATCCTGTTTGTTTGGGTTTTAATTTAAAATTACATTAATTGCTTGTATATTATTTTTTATAATTCTGATTGAAGCTTGGCTTATACCATTGGACGGGAAATTAATTTTTATACAAGATGATAAAGTTTCATAATTTTATGGAAAATAATATATATTTTTTTATTTATGAATAATTCAATAGTTTTACGTTAAATTGCTCTTGGGGGAGCATGACTTGGATTCTGGACTTAAAATTTTTACAGTAGACTACTGCTATGTAATTTTATTTTACTGGTATAATTTTTGTATTTTTCAGATTCTGTAATATTTATTTCTGATTTTTTGTGTAATTATTAATCACTTATAATTCTAGAAAATTGCAGAAATTATAGAAATATGTTGTGACATTATTTAAATATTGTATACAACATGCTAAGATCTTTTAAATGATTAGAACTTGTAGTATATTTTTATTTTAAATAACATGATTTATTTATATTGATGAATTTTAATTCCATGATTAAATATTCTAACATGTTTTCTTTTATGAATTACATTGAGATGTTATCATGTGGAATTGATGTTTTATCATGCTTTAGACATGCCATAGTTAGTGGGAGGTTGTCCAGTTGATAAAAAACTTTGTAGATTTTCTCCTAAAAATTATTTTTACTATTGATGGCATGTAACCATATTCATGTTTATATATATATATATTATATATATGTGGTTTTCATGTTGCTTATGATAACATGAAAATTAATTTGCTAATTTATGGGGATAAATTAGTTATAAATGTTATTGGTACCCCATTTTAATAATGAAGTGTTAAATAGGATTATTTTAAGAAAAATAATGCCTATGGCCCTCTATTGTTGGTAAATAAAAATTCTAATTAATTGAGATTCAAATGATACCAAAAGGGTCGGTTGGGTTTTAATTAATTAGTTTGTTTTATTTATTTTGTGAAAAGTATGAGTGTGACTAGTGGGAGTGTCGGTTAAAATGAAGGCATAATCTTACAAGTTCATGCTACATATCTAAACAATGGTTTGCACTTAGACAAATACTATATGGTAACCAAAAGGTGTCATATGAGTTGATTTGGAAGCCAAAAGAAAATTTGGGAGTCATAAATAAATTTAATTTTTCTAAAAGAAAAAGAAAAATGATAACACAAGATGATATTATGATGGATAGTAGCTACCCACCCATTCAAAGTATGTTCACTTATTTCAAAAGAAATTTTTGTACATACAGGATTGGTTTCCCAATGCTTACTATGAATGTTTTAAATATAAGGGTTATATTTGTGGGGTTATAAATTGTTTGAATAATAATTCTAGTGAGCATTACCATAATAGATTCAAAATCCCGCATCCTATGGATTTATATACAATGCAGTACTTATATTCTTCTGACACATGTTTTAATTTTTAACATATGCAGTTAAAAATGACCAAGTTTAATCCTTTGTCCAAAATTCTTGATGACAATCGTTTGACTGGATCAAACTATGTGGATTGGAAAATAAGTTTAACAATTGTCCTCACTGCTGAAAAACTAGACCATGTCCTAACCACTGATCCACCTGTGCTTCCTGAGGCAGATGCCACTGATGAACAATGTGAGGCTGCTAGGAAGTGGCATGAGGCGGACGATGTTGCAAAATGCTACATATTGGCCTCAATGACCAATGTGTTGCAAAAGCAGCATGAGGGTGTTCCTACCACAAAAGACATGATGGTTAATTTGAAAGAAATGTTTGGACAACAGAGCAAAAGTACACGCCAAATTGCCATGAAATGTCCACCAAAATAGTGGAAGGTACTCCAGTACGTGAACATGTTCTGAAAATGATATCTTTCATTAACATACTGGAAACTTTGGGTGCAGATATTGATGGTGAAACTAAAATTGATGCGATACTTTTATCTTTACCAGATTCTTATAATCAGTTTATTTTGAATTACAATATGAATAAGATGATTGTTGCACCATCAGAGATGCTCAATATGTTGCAAACAGCAGAGGATCTTATTAAAAAGAGCCAACCCACTATGATGATGGGTGAGAAGGAAGGTCCCAGAAAATTCAAGCCTAAGGGCAAGAAAAATTTTAATAAAGAATCTATGGGCTCTAAGTTCTCTGGAAAAACACAAGGTGTTTTTAAAAAGGGCATAGATAAAAAGAAAAGCAAAGGAAATTGTTTCCATTGCGAAAAGCCTGGCCATTGGAAGAGAAACTGCCGTCATTATTTGGCAGCACTGAAAAAAGGACAAACCTTCGAAAGGTATGTTAAATATGTTTGTTATTGAAACCAATGTATTAATTGGTCCTCCTAATGCTTGGTGTGTAGACTCTGCTGAGACCTCACATATTTGCAATATGTTGCAGGGGTTCAAGGAGACCAGAAGGCTTAATGAAGGGGAAATGCTAATAAAGTTGGGAACAAGTGCAATAGTTGCTGCAGTTTCCATAGGAATTTTTTATTTGGAATTATCATTTAATAGGACTGTAGTTTTAGAAGATTGTCTATTTGTGTCAGACATCCGTAGAAATTTAATTTTTGTTTCAAAGTTAATTTCGTTAGGATATTGTAGACACCCCATTTTTGACCGACCTTAAGACTCAGACGTCATCGTTTGAGCGCTCATTGATTGTGCTTGTTTGTGCTCGTTTCGAGTTTCCGGAGTTTTCGAATGAGTGCCTTGCCTCTGGGCCTTTGAACTCTTTGTGTTTTGACATGGTTTGTGGACCATGCCTTGTTGACCTTCCCTGGAGGGAGAGAGAGGTCTGTAGACCACTTTTTGTGGTCGTAGACCACTTTTCTCTCCTGTAGACTAGTTTCCGATTTCCGGAGCCTTCGGCTGCGCGCCTTGTCTCGAGACCGCTTAACGTTCTCCTTTTGGCCTAGTTTTTGAACCATGCCTTGGTCTAGAAGGACACGGAGGTCTGTAGACCACTTTTTGTGGTCGGAGACCACCTCTCCCTCTCGTAGACCACTTTTTGCGCCCGTAGACTAGTTTTCGAGGCTTCCGGCTGCGCGTCTTGTCCCGCAGACTTTAGTCTTTCAACCTTTTTGGTTTGTTTTTGGCACAAACCTTGTTTTCCTTGCTTGGAGAGTGGAATAGGGGTTGTAGACCAGTTTCTCTCCCTGAAAATCACTTTTCCTGCTTGCCAGCCAGTTTTCTGGTCGGCCAACTAGTCTTGGTGGTCTTTGGACCACCAAAAATGGTCGGCAACCATGCCACCACTTTGCTTTCTTTGTGCAGACCACTCCTCCCCCTTTGCCGACCACTTGGTCTCCCTACAGACCACTTTCTATGGTCGGCCGACCAGTGCAAGTAGCTGGCTGACCACTTCAACTGGTCGGCAGCTTTCCTGCAGTTTTCTGCAGATATTTTCTTGCCAGCTGTGCCAGCTGTTGTGCACAGAAGGCATTCTCCATACACGTGTATGGAGGGATTGCTTGGAGCCTAAAGCTTGTTCAACAAGCTTGTTGCATGCTTTTCTATAAAAGAGAACCTCCTCCCTCTTATCTCAGGTTGAGAATTTTTCCTTGGAGCTATAGATACACTTCTATCTCTATATTGCTCCATTCCTCTCATATTTGTGCTTGAAAGTGCCTTTTCTTCACACTTTTGCACACAAACACATAGTGAAACACCACACTCTTGTTGCTGAGGTACCTGAGGGTCTTGTTTGAACTCAAGGGTTGGTTTTTAGCTCAAAAAGGTTGCTGGAGTTGCTGCTTTGAAGTTGTTCTTCAAGGGTGAGTTTCTAACCCCTTAAACCTTTGTTTTTTATTAAGCTTTTGGCCCTATTTTGATGGTGTTTTAGGCTTAACTTTCAACTGCAAAAAGTTTTGATTTTAAGTGCTTTGAAATGTTTGTTTAAGGTCTCTTTGGTGTTGGGGATGATCTACCCCCCTTTGTGCCTTGTTTGGCCTTGTTTTGAGCTATCCTTTTAAGCTATTGGGACCACCTCTTTTTGTCCTTCTCACCACTGAAACTCAGAGGAATTTCAGTGGTGGAAAGTGTGTTTTGAGGTCCCAAATAGGAGGGGGTCATCCCCTCTCCTTGTATCTTGGTTGCTTGCCTTGTTGGCCTCATGTTTGAGCATGTTTATCTAGCATATGTTGGCTCCATCTCAGCCTATTTTTGACCTTATTTCAGTATGGCATACCTCTGTTTTGGCTTAGTTTAGGCCACCCTTGCATGCTCTATACACTTGTAGTGTAATCCTTGCAAACTAGCCTTAAATGCTTGCGTTGATGGCTCATCTTTCTAGCATGTTTTGGTCCTATCTCAGCAAGTTTTTGATGTTATTTTGACATGCTATAACTCTAATTTTTGTTGGTGAAGTCATCTCATGCTTGATTTTGGTAGGTGTAGTGTAATCCTCCTTATTGGCCTTGCATACTCCATGCTTCATGCCCTTCATGCTTCTGTTTTGGCTATACTCCATGCATGTTTTAGCCTTGATTTGACATGCTCTAGGACTGTTTTGGGTTGTCTTGGCCATGTGGTTCATGTATTGCATAGCTGTAGTGCAATTAGCCTTGCTAGCCTTGAGTTTTGAGCACCATAGTATGACATACTTGAGATGTTTGCTTGCCATGACATCATTTCACATGATATTTCAGTGCATATAGTGTTGTCGCACTTCCATGTTTGTCACTTCTTAATCATATTTGAGAGCTATGCTATCATGCTTAGTTGATGAGCCAATGCATGTGCTTGCATTATCTTTCTTTTCATGCCATCATTTCATAGCATTTTGCCCACTATTTTGGACATGATTGAGGTCTGTCCCTATTCGGTCTAAGTCCATTGAGCATGTTGTTTGAATGTTGTTGTTTGCATTGTGTTTGCATGCTTGTTGCATTGCATGTTGTTTGCATGTGCATGCATTGCATCTTGTTTGCATGCCATTAGCATTGTTAAGTTGATCATGTTGTATTGCATGTGTTTGGATTGGGTGTTAATCCAAATACGAGAAACGAGGGACGTTTCATACTTGAAATGATGAAGCGTACCTCATTTCTCGGTCGCCGACCCTCTTGATCATGCATGATAGAGGTTAAGGCCATTATGTGTTATTTGTGCATTCATTGACATTGAATTGTGCAATCTTGGCTTCTCGGCCATCGTGCATTGCGATGCTCGGTTGGTGGTCCGAGAGTCAAGAACTTCACTCCCTTGAGCTTAAGAAATGATAGGGAGGGTGGTTGTGCACACATACCTTGCAAATACACTGCCGTGCCCCTTCTTGTTCTCTGTTGCAGCAAACTGGAGTTGGGCAGCATTTTCTGGTCGGCAGACCAGTAAAAGTGGCTGGCCGACCACTTTTTCTGGTCTGCAGCAAACTTAGGTGGTCTACAACACCACCAAGTGGTCGGCAGCCTTCCTAGAGGTTCCCATGATGGAATAGAAGCTATCTGGAGCTTTGTGCAGTGTCCTGAGAACAATTGCAAACAAAGGCAAGTTGGGGCATAGCGATGGATTTCCGAACGAGGCGACCAAGCATGCATACACTTCTCGCCCCGAGGGCCTATCTTTACTACTTTAATTAGCTGCTTTGCTTAGCTAGCTAATGCTTTGGTTTTGTACTTAATTAGTTAATGCACTTAGCTAATCAATTTGTGTTGTAATAACTAATTAGTTAACCTGTTAGTTAATTAGTTTCATTTTTGTAATAATTAGTTTAATTAGCTTAGATTAGCTAGTTAGCTTATTATTCGGACCCTCCGTCGAGAGGGCGAATCTTGTAATAAGTGTGCATGTGTGTGATGCATGTCTTTCAACCCCACGTCTTTCTCCCTTTTATTTACCAGCTTTTGATGGTTAGTTTTAGGGCATGTTTCAATTAGCATACTTATGCTTTGCATGCGCACATCATTCATTTGTCTTGCATGCACCGGGCTTGGCGCATCATACAAACTGCATTGTATTTCAATACCAATTTGAATACATGTTATCAAGTTGCATTCACATGACATCTTAGAATAGCCAAGCCTATTTTAGTTGCATTTTTTAATGTGTTGCATTTGGCATTTTTGACATAGCTAGGGTCATGCATTGATTACTAACTAGCTTCTGTTTTGGCTCGGAGTACTAGGTAAGCTTTTACGCTTTAGCATACTGCATGAGATGTGTATGTTGCCATGTTAGCATGCTTGCCATGAGGCTAACTGCTTAATTGATTAAATGCATGAATGCCTGTGGATGAAGGCTTCATTGCTTGAATTGGAACAATTCATCGAAATGTGAGTTTTAAGCCCACTTGAGAGTGGCAAAATCATGTTTTTCTAAGCCCACTTGAGGGTGGCAAATCCGCGACTTAGCCTACTTGCGAGTAGCATCTTCAAACCATTTTCGAAAAACAAACACGAGATGTTTTGTTCCAACTCGAGTGATTGAGTCTATACTTGTGTGCTGTGCACATCACGTAGTAATGATAGATTAATAATCGGAATAAGAACGCAGGTGTTTTCAAAAACAACATATCATGTTAGTAGAGGCCGATCCTTTGATCGGGCGAGCGGGGGTGCTCATTTCAGGACCTTCCCCTCTCGTACCCAAGTTTCCGAGCCGAGGCAACTTTGGTGATGACGAACACGTGGCCTTAGGCACGAGTCAAGGTTTCCTAAATTTTCCAAAATAAAAATATTTAGGTAACGACTCTGAAATCTGGCAAAGTAGTCTATGTTTGGCACTTCTTTATTAAAATCGATTTTCCAAAACGATTTGCCAAATTTGGACTCTTTGGTGATTTATCAGTCTTATATTGTACTTTGTGAGATTAGATTCAGAACCGTGACAGGAGTCCGAACTGTAGTAGCTAGAACTACAATTTGTGCCCTCGCGTGCGGAGCGGAGTTCGTGGGGGTCAGGTAGAGGCCGTTGATAAGTGGGACACAATTGATTACCAAAATAGTAGCTGGAATAGTAAAACTATCAATTCTCTCTTTTGCGCTGTCACACCTGAAGAGTTTAGTCAAATTTGTAATTGTGAAGTCGCAAAAGAGGCTTGGGATATCTTACAAACTATTCATGAGGGCACTCACTCCTTCTGTTAAACGCTCAAAACTTCAAAGGCTCACGTCTAGTTTCGAAAACCTTTCAATGAAAGATAGTGAGACCTTTGATGAATTTTATGCGAAGTTTAGTGACATCGTAAATTCCAGCTTCAATTTAGGTGAAAAAATACTGGAATCCAAGATTGTAGAAAAAATTTTGAGGTCCTTGCCCGATCAGTTCCAACCAAAAGTTACGGCTATTGAGGAGGCTCAAGATGTTGACAACCTCAAGCTAGATCATCTGGTTGGAAATCTCCAAACTTATGAGGCACATAAGAATTTCAAAAAGAAACAAAAAGATACTATTGCTTTTAGTAGTGCTCATAGAGTTGGAAAGGATTCTGATAAGGATTGTGAGATCGATTCCAAGATTACAGATGCTTTTGTAAAACAATTTAAAAAATCTTTTCTGAATAGGAATCCTAAACTTTTGGAATCTACTCATGCTCATAAATCTAAAGGCAAAGATAAACTCAAAATTAATTCTATAGCCAAGAAGGAGAAAGGAAAGATACAAGGGAACTCTGAAAGAGTCCAATGCTATGAATGCCAAGGATTTGGCCACTTTGCTCAAGAATGCCCCACTCGTTTGAGGAAGAAGAAAGCCCTCGTTATCACTTAGGATGATGAATCAGAATCTGATAAAGATGAAAGTGACAACGAAGATCAAGGCGAAGAGGGACATAAACAATTCCTTGCTTTCATGGCGGCTTCCGAAATGAAAGGACGAACAGAGTATCCGAAGAGCCTGGTTGAGAATGACACTGATGATGAATCCTCGGGGAGTGATGATGAAGAGCTTGAGCAAGCTTATGAAAAGTTGTACAAGGAATCTCTTAACTTATCCAAATTGAATGACAAACTCACAACAAAACTCAAAGCATGTGAAAGTGAGAATGTCAAACTAAAGGAGGAGATTTCCGAGGCTAGGATTGATGCTATCAAGATAGCTAATTATCGACAAGCTCTTTCTGCAAAACTCTTGACTTGTGAGACAGAGAGGAATGAGCTACAGCAAATCTATACAATCTATGAAGAAAAGATTGAATCTCTCAAGACGTCTCAAGTTGCTTTGGAAGAACTAATGATCAAGAAAGAGGAAGAGCTCAAGTGTGCTATGGCAACCATTGGTCTTTGGAACAAAGGATCAAAGACTTTGGACAATATCATTGGGTCTCAACAAATTTGTTCTGACAAGAGTGGCATTGGCTTTGGTGGTAAGAGAAGGCAAAAACAGTGTGCATCCACATCTCATGATACAAGAACTCACGGAAAGGGAGAACAAAAAATTCAACATGAGGATAGACTTCTCAAACTTCCTAGAGTCGGTAAGGCCAAAGAAGAGAAGATACACTCTGTTTTTATTTGTCATCATTGTAGTATGTATGCTCATATTTGCCCTTATTGTTATGAGTTGCATGGGAGAGTGTCTCAAATATATGGAAGAAATTCCAACATCTCGTGGGGTAAGAGACACTTCATTGGTGGTAATGAGGTTAAGGGTCATATTAGACCTCGTTATTTTGATTTGCTTGAGACCAAACGTGAACAGAGGTTTTGTTTGTCTAGACCTAAGAATAGGAAGTTGGACACCAAGTTTAGACGGGTTCCCATTGAAGGGAAAGGGAACCTCAACGTCAAGACACCACCCAAGAACCGCAATTCTCACAATTTTTTTCATACTAAAGCGGTTTGGGTGAGAAAACTTTACTTGTGTTAATTTGTTTATTCTTTTTAGTTTCTGGGTTTCTGTGTTTTTTTTTTTTCTTTTTGAGTCATTTAATGTGTGCATGTTTGTTTTCTGTCTTGCTTTGTTTTAAAAAAAAAAAAATGTGTGCTTGTTCATTTTTTGTCTTGCTTTATTGTTGAAAGAAAAAAAAGAAAAAAAAAATTCCAAAAAGATTTTTTTAGTATGGTTATGCAAACTTAAAATTTTTGAGTGGTCCTTGGTGCATATTAAAATTGATAAGAATATCCATTACATGTTAATATGTGTGTGCTTTCTGTGGTCATTACTCATTTTGGAGTGTGTGTTTTTTTGATTAATATGTCTCATTCTGTACACACTCTTGGATTTGCAAATATCGGAGTCTTCCGCCTTAGTGATTATTTTTTTTCTATGGACTTCTGGCATTGTATCTTTTACTTTTCTAGAGGAATTGACCTATACTAGCATATCATGGGTGATGTTGAGTTTCTTAAACCACCTTCCATCTTTTTGCATCTCCACGGCTTTCCCCTCTGTTCTTTGTAGTCTAGGCATGAGGAAAAGGCTACCTCAGAGTCACCAACCAGGCCATCCTTATTATATCCATGCTTCTCTGGTTCGGTTTCCATACTCTTGAGCGTGTTAGCCGCCAATGAGTGTGCAAAAGAAAAAGAAAAAGAAAAAGAAAAAGGAAAAAATGTGCAAAAGAGAGAAAAAGAAAAAAATGTGCAAAAGAAAAAAAAAAATTCATTGATTGAGGGGGAGCCTCCGCTTTTACTCACCAAATACCCCTTGATTCCTAGTGGTTTAACTTTCCTTTGTTGTGCTTAGATTCTCTTGCTGGAGGTCTAGTTATTAGATCACTACTAGGATTTGAATCTTGTGTTTGTCGAACTCCAAGAGTCACACACACACTTTTATCATGGGATCTATGCTTTTTACGTAATACATCACTTTCTTTTATGAGAAATCTTCTAGAGGCTGTGCACATTGTGTTTTCAAGTAATTATGCTTCTTGGATAATCTTGTGTGTTCTAAGGTACAAATCTGAGATTTCTTGCTTGCTCCACCATATTATTTTTGTCGGTTTCTTCTTGTTCATTGTTTTCAGTACAGTGTTGGTGGTTGCTTTGAATGAGAGGGAGTTTGGTTTATCATTGCACGAGTTTGTTAGTATGAACACTTTGATTTGTTTGGTAAGGGAGATTGACTTTAGTTTGGTAAGGGAGATTGGCTTTTGTTGGGTTGCATGATGCTATGCACTGCTTCTTTATTATTTCCTTCTTGCATGCTCCTGACATTTACATAATCTTATCATTTCTTATGTGGTTTCTAATCTTGCTTTAGGTGATTAAGCTTCCTTTGTCAATTCGTGACAAAAAGGGGGAGTAATGTTGTTCGATGCATATGTCTTAGGATTTTATGTATTCATGCCATGTGTCGGGTGCATGTGTCTTAGTTTTTAGGTTTTCATGCTACATGTTCTTAAAATCTCCAAGTCGCATATCTTAGTTTTCAGGTTTTTATGCTACATGTTCTTAAAATCTCCAAATCGCATCTATTCATGTTTTCCATCTCATGCTTCAAATGCTTCAAGATAATCTAGCCATATGTTTATTGCTTTTTCATATACTCATGTGGGACTAATAGTTGTTTTGGAGATTGTGGCACTAATAGCTGTTTTGCAGATCTTAACCTTGAGAAAGAAGTTTGTGTTTGTTGGCTGTAATGGTTGGGGTAATTAGGATTTTATTTGTGAGGTGTGTTTTGTCACGACATTGCCAAAGAGGGAGATTATTAGGTTTTTATTCTTGGCAATCCCGTTTGACAAAACTCCTTTTAGTTGTACTTATTTTCGCACTTTTTTATTTCAGTGAGGCTATGAGTTTTTAGATGCAAATCCAATCCGAATTGTGCCTTGCAGAGAAGTTTGTGATGTTAATGCTTTCAAGATTGCCACTTCGCTGACTATGACGGGGATCGAGCTGCACGGTCAGCTCGCAGGGGTCCAGGGGGCAGCGCCCCTTGGCGGGTCCGGGGCAGCACCCTCGAAGCAAAATGCAAAATTGCTTTTGAAGTTGCCTGTCCGCCCTTGCTCGCTCGAGCGAAGGAGTTCTCACTTGAGCGAAGGCTGCGTCTAGCAAAAAACCTGAGAAGGATGAATGTACGCTCGAGCAAAGGTTGTGTGGCTCGAGCGAAGCCACTTGTGGAAAAACACGCGAGATTAGTTCCTCGCTCGAGCGAGAGAGTCTTCGCTCGAGCGAGCTTCGCAGTCCCAGATTTCTATAAGTACGTGTTTCTGTCTGATTTTAGGATTACTCTTCAGATCTTCTTTTTGGATATTAAGGTTTATATCTGGGGATATTTTGTTAGTTTTCTTTGATGTTTAATTGAGTATTCAACTCATGGGTTAAGAAGAATACATCAAAAGTTTGTTTGTTCATTCTATACAAAAGAGAGAGTTGTTCTTCGGTGGATTCTGAAGAATTTGAGCCTGAAGCTTTGGTGGATTCTGGAGTGGCTCATCGTCAAGACAATTCTGAGGTGAAGACGGGGCTAGAAGAGGCACATAGGGGTTGGTTCAATTCAGGCATGGATTCGCTAGGTAATTGAAAGTATACCTGTGTAATTCCTTTATATCTTCTTAGTGGATTGTTTTGTGGCTGTTACCCGTGGTTTTTTATCACAATTGGAGGTGCTCCAATTGTGGTTTTTCCACGTTAAAATCGTTGTGTCGATTTGTCTTGATTGTTTGATTGGGATTGTTTTATTGCTTTAAATTGATACATAATCACAAATCAATATCTGACAGATTTCTAGATTTTTCATGAATGATAATGCATCATACTTTAAAAATAATTGAAAAATTAAGGATTGAGATTTAAAATTAAAAACAACGTTGTTTTGGTATTTTCATTCGCACATGAGTACAGACATCAAAATGATGTTTTTTTTTTTATTTTACTCTTTTATTTTTTTAAAAAAAACTATACATTATTATAAAAGTGTATTACAGATAATTCAAATTTATTGACAATGTTGAAAAGTTAATATTCCTCTTAATAAACAAGAATTGGATGAGTAGGAGAGAAGTTTGGTTGAAATCATATGATTCTGGATGCCTCTTCTCTATCAGTGATATTGTCTCCAACATTCAGCGAGTGAGAAATTGCCTTTAAGAGTCTGGGTGGGCCCCAGAGAGGATATATGGATGTTGTTCTGTTGGCTGTATATGTTGAGTTGAGGTGTGTTGATCTGATATAAACTAATATGCTATGTTGATGTTGCAGAGGAGTGCTATGTTGTTCTCTATTTGTTGATTGTGTTTTGTTGTGTTACTTTGTCGGTTGTTCACCAACTTTGGGGTGTTAGCAAATGATAGGATGAACTTTTTGGTGTCAATATAGTTGGGTTGATTTTGCTTATCGTGATGCTTTTGCACTCGCCTTTTTTTATTGATGTAAATTATTTTGTACCTTATACTTTGCTCTTTCATCTATAAAGTTTCTCTTTTGCCGATTAAAAAAAAAAAAAAAGTAGGAGAGAAGTTTTTCAAGATTAAAAGGGGTAGTGAAGAAGTGTGGACTTATGTTTTATGTCATATCATTCTATGAACCCTTTTGACAAAATTCTAAGCTCTTATGATGTTTCGTGAATTGTTGACTAAAGAATTTTGTTTTTCATTGTTTTCAAAACAGAGAATGTGTTGTGAGATATCCTATATTTATTGTGCAATCATATAGTAAGAGGTCTTTAATGAAAGTGGAGAGCCGAGTTGTTCGACCGAGGCCTAAAGCATATAGTAAAAGGCCAATCATACTTCACCCGGTCTTATGTGAAGTCAGCGAAGCACTTGAAGTGAAATTTTAAAAGTATTTATTGTATAGAAATAATGAGAAATGTTATAAAGACTTACAATTTAAATTTTCAATTGACTCACAATGACACGGTAATAAAACTGAGTCTTTTATGATTAAATTTTTTTAATCTTATTATTGGTCAAATTAATGGAGGCATTTTAAGAGTGATTCTTACTTAATTACTAATTTTTATTTTTATTTTGCCAACTACATACATGAGTATGGTCACACATAAATGTAGGGTCTACATCTGTGTGTAATTAGTTAAAAATTATTAATTTAGTAAAGGTATGTAGCAAAGTTGTATATGTATTTTTTGATTAGGATTTTAGTGAGTGTGACAACGTTATGGAACAACTAAATGCATCTTCACTTAAACTTTCAAAATTTGGTATGTCAATTTTTTTTGAAAATTTAGGTGGCAAATTGATATGTGCCAATTTGACATAGGCTACCCGATATGTCAAATCTATTATTATATTATTTTTAAAATTTATACTCTTTAAAAAAAAAAAAAAAGAACCAAGGGGTCTTCATGTCAAAATTAGCATGAATGGATGATATCAAAAGCCATATCAATTTAAACTCTCTAAATTGACCATCTTTATTACGCATAATAGATTTGATCATTTCTCCTCTGTATGTCTTATCTCTGTATGTCTTATTTCTCTGTTTTGTAATAAGAACCATTCAATTTTTGCTATCATTCATCAATTTTCATTTCTATGTGTACGTGTATGCCTATAAAAGCTTTTTAGGTTTAGAAGGACGTGTAGATTCCACTACCAAGACAGTTTGCATTCCAGCTGACTGATGCTTGCAATGATTTCAATTGTCCCATTCATTCTTCTCACTTAAAAACAATAAATAATTTGTACACACACCACCCAAAAAAAAAAAAAAAAGAAGGAAAATGAAAATTTTCAAATCAGTTTAAAAGTTAAAAAATAATTACAAATTAATCATAAATTTTATCAATATTAATAATTAAAGTTAAAAACTTTTCTATATACGTGTACTGATTTTTTCAACTTACATATGATGGGTTAAAAAATAATTACAAATTAATAGTAAACTTTATCAATATTAATAATTAAAATTGTAAACTTTTCCATATATGTGTAATAATTTTCTCAACTTACATAAGATGGATAACGTTTCCAAAAACAAAAAAAAAAAATACATTAAAGAAATATAAAATAAAAAAATTTAATATATGATTCGAATTTATTTTCAGTTTCAAATTGCTTGTGCTTGCTTAAAATAGAAACATTCAATTTCTATGCAATTTTTTGAGCACGTAACTTTTTTTGAAAAAACAAATTCAAACTTAACTTATCGAAGAATTGAGTAGTTATTAAGTAATTATTATCCTATTCTAATTTTAGATACCGAATGTCAATTTTAAATCTTAGTAAATTTTTAGAATTATTTTACCTTCTAAATTAAAAGTAACCCTAAGAATAAACAATGCATCCCAATGAAATGTTTACCTTTTTTTTAATCTTTTTACTAACAGTCCCTATAGTTTGAATCTCGCGTCACGTTAGTCCATGACTTTTTAATTGTGACACATTTGATCTTAAATTTTGAATCTTATTCCAAATAAGGACAATTGAAGATACTATTGCTCAATTTTAAAGGCAAAGTCGTCAATTTGATAAAATATAAACTAATTTGACAAACATAAATGTCAAAAAAATATTTTTAAATTTTAAAAATTATTTCTATCCACTAAAGATAAAATTATGTAAAATTGATAAATCTTTTACGTATTTATTTATTTTACCAAATTAATTTTTATTATGTGTTTGGATGATGATCATGGGTGGTTGCTAGGTTTTTAATGTGTAATCGATATATTTAATATATGAAATGTTTTTAGTTTTGAATTTTTTGATTTAGTAGATTGGTTTAATAATGATATCAAAGAAGTCGCTATGTTTGACTTTTGAAAAAATAGAAACTAATTTAATGAAAATAAAAACAACCATCCATTACATGATCATCATCTAAATATATAGTAAAAATTAACTTGGTAAAAATAAATAAATATGTAAAAGATTTATCAATTTGATAGAATTTTATCTTTGGTGGGTATAAATGATTTTTAAAACTTTAAAAATAATTTTTTGATATTTATTTTTGGTAAACTAGTTTATATTTTATCAAATTTATGATTTTTCCCTTAAAATTGATTAATGGTATCTTCAATTGTCCTTATTTGAAACGCAATTCAAAATTAAGGGTTAAATATATTACAATTGAAAAGTTAAGGACCAAAGTGACACAAGTCCCAAACTAGAGGAACTATTAGTGTAATTCACCTTTTTTTAATTACAAAAAATTTAGTCCACTAAAGGGTATCTGCATATTCTTAGTTAATTATATTTCTTTACTCTTACATTATTGTATTTCTTTCTTATCAATTTCTAATTTTAATGTCAAATTTATTTTTTTATTACATTCAAAAGAATAATCTACTTTCCAACTTGAAAACAATCTTACCGAGGACCCTTTACTAACTTGGCTTCTCAAAAAGATTTATCATAGATTTTTATTTTTAATTTTTTTAAAATTTAAAATGACGCCATCAATAAGACATATTGGTGTTCTTGTCACAAGCTCTTTCTTTACTCTTGTAATTTGAGTTCTAACCCTATCCATTCTCTTATGAAATGAACATCTACATTGAAATCTTGATCATATCATGTAGAAGAACAAAAGTGAAAGTACATAGAATCTAGATTTTGATCTAACATGAATCTTGTAACAAAAAAAAATACTATGAGATCATTGTCCACATTCAATTTTAATTTTAATTTTTTTTAATTTTTTGCCAATTTATTGTTAATTTGCATCACATAAGTGATGATGGAGCCAGGATTCGCATGCTGGCATGGCTAAAATATTTTCTTTTTCTTCTACTACAATGATTTTATTTTCCACACCCTTTCTTTTGGCCTGGCCAAAAACTGGAACCTCTTTCCATTGTAATCAAATAAATAAATCAAATATTACAATCATGCTATAAAAATAAATAAATTTAAAAACTTTTCTTATTTGTTGATGTGGCACTTATCATGTCATTGAAATGGGTTTTATCTCTGTATTCAAAACTTCATTACTGTACAGCACATTAATTAGTCTGAAAAGTATTTATAATATTTTTTTATAAGAAAAATAATTCAATTAAACAATAGATTTTATTGTTGAAAAAGTGAATAGATTTTAGTAGATAAGGTATTATTTTAGCAAGTGTAATGCTGAGGTTTGAGTCCATAGTTGTCTAGTGCTTATTGAAAAAATAAATCCCTTCCGTGTGTGTGTAGCTCGTAAAGGGAAGAAAAAAAACCTTCCCTTGAGATTGTTCCCAGCTTCAGAGTTTGGCTCAACCACCAAGCTTCAATCAATTGGTGTCACCATTCACATGTCAATCAAAGATTACCAAGTCTCGGCAATCAATTGGTCACCATTCGCGTGTCAATCAAAGGTCACCCAGTCAGTAGCACAATCGTCACCCTCATGTCAAAGGTGTCAATCAAAGGTCACCAAGTCCCCACATCCTAGGGGCCAAAGGCAGCACAATCGTTGAAGATCTTAATCCCATTGCATCTCTGTAGCTGACCTTGTCAATATAATGTACCAACCACACATAGCAAACATTGAATTGGGCAAAATCTCACTCAATGCTGACAGACTGACAGCCCAACACACTAACGGTACTAAAAATCGGAACTTTTGCGACGGTTTTAAACGTCACAAAAGGTTCACATAATGTTGCAAAAGACTTTTTACGACAGAATAATGACGGAAAATGAGAGGTGGCGGAAGAGAGCGTGACAAAAAGTATTTGCAAAGGTTATAAACCGTCACTTTCTTGCAGCAACGGCTAATCAATGGTTTTTGCGACGGTTTAACCTGACACAAAAAAAGAGAAAAAAAAAATTCACTTTTAGTGACGATGTTGGTTGCCATCACCAAAACTTTTTTAGCAACGGTATTTGACGTCGTGAAAAGTATTATTAGCGAAGGTCTAAAACGTCGCAAAAACTATAATTAAATTAATACCATATTTGCGACAACTTAAATCGTCGCTAAAAATTTGAACTAATATGTATATGTGACAGGTTAACCTGTCGCTAATAAAAGTAAGGAAATGATGATTATATTAGAAACGGTTTATTATTGTTGCAATAAAATTATTTTTATAAAATCAATATATATTTTATTAATTCATTTCCTATACAAATTATTAATATTTTCTAAAATAAAATACATTCACATCCACATTTACATTCACAAAATTATACGTATATATGTACCCTGTAACAATTGTCTACCAAATATTATTTACAAAAATATATAAAACATTCTCCAACAACACTAATAATTTCAAGAGCTTAAATTTTTGTATCTAAAGCAAACAAAAGTATCAACAATACAAATAAAAAAACATATATATTATAATTTGTTTTAATATCAATAGTAAGCTCTAATATCGATATGCGAAGATATTATCACGTACTCAAAGGGGGTTGCATCTACAAAAAGAAATCAAAAAATAATCATCATTTACAACATAATTAATTTCAAGTTTATAGAAAATGTAAAACATTTGATATTTATTTCAAAAATTAAATAAATAAATAAGATTGTAAGCTGCAATATCGATATGCGAAGATATTATCACGCACTCAAAAGGGTTGCATCTATAAAAAGAAATTTAAAAAAAAATCATTTACAATATAATTAATTTCAAGCTTACAAAAAATATAAAACATTAGATATTTATTTCAATAAATAAATAAATACATAAATAAGATTGTAAGCTCCAATATCGATATGCGAAGATATCATCACGTACTCAAAAGGTTTGCTTCTACAAAAATAAAACAAAAAAAAAATCATTTACAATATAATTAATTTCAAGCATACAGAAAATGTAAAACATTTTATATTTTTCAATAAATATATAAAAAAAAAAAAGATTGTAACATATACATGAATCGAGCGCCACACAATATATCTTCCAACAGCTTCTCCAATTGTTTTTAGACCTCGGGATGTTTCCAAATGAGTGTTCGGCTTTTTCGCTTTTAAGACAAAGACTTTGTAATATTTAAGGCCAATTGGAACTCCATCAATTTCACACAACAGATCGCCAATAATAAGAAGCCCCTCCGCCAATTGGACTATTGGTATACGTGAAATATCCAAATAAACTTTAATTACAGCCTACAATGATGATAATACTATTAAAATCAAGTAGTGATTGAACACATTACGCTATAATCTAACAATAATCAAATAAACACAAAAGATTAAAAGAGTTTGTAAAAAACAAGTTTTCACAAATGGAAATTTGGCTACAGATTCAAAACCGGAAATCGGTTTCAAGTGCCGTCTTTTCCTACAAGTCATTTGTGCCTATTTAGTTGGGTGTCACAAGTTTCACTGACATCCAACGTCGTTTGAGCATTTTGGTGAGTCGCACGGTTGGAAAAAGAATTTGTAAATGACAAGTTTTCACAAACGGAAATTAGGATCCAGATTCAAAACCGGGAAACAATTTCGAGTCCCGTCTTCTCCTACAAGTTATTTGTGCCTAGTTAGTCAAGCGTGTCAAGTTTCGTTGACATCCAACACCGTTTGAGCATTTTAGTGAGTCAACCGGTTCGGAAAAAGAGTTTGTAAAGAACAAGCTTTCATAAACGAAAATTAGGCTCAAGATTCAAAACCGGGAATTAGTTTCGAGTTCTATCTTCTCCTACAAGTCATTTGTTTCTAGTTAGTTGTGTGTGTCAAGTTTCATTGACATCCGACGTTGTTTGAGCATTTTAGTGAGTTAACCGGTTAGAAAAAGAGTTTTTAAATAACTAGTTTTCATAAACGAAAACTAGGCTCTAGATTTAAAACCGGGAATCGGTTTAAAGTTCCGTCTTCTCCTACAAGTCATTTGCGCCTAGTTAGTCGTGTGTGTCAAGTTTCGTTCACATCCAACGCCGTTGGAGCATTTTAGTAAGTAAACCGGTTCGAAAAAGAGTTTTTAAAGAACAAGTTTTCAAAAACGGAAATTAGGCTCTAGATTCAAAACCGGGAATCTGTTTTGAGTTCCATCTTCTCATACAAGTCATTTGTGCCGAGTTAGTCGTGTATGTCAAGTTTCATTGACATCGAACGCCGTTTGAGCATTTTAGTGAGTCAACCAGTTCGAAAATTTGTTTTTAAATAACAAGTTTTCATAAACGAAAATTAGGCTTTAGATTCAAAACTGGGAATCAATTTCGAGGTCTGTCTTCTCCTACAAGTCATTTGTGCCTAGTTAGTTGTGTGTGTCAAGTTTTGTTGACACCGGACGCCATTTGAGCATTTTAGTGAGTCAACTGGTTCAAAAGAGAGTTTTTAAAGAACAAGTTTTCATAAACGGAAATTAGGCTCTAGATTCAAAACCGGGAATCGGTTTCGAGTTCCGTCTTCTCCTACAAGTCATTTGTGCCTACTTAGTCATGTGTGTCAAATTTTGTTGACATCCGGCGTAGTTTGAGCATTTTAGTGAGTTAACCGGTTCGGAAAAAGAGTTTGTAAAGAACAAATTTTCATAAACGGAAATTAGGCCCTGATTCAAAATCGGGAATTGATTTCGAGCTCCGTCTTCTCCTACAAGTCATTTGTGCCTAGTTAGTCATGTGTGTCAAGCTTCATTGACATTGTATGGCATTTGAGCATTTTAGTGTGTCAACCGGTTCGAAATAGAGTTTTTAAAGAACAAGTTTTCATAAACGGAAATTAGGCTCTAGATTCAAAACCAGGAATTGATTTTGAGTTTCATCTTCTCGTCCAAGTCATTTGTGCCTAGTTAGTCGTGTGTGTCATGTTTCGTTGACATCGGATGCCATTTGAACATTTTAGTGAGTCAACCGGTTCGAAAAAGAGTTTTTAAAGAACAAGTTTTAATAAACGGAAATTAGGCTCTACATTTAAAATCGGGAATCTTTCTCCTACAAGTCATTTGTTCCTAGTTAGTCGTGTATGTCAAGTTTCGTTGACATCGGATGCCGTTTGAGCATTTTAGTGAGTCAACCGATTCGAAAAAGAGTTTTTAAAGAACAAGTTTTCATAAGCGGAAATTAGGCTCTAGATTCAAAACCAAGAATTGGTTTCGGGTTCCGTCATTTTCTACAAGTCATTTGTGCCTAGTTAGTCGTGTGTGTCAAGTTTTGTTGACATCCGACGCTGTTCTAGCATTTTAGTGAGTCAAACTGGTTCAAAAAAGAGTTTTTAAAGAATAAGTTTTCATAAACGAAATTAACCTCTTGATTCAAAACCGGGAATCGGTTTGAAGTTACGTCTTCTCCTACAAGTCATTTATGCCTATTTAGTCGTGTGTATCAAGTTTCGTTGACATCCGACGCCGTTTGAGCATTTTAGTGAGTTAACCGGTTAGAAAAAGAGTTTTTAAATACCTAGTTTTCATAAATAGAAATTAGGCTCTAGATTTAAAACCAGGAATCGGTTTAAAGTTCCGTCTTCTCCTACAAGTCATTTATGCCTAGTTAGTCGTGTGTGTCAAGTTTCGTTTACATCCGACGCCGTTTGAGCATTTTAGTGAGTCAACCGGTTCGGAAAAAGAGTTTACAAAGAACAAGTTTTCATAAACGGAAATTAGGCTCTAGATTCAAAACCGGGAATCGGTTTCGAGTTCTATTTGCTCCTACAAGTCATTTGTACCTAGTTAGTCGTGTTTATCAAGTTTCGTTGACATCCGATGCCATTTGAGCATTTTGTGTGTCAATCGGTTTGAAAAAAAGTTTTTAAAGAATAAGTTTTCATAAACGAAAGTTAGGCTCTAGATTCAAAATCGGGAATCGATTTCGTGTTCTGTCTTCTCCTACAAGTCATTTGTGCGTAGTTAGTTGTGTGTGTCAAGTTTCGTTGACACCGGACACCATTTGAGCATTTTAGTGAGTCAATTGGTTCGAAAAAGAGTTTTTAAATAACAAGTTTTCATAAACGGAAATTAGACTCTAGATTCAAAATCGGGAATTGGCTTCAAATTCCGTCTTCTCCTACAAGTCATTTGTACCTAGTTAGTCATGTGTGTCAAATTTCGTTGACATCCGACATAGTTTGAGCATTTTAGTGAGTCAACCGGTTCAAAAAAAGAGTTTGTAAAGAATAAATTTCCATAAACGAAAATTAGGCTTTGATTCAAAATCGGGAATCGATTTCGAGTTCCGTCTTCTCCTACAAGTCATTTGTGCCTAGTTAGTCATATGTGTTAGGCTTCATTGACATTGGATGGCGTTTGAGCGTTTTAGTATGTCAACCGGTTCGAAAGAGAGTTTTTAAATAATAAGTTTTCATAAATGGAAATTAGGCTTTAGATTCAAAGCCAGGAATCGGTTTTGAGTTCCGTCTTCTCCTACAAGTCATTTGTGCCTAGTTAGTCTTATGTGTCAAGTTTCGTCGACATCCGACGCGGTTTGAGCATTTTAGTGAGTCAACCGGTTCCGAAAAAGAGTTTATAAAGAACAAGTTTTCATAAACGGAAATTAGACTCTAGATTCAAAACCCAGAATCGGTTTCGAGTTCCGTCTTCTCTTACAAGTCATTTGTGCCTAGTTAGTCGTGTGTGTCATGTTTCGTTGACATCTGATGTCGTTTTGAGTATTTTAGTGTGCCAACAAGTTCGAAAAAGAGTTTCTAAAACAAGTTTTCATAAACGGAAATTAGGCTCTATATTCAAAACTGGGAATCGTTTTCGAGTTCCGTCTTCTCGTACAAGTCATTTGTGTCTAGTTAGTCATATCTATCAAGTTTCGTTAATATCCGATGTCGTTTCAGTATTTTAGGGTGTCAACCGATTCGAAAAATAGTTTCTAAAGAACAAATTTTCATAAATGGAAATTAGGGTCTAGATTTAAAACTGGGAATCAGTTTCAAGTTCCGTCTTCTCCTACAAGTCATTTTTGACTAGTTAATCGTGTGCAATGGAAATATGTCAAGAAATTGTAATGCACAAATAAAACAGAGATGAGACAAAAATTTGTACAAAAATTAAGCAACCTACTACCATTAGAGGGTGTGTATTATTTGTACTTTTTGGTAAAACTTACACAAGGAATGAGGGGATTAGAGAGGGGAGAATTTTGACAATGAATATTCATCTATACAACTTTGAATTGTGATGTTTGTTTTGATGATTCCAATATTTAAGTTACTGTTTCAATGATTATTACTATGTTCATCATCATGTACTTGTAATCTTACAAGACAAACAATTGTGCTGGTATTACTAAAAGGGAAATGTAACATTACTACTTTGACAGTAAACCAAGTCCTGTTTCAGATAATATTGTACAAATTAGTTCAAGACTATATTAGTACATTTCATTATTAAACTTACTCTGTTTCAAAATATATTAAATTATAAAAAGTAGTGAACCAAAATCAACTCTGCATACCAGTGGAACTGAGCAATCAAGAACGAAAAACTTGATTATCAAACAAGGCAGCTGAAAAACAAAAAGCACATAAGCTTCATTGGTATCTTAATCAACTCTTGATGGAAATAGGTTGACTGACCAAGCTCAAAAACATAAATACAGCAGCAACATCATTACATCCTGGCTTCACAATTTCTCATCATCATACACAATAACACCTCAATCAAAACAAAAAAAAGTATATATCTTATATAAAGGCTTCAATTAGTGTGTTGAAACCTTTACTTCTTATGTCAAGTGTCTTATTTTTCTATTAAAAAAAATTAGAATGAGAAGAGTAGGACTTCAACTTACGACCTTAAGTCTATTAACTAAGACTCTAACCACATGAGTGACACAACACATGTGAAAATATGTTTTTAATACTTATTTAAATTGCGCACACATCATGTGTGCCAACCGCCAGTATAAATATATATCAATAATCACAAAAAAAAAAAATCCTCAACGATATTAAGTTTCAACAGCACAACTTCCCTGTTTTGCTACTCTCTTCAGACACCATTCCTCAAATTAATATATTTCTTTTAAGCATTCTAATCAGTTGGAAGCTTGTTAAGGATCACCTGAAAACACAACGAGTTTGTATGACAAACCACTTTGCTACCAACATATAATCTTATGGTAGCAAACTACAACTTGGCTACCAACATATAATCTTATGGTAGCAATCTTACTAAAAACATACATGTCCAAATATCATTAGATGTTTAAATATCATTGATTTTTTGACAATCAATCACATTCTCGTTTGGGAACAGGCTAATTTAGTAACTTTTTGGCTATTTGGCTAAAAAGGTAGGTAAAAAAAACTTGTATGTTTGGGATGACTTTTTGGCTAATTACGAAAAGATGTGCAAAAAGTAGAGAGAAAAGAGAATCTTTGACTTTTTGATATGAGTGGTTGGCTTTTTGGCTAATTTAGTAACTTTTTGGCTAATTGACTAATTTAGTCAATCCCCAAACGGGGAATTAGCCAAAAAGCCAACAACCCATACCAAAAAGTCAAAGATTCTCTTTTCTCTCTACTTTTTGCACATCTTTTCGTAAAAAGTCAAAAAGTTATCCCAAACACACTAGTTTTTTTTAGCTCATATTTTAGCCAAATAGCCAAAAAGTTACTAAATTAACCTGTTCCCAAACGGGACTTTTTGGCTTTTTGGCTAAAAGGGAGGGTTCCCAAACGAGGCCAAGGAAAAAGCCAAAAAGTTACTAAATTAGCCAAAAAGCCAACAACCCATACCAAAAAGTCAAAGATTCTCTTTTCTCTCTACTTTTTGCACATCTTTTCGTAAAAAATCAAAAAGTCATCCCAAACACACTAGTTTTTTTTAGCTCATATTTTAGCCAAATAGCCAAAAAGTTACTAAATTAGCCTGTTCCCAAACGAGGCCTTAGTATATTGAACAAAAATTAAGTAGATGTTTGGTATGTATTAAAAAAATATTTTTTTTGGTATACATACACTTATTTCAGTCATATCAATCAATATCTCATTTCTATTTTTCTATTCAATTTCTGTATTTTTTTACATATTTTTTTTTATATAAAAAGTCAAAAAATACACTTATTTAAAATATCTCAAACCACCTCTAAATGTTTATACGAACCTAACTACAAAGTAGCCTACCCAAGGGCATACTGCCAAACTTTCACCCTTCATATAAGGAATCAAGCTTAAAGTATATGATTTATTACACGGGCTTGAAATTATAATGTAATTTTGAGATTGACTTAAAATTATAAGTTCACTATTTTATTATATTTTAAAATTTTTAATTTAATTTCATTTAATTTTTATATTGACAGGTTGAAATCTAGCTTAGTCCAAAAATAGTATAAACATTTCACTAGAACATCTTCAGCAATAATAGTCAAAATTACTATTCAAAATTTTACTTCATTATTTTAGCTATTCACTTTTTTAATATACACTCCAATAAGAGCGTCATTATCAGATCCCCTATAATTTTACCTTAAAATATTGTTAAAAAATTTATTCCCTATTTTAAGAATCACATTTTCATCTACTTCCCCCAACAAATTCTCTATTCTTTCTCTATTCTATTAACAAACTCTCTATTTTTTCCTCTATTCTATTAAAATATTATTTTTAATTATAAATTTAAAAAAAATAAAAATCATAATTGTGTACTGCAGTCTATAAACAAAGCAAAGAACAATATATATATATATATATATATATATATATAGGAAACTACAGTTACTGTAGCAAATATTAGTTTAGGATGGTTTATAAGGGAGCTAATAGGATGATATAAGGGAAAGGGAATGATTTAGGGGATGGGGTGGGGATGCTCTCAGGCTCTCCATTTTAATTCTCTCCCTTTAAAATATTTTTTCTATAACTCTTACTCATATATATAATAATATTATAATAAGAAATGCAGTACCTAATTGTAATAAGGGTCTGTTCAAAAAAAAAATTGTAATAAGTGTAAATTACATTGACACCTCTTTGGGATTTGATTTAATTATATCCCACTCTTTAACGTTTTGAAAATTACATTCCTATCTTTGTGGTTAATAGTCTCATTTCACAAATTTTTATAAAATATCTCAAACATGTATGATACAAGCTTATTTTTTATTTATTTAGAGTCATGCCATAGTATACAAATTTAAATATGTAAGTTATGATATTTATAGGGTTGATTACTATAATGTCATAATTGAATCTTTTTAGAATTATAACTAAAAAAAAATCATAATCAAATATCATATAAGGTATAATCAAAAAAAAATCGATTATAATCATAATAATGCCATAATCAAAATCACTATAAATTATAACAAATACTACAATATGTATAACTAAATTATAATAAAATCATAACTATTACCATAATAAGTCGTAAATACAAGCAACATAATTAAGATATATGATACACCCAAAAGGGCGTGTGTATAATACAACTTTCCAATTATTTATTTACTTCATTGACAAATACTCACCAAGAGGTGCAATCTACTTGTGCTCGTGGGAGATTTATTTCTTGTTTTTTTTATAATGCTAAACTGGTACTAATAAATTTTTTATTTTTTATTTTTGGAAGTCAAGCAAGAGAATAAAATACTAAACCCTTAGCGTCAAGATTCTTATAATAATCAAACATTACTTGGACCGACGACACCAATTAGTCAATTAGTCATGGGCAGCACAAGCAAAAAGGCAACGCTAGAGACTTTTTAAGATTATGTTTGGCTAGAAAATTTGATAAAAACAATTAATTAGATTCGAATTTTAAATTATATTTAATTAAGTTTAAAAAAATAACATAAGTGAATTTAAAAGATAAAAAGTGAGATTAAATTTCCCTCATTTTCTTTTTCTTTGTGTTTTTTATCATAACCAAACAAAAAGTAAAATGTAAAATTACATTTCTTTTTTCTTTTTCATTTCTCTCATCAAAATTTTCAACCAAATATAGTCTAAAAAAATTATAAAAATTTTCACACAATATTCCCATGAGTATTGCGCACAATTTTTTTGTAATTATTTAAGGTCTTGCAAATATAATAGTTAATTTGCAGCTAAAAACATATCAACATATTATTATTATTATTATTATTACTATTATTATTATTATTATTTTGTTTTTAATTTTTGCATCCCCAATGAATGAATGTCTATCAAGAACCAAATAATTTTGATGAATTTATATACAATTTCTCTTTCTCATCATGGAAAGGAGCTTTCTACTATTTTCATTCTACTATTTTATGGAGTTAAGAGAAGTTAGGCAACAAGATGGTGGGAATTTACATTGATTCATTCATTGGCTTGAATGCCAATTTATAGAATACATCATAAGAAACAAACAAAAACCAAAAAGCTATCATAATCCAAAAAGTCTATCCTAAAGTTATTATATCTACTGTGTTGAAATTTACAACACCAATACATCCAAAAACTTTCACTAAAAGTCTACAAGTTCCTTAATGACAACTTGACAATTATATACAAGTATTAATGAAGCTTCTGACAATGTGCAATTATATACACTGTCTACTCTTCTCGTGACTCAAAGAGATAGACTAAAAGAGATAAGATTTGGTTGAACTTATTTGTCGTGTAGCGTCGGCTGAAAGGATTTGTGACCACTTTCTGCCTAATAATGCAGGTTGTTCCACGTGTCCTAGATAAGGTTGGAGTCGATCATGAGACAACTGCATGTGATAGTGGGGTCCACTATGCTGTTTACAAGATTGTGATATTCTTCATCAGTCTCTGATGGAGGGGAATCAGGATCCTGGCTGTATTGCTCATTTTGAAATTATTTTACATCATTCGCGATCATAGCTAGTACCAACGGAAGATCCAAATTATTTCTCTTTTTGAGATTTAATAACATGTCAAGAGTCTCATTAATTTGTGTAGGAGACCTTTGATATATTATGGGAAAATGAGTTACAAATAGTATTTTACCATCTGTGACCATGAATGACAACTTTGCTGAGCCATGGATATTAGAAGCAGCTTGTGAAACAGTTATTAGACTGTCTATCCAATATTCTGTTAAAGGGAATTTTTGAATATTTTCCAATCTCTCCCTCTGGCGATCTTCATCCAAATAGTCATCTTCAAATTCGAAATCTTTTATTTCTCTAAGATACCAAATTTGATGTGGTTGGAAAAAATGTTCGCTTTCTCGTCAACCGATTGTGTTGGAGATCTAAAAAGTAAAATATTTACTCCATTGGAAGCCTTTTACTACCCATGAGAGCATTGCTTTATGATCATTGGATATTTTATCCACTGGATTGGATCTAAAATTTGGAAATAACTTGATTAGTTATTCCTCAATCTATGTCTTCAAAAAATCACATGTCACGATTTGCCATGATGGTTATTTTGGGAATTCCATCTTTAAAATTTAATTTATCATAAGATCGTTCTAAGATTTGTCTAATCTTGTCACGATGATCCTCAACTTGATTTTTTATTAAAAGAAAACTTTCTTTCAGAAGCAAAGTTCTTGCCTTTCAAAAAGACAAATTCTTTTTATTTGTTCAAAAACTGGATCAAAAAACTCATATGATATGAGAACTGATAGCTGAAGAAAATTGTTTATTTTTTCGAAATTAAAATCTTCATTCTAATTAATTTGTTTAAGAATATTGAAACAAAGGTTTTGTAAATCTTTTAACTTAGATGTCTGCTCAGCTAATTTGTTGGCCAAAACTCCAATGTGTTTTTGAAATTTCACTTTGTTGATTACATTGTAAGTTTTCCAAACTCTATTGAATTCTGTATAAATTTCTTTGGATATACCGGGGTTGAAAAAATCTTTTATTTCAGATTCATTTGGTTTAAATGTTTGAATATTAGTCGGAACTGAATTAGTTCTCATTTGACAAAAAATATTTTGATAAACAGTTAGGTATAGCTGGTGCACTGTAAAAAGCTTTTTTAGCTTTGGTTATGCTGTCATAAGATTTATAACTAGCTCCTGGAAATCCGCAAAGTTGCTTATTGCAATCATTCCATTTTGTGTAAATTCCAAGTTGTCTTCCTGTAAACACAACATAAACTTTTTCTTGTCTGGGGATTGCTTTTTTAACAATTGTCACCCAATTTCCTTGTGCGGGTTGTTTACCCTTGTTCATTTTTTCCTCTTGGTCTGGAGGTCTTCTACAAAAATTAAAATTACTTGTTTAGTGATTTAATTTTCTAAAAACAATTCATACTAAGAAAATCTGCAAGAAAATTGTTAGTACCTTTAAGATGTTCAACCTCAAAAGTATATTCAAAAATTTTATTATACCAAGCTAATCTTCTTCCTTGCTCAATAGGTTTTTTATTGATTAAGAAATCTCTTACTGTCTTATTATCAGTGTATACAATAAAATTTTCTTGGGCTAAATAAATATGAAAACTTTTTATTGCCAATGCTATTGCAAGTAATTTGTTTTCAAAAATAATATATTTCTATTCATTTGGTTTAAATTTTCCAGAATTATATTCACAAATTAGTTATTCTTTTTGTAATTTTATGGGTACTGAATTTTTTCTTGGTCTAATCTGATTCTCTGATAAAGGTATCTCTTTATTATGCCATAATTTACTTAGTATTGCTTTGAGAACGTATCCCCAACATGATTATAAGGCATCTATTTCTAAAATTAATTTATCACCTGGTTTTGGAAGATAAATGACTGGTAAAGTTTTAATATTTTTTTTAATTTGTTTAATTAAAGCAAGATCTTTTGTTGTCCATTCAAAAAGAATATTTTTCCTTAATTTGGTTAACCAATGAATTTCTATTTTTGAAAGATTTTTTGGTAAAATTTCGTTCATAATTTAAAATACCTAATAAACTCTGTGATTGTGTTATATTTTCAAGAGTATCAGGAAAGTCTCGTACTTTGGACAAAATATGTTCCTGTAATTTTAAACCTTTCTGGGCTAAAATTATTCCCCAAAATTCAATTGATTCTTTTTCTAGTTCAATCTTTTTTGGTGACAAAATAATTCCATGTTTTTGGAATTTTTCACAAGTAATTTTAAATGTTTCTTATGCTTCTCCTGGATTTAGAGAAATAAGTATATCATCAATATAAATTACACAACAATCCTTAAGATCTTTAAAGATTGTATCTATCCACCGTTGAAATACATGTGGTGCTATATTTAAACCAAAAGGCATAACATTCTAGTGGTAATGTCCTCTAGTGAACTGAAAGCGGCCAATTTTTTTGACTTTCAGTCAATTGAATTTGTCAAAATCCACTCTTACAATCAAATTTACTAAAGATTTTTGATCATTTGGTTAAGTTAATCAACACATCTTTTCTTGGAATAAAATATACATGAAATTCTAAATTTTCATTTAGCCGTTTATAGCTGACTACCATTCGGGCTTTTCCTCTTTTAATTTCAGCATGGTTTCTTGCCATAAAAGTTGGACTAGAATGAGGGCTTCTAGTTTCTTCAACTAACAACTAACATTTGCTGATAAAAAAAAAAAAAACTTTTTGTCTAAAAATTTCTTAAGTTGAATATCAAATTCATCTATATCTTGTCTAGTATAGATCATGAGGTCTTACTCTAATGATAACATTAGGGTTTTTCATTTTCAAACTACAATAACACGGACTTCGTTGCCATAGTTTTAATGATTTTCACTAAAATTTTCTTCTAAATTTCATAAATCCAATGTAATTCATCAGTAGTTTTGATGATGGGAGTTAAATCACCACGCGAAACGGGCACGAACTCTTTACCACAAATATATTTATGTTGTTCTAAAAATGAAATATGAATTAAGACATTGTTTATGCTAAGTGAGGAAGATCAATCAAATACTCTGAATAGATAGAGGGATTAATCTCCTTGATGAGTTTGTCGATATCGGGTGCAACTACTTTGGCATCTTTCTCAGAAATGACAGCTTTCTTGGCAGCCATCGATGAAAAGAAAGTAGAGAAAGAGGATATTTTGAGGCAAGAATAGGGAGAAGTATCGAAGTAAAGTGGCAGTTGGGGATATTTATATCCCTAGTGCTGATTAAAGTAAGCTTCTCGAGTAAGCAAGTGATAAACCTTTAGTAGATTTTGAAATTCATGATTTAAGGGCAGAAGATGCTTATCTAATCACTTCATTAGTAGTTTTAGTCAATTCTGCCACTGAAAGGATGTCATCATATGACAGGTGTAATGGTAGATGTCAGCCCCGTTTCTCAAGGACTTTAAGTACATCATGTCAAGGAGAGTTATGATTGACATCTCACAAATCAAGGCAAAAAGAAGGTTTGAATTCAAGTACATCTTTACAATTTCTTAGAAGAACAAAGAATATATTTGAAGGATGGCATTGTTTGTAATTTTTTTGACAAATTTGTCATGTGGTAATTTCTTAATTTATTTAATGCCACGTGGCAATAGAAGATAAAGAGTTGAAGATTTTTGGGGACTCACTGAATTGAAATGACGGTTGAGATTTTTAATTTTATTTTAATTAATTAACCAGGTTATTGGGTTAATTAATTAATTAATTTAGATTTGAAAGATATTGTGTTCCTCAACTACTTCCCAAATGAGAGGAGCTGTTGAGGCTTATTTTCTAAATATGTGCCTCGTTCCTCAAATCTTGCTAAGTGGTTGGTAGGTTATTCTTGTGGATAATACAAATTGCAGATTATGGACTTGGTAAATCAACAACATGCTACAAGAGATGAACCATTTTCCCCAAAATGCGAAGTGGGTTTTGGGTTTTTCATAGATAAGACACATGGTGGCCTAGAAGAGCTTGATGGACTAGTTCAAAGCTACAAATAGGGGCATTAGCCGTTATGATCAAAGAGGTTCCCATTCTTGGGGATCAAGCCAAGGATCATGGGACACATGTCATAACGAAGGGCTACCATGTTCTTGGCAGTTGAGTAGGAATTGGAAGCATCTCAACACTATAAAAGGGCTCCAAAGAGGACATTTGAAGGGGTCCAACACCAAACAACTCAACCAAAAGTCTTTTTACACATTTATCTTAGATTCATAGTTTTATCGTAGCTTTTACAGCTTTATCTTTCATTCAAGCAATTCAATTTCTAGTAATTAGTTGTTTATCTTAAATAATCCTTAGATTATCAATTGTACTTCATTTATCAATCAATGCAAGTCTCAATTCTAGTTTAGTTATCTTTTGCACCAAACATATTCGTAAAATTCCTTTTCATTAGGACAAGATCCGAACTAGTGGTTGTTCCTCTAAGCCACACACAGTCATTTCTCTGTGTTAGAAGTCAGAAATATTCACACATTCCTAGACCTTATACTAGGTTCACGAGTCTTGGCACACCTGCATTCAATCCTAATTAACACAGTTTAAATGTTTGCCCATTGGATTTTTTAAGTGGTAAATACACTTCTCATTTATTGCAATGTGGTCCCTCCATTATGTATCATCAACATTTTAAACAAAAAAAGATCACGTACAAAATTAGATAGACCAAAGTGGAAATCAAAAAACTCTATAGGTAAATAAGTTCAATCAATAGGACTAGCCTGTAATTGCCCCTAATTTTTTTATTTATTTATTATTTTGGACTTTATTTGAGTCCAAAAAATTTTATTCTTCATTTTTTTATAATTGAAATAAATGTCAAACTTTCATATTTCATAAATAGCTAATATTGTTATTAAACAAAATGTCCTTTTTTAAACATAACATTATAATATTATTTTCTTAAAAAGGTTGGCAGATAGGGTTAGGTTGGGTGGCTTTTCATTTGCCATCTGTCCGAACATAAGCAAATTTAGAAAATCTCCATCCGCATTCGTCTGCTCATACTATCGAAACCACTTAAAAGCAAGTGGATTGGATAAGGTTGGATCGAGTTGGTTTTGGCGGATTAGTTGAGCCGACATCAAAGGATCAAAAAGCAACGTTGCTATGAACACTTGGCTGCCACTAGCTAGTTATCCCTATGGTAACGTTTTTGACATCTCTAGCTTCAAATTCTTAAGGTCTAAAGGATCGTTAGGCCATGCTTTTATGGTTCGTATTTGTACTGGAAATCAAAATCAAACAATCTTTTACCCTTCTGTTCCATACGAGTTTTTTGTTCTCGTTGAGCTTATCTTAGGACACCTACATTATCTTTTAACAGATGTGCCGCCCTAGCCAAACTCCCCACCTGACAATATCTTCTGTCCAGATCAATCTGCCGAGGCGAGCCTTGGGTCCAAAAAAAGGGGGCAGTGCCCCGTCATGAACTTGAGTACAATGTGCACCTTTAGAAATGCATAGAGGAGTTGCCTAATTGAGGAGATGGCATCCAAGGGTTGCTAAGTTGTATGCATATGTTTACATTATTAATTAATTAATTAAATTTATTTATTCATTCTTGTAATTTTTTTTTGATCGACAAAATAAGCTTTATTGATGAAAAAGCAAGTACAAAGTACAAGGAAATACATCGATAAAGGAGAAGGGAGTGCAAAAGCATCACAATGCGCTAAGTGATCCCAACTAGGTTGGCACCACCGAGCTCACCCTATCATTTGCTAGCACCCCTAGTTGGTGAGAGACCAACGGAAAGAAGAAAGAAAAGGAAAAACCAAAGCTGCAGCTTAAACCCCTTAAAACTCCCCTCCATGAATCATTCTTGTAATTTGATCCACGTTCTAGGGGATAGTGTGTATCATATTTTCAACCCGCATGAATGGTTATGCGAAAGAGAGGTTTAACGTTGGAATGAATCATCATATATAGTTTTACATGGAAGAATGTGGGCTTAGAATTTTCTTATTTCGTGAATTTTTTTTTTGATTTGTTTTTTTATTTTAGAGGTTTTTTTTTAATTTTTTAAAAAAATTTAAGTTTTTAAATTCAGCTCAACGAGACCAATCGAATTTTTTTAAAAAAAATTTAAAAAGACAAACATAAGCTAAAAATAGTGGACTTTTTTTTAGCTTATTTTGACTTTTTTTGGGGAAATTTTTTTAAGAAAAATTCCTTTTTCGATTCGTTTACGCAAAGTGGATTGAAAAAAAAAAAAAATTTGACATAATTTTAAAAAGAAATTACTAAAAAAAAAAAACAAATCAAAAAAATAAGTGACTTTTTTAAGTGTTACCCAAATACTACTTTACTTTAGAATGAATTCTTTGATATTGTATTTTAATTGATATACATGTATGATTTGAAAGGTATTGTGTATTCAAAGAATTAGGCCTCGCTTGGGGAGTAACTATTTTAGTCAAAAAGTCACTATAAGTTGTCACATTACTCTCTCTACTTTTCTGCATATCTTTTCATAAAAAATTAAAAAGTTACTAAAATAGTATGTTCCCAAATGAAGCCTTACTTTGCAAGATATGAATGCATCGAAGCCTCACATTGATGGGAGGTTTATCTTTATAAAGCTTGTATCCTACTCTCTTGGGTCAATTCTAAACTAAGCTTTCTTGCGTCAATTCTAAACTAGGCTTTTAAGATTTATTCTTTTGATACCCTCTATTAAAAATAAAAATAAAAAGATTTATTCTTTTGATATTGTACTAGCATATTACCCATGTTATGCACGGAATTTTGTGATTTAAAATAAGTTATTATGAAAAAAAATTGTGTATGGTTCTTCTTATCAAATGATTATACATACGACTATCTTATACGTTGATTTATAAATTTGTTAACTATCCATTTCTAAGAATAGCATAATATACCCTGATAACACTTGTCAAGTCTCCACCCTTCACCAATCATCATCTCTCTAATTTTCATCTCCTCTTTGTTGACCACATCGACTTTTATTTAAAGCACATTTACTACGTGATCACCCTTACATTTAACTTCATTTCCTTACCTTTCCCCCAAGTCGACCTTTACCCCTACCTGCAACCTCTCTTCTCTAATCTCTAGTTGCCTCCACCCTTCATCCTATTGTTTGGCCATTAAAATTATGATTAACCATTAATTGATAATAAATTAGTTGACCTGGCATAAATTCTCAAATAAACTCAAATTTGGCTCGTATAAGATAATGAATAATTTTGTATGTGTTGTATATACAAATACTGATAAATAAATAAAATGAACAAAAAAAATCCTTTTAATTTTAAGAATTTTTGTAGTGCTTTTATGATTATTTTATTATTATTATTATTATTATTATTATTATTATATTATTATTATTATTATATTATTATTTATCTATAAAATCGTACATGTGAGAACAACAAAGATAGCTAAATACATGTGTATACATATATATAGATAAATTTACATGGTTCAATATATAACAATTACATATTCATAACTCAATGCTACTCTTCAATTTTCAACTACTTCAAACTTAGACTATTAGCATTAAGAGAGAGACTAACCTTTTTACACACATAGATTTGCAGAGAGTTGGTTGGCCTCGGGAAAGAGATTGAATATGGAGTTTGCTTACATTGGATTTTTAGGTTGTTTAGTATAGCGATTCTAATTTTGACCCATCTCTTGTTGTATTCCAAACTTGGGTTTATGGTTTCTGAATGCTATTCATTGTCGTTTCCCCCTTATTCTTACTTGAGTTTGGCTATTTGATTGTATCGAGCGTGTTTGGAACAGGTTGGTTACTTGATTTTCAAACCTTATGTTGCCCAGATTTTTGGTCCTCCGCTCGAGCGACACTTCTTGCGTTTGAGCGGGCTTTACGAACTCTCAGTACTTTTGCAGGTCTGCAAAACTACTGGGAGAGTGATTTCTACGCTCGAGCGGCGTTTCCTACGCTCGAGCGGATGGGCGCTCAAGCTGCCTTTATTGCGCTCGAGCATTGGTCTGTTGTCTACAAAATTACTGGATGTGTGTATTTTGCGCTCAAGCAAGCGTCACTTACTGTGCTCGAGCGGTAATGCCCTTTTTTTTTTGTGTCTTGGCGCTCGACCGCCACTTATTGCGCTCGAGCGGAACAACTGTTTTTGTTTGATGCTCGAGCGTCATATCTTGCGCTCGAGCGGACTGTGAGTATATCAGTTCGCGAAAGTGACTTTTTACATCACTTTTTTAGATCTCTCTCTCTCTCTCTCTCTTTTTATTTTCACCTAGATCCATTGGGTTCTCTACCCTAGTGTCTTTGAGAAAAAGGTGGAGCACGCCGAGGGCTCGTATTTGATTCGAATAGAAATTGGTTTCGGTGTCTTTGGAGTTTCTCCTTTTCTTTGCTCAACTCCTAACTTCGAGGTAGGGATTTTCTATACTCTCATATGATTTTTAACTTAGTTATGAGTTGTTGTATAAAAATGGTGGAATTTGGGTGTACTATGAACAAACTTAGGGTTTGGGTATTAAATCAAAAAAGGGTTTCTAAGTGAACGAGTTATAAATGGTTATAGGGTTGAATATGAGGTTATATTGTGACAAAATAGTTGATTTTGGCATTTGGGTTGATATTTGGGAAAGAGGGAGTTTGCCCTAAAATGTTTTAAATATTTATTTTGTATAAACAAATGGAATTGGGATTGAAAATGTGAAATTAAATGGATGTTGACATAAATGGTGGAGAAGAATATGTATTATCACTCACCTATGAAATGTTGAATAAATTATCTATCTTGAGATTGAATATCTGTTTAGAAATATCTGTATTGGGCTATCGGTGGAGGATAGCTATGATTGTTGTAGAAATTGCATAAGGATTAGGTGAATTGAAACTAATCTTTTGTTGGTTGTTATTGAATATAACTGTGTTTTAAATACATTGTATATGTATAATGTTTAGGAGGAGAAAGGGGATATACTCCATGTTTGGGAGGAGAAAGTGGATGGACTCCAGTGAATTAACTTGGCCTGTGTGTCCAGAGTGAAAGTTCCGAAACCGCGCGCATATATGGGTGCCGATTCTTACGGACGAAATTTCCATTAAATGGCAAATTGAAGTGTTAGTGTGATTAATGTGTTGATTTGAGAACCCTTGAGTTGTAGTCTCAATTGGGTTGTCTGGAAATTAATAAAATTGGCTCATGAGTTGAGATGAAATGAATTAAAGTGGATGGAATTGAGATAACAAGGATTGGGATATAAAACTTGGCATAATATGATTTTGTAAAACATGAATGATTTTACTACGGACATTATATATGCACACTTTACTTATATTTTTGTTAAGACTCATATATTGTGTTAGATTGTTTCTACTGGGTATTGGCTCACCTTATTGGGAAAAACCATTTTCAAGTGTTGGTGACATGCCTCTGCCAAGGCAGTAACTTGGAGGGATTTGGAGCAAGAGCTTCTATTTTTGTTGTATCTATTTTGTATAGCCAAGGGCTTTAATTTGTAATTGAGCTAGGCTCATTTTTGTTGTAACCAAGTATAGTCTTGAAAAGCTGTAAGCCTGTGGGGCATTATTTTGTTGATCATTGGCCTGTTTGGTAGAGCTGTGAGAAAGTGCTTATAGCTTATGCCTAAACAGCTTATAGCTTGTAACTATGAATATAAGCTAATTTCTGACTTATAAATTAAGCATCTCCTGTCCCACTCAAAGAATAAGCTGATTTCTGACTTCCAAAAAGCTATAAGTTATAAGCTATAAGCTAAACCAAACACATCAAAATAGCTTAAATTAAGCTGAAAGCTGAAATAAGCAGCTTTTAAGCTGCACCAAACAGGCACATTATGTTGGTATCACATGTTATAGATTCAGGAAAAAGCTTATAAATATATATCGCATGTGTCACTTTTTGTGTATCAAACTCTGACAAAGAAAAGAATGTTGTTTAAATTATATTTCAGCTTATGAGATGTGTTTGTTGTATTTATTTTGGGGCATTACATTTAGGGTTTCTAAACATAAAGGTCTTTTATCATTTTTAGGAAGGAAATATTGGAAGAAATCAATACTTCTCATATTAAGTGGGATATATGTTTTTGAATTTTGAAATTCAAAAGTATAGATCTTTTTTTAATAATAGATCATTTTTATTAATTGACATGATTTTCTATATTAGTGGGATATTTAAAATTTTAAATTCAAATTTAAAGGATAATTAAAGTTTTTTTTTTAATTCAAATTTAAAGATTTAAAGGATAATTAGAGTTTTTTTTTTTTTTTCCTTAGTTGGGTTAACCAATAGAAAGTTTTTTAATTATTTAAAAATATAAAAATTCTAAAAATTCATGTTGATAATTTGGAGTTCCCACAACCCTTGTGGTTAAAATTCCGTTTTGCTTATATAATATATAGATATTAGTGGGATATTTAAAATTTTAAATTCAAATTTAAAGGATAATTAAAGTTTTTTTTTTTTCATTCAAATTTAAAGTTCAAATTTAAAGGATAATTAGAGAGTTTTTTTTTTCTTAGTTGGGTTAACCAATAGAAAGTTTTTTAATTATGGCCCCGCCATGAACTCGAGTACAATGTGCACCTCTAGAAATAGATAGAGGAGTTTCCTAATTAGAGAGATGCCATCCAAGGGTTGCTAAGTTGTATGCATATTTTTACATTATTAATTAATTAATTAAATTTATTTATTCACTCTTGTAATTTGATCCACGTTCCAGGGAATAGTGTGTATCCTATTTTGAACTAATAATACTATATGTACCAATTAATATACACACTAGTATACTAACTGATGATATGACATCATTTGTATGGTTTTAGGTATTTGTAACTTGTATAATAAATGTGGTCAATAATAATGTCATAACCCTAGTTGGTACACTAGTGTATACACTAATTGGTACATGTAGCACCACCGATTTTCAACCCACATGAATGGTTATGCTAAAGAGAGGTTTAACGTTTGAATGAATCATCATATATAGTTTTACATGGAAGAATGTGCGCTTGGAATTTTCTTCTTTGGTGAATTGTTTTTTTTTGGATTTTTTTTTTTTTTTTTTTAGAGGATTTTTTAATTTTTAAAAAAAATTTAATTTTTTAAATTCAGCTCGACGAGACCAATCAAAAAATTAAAAAAATCTTTAAAATGACAATAATAAGCTAAAAATTGTGGACTTTTTTTTAGCTTATTTTGACTTTTTTTGGGAAATGTTTTTTAAGAAAAATTCATTTTTAGATTCATTTACACAAAGTGAATTGAAAAAAAAAAAAAAATTGACATAATTTTAAAAAGAAATTACTAAAAAAAAAACAAATCAAAAAAATAAGTGACTTTTTTAAGTGTTGCCCAAATACTACTCTACTTTAGAATGAATTCTTTGATATTGTATTTTAATTGGGGTCTGTTGCAGTGTGCAGCCCCTTAAAAGTTGCACACCATGTGCACCTTCATTATTGGCCATTGGATTACACAAATTGATCCTAACTATTGAATTCTTTAATTTTGAAAGAGAGTTGATTGAGACCCCCACTCCCCCCCCTTCCACCCCCACCACTCACACACACGTGGGGGTTGGTGATTGGAGAAGAAAAAAATAAAAATAAAAAATCTGGCCAATCAGCATCCATTGGGGGTGCTGGGGGTCTCTTCCAGTGGGGTTCCCAAGCTTTTCTCATTTTGAAAAATTGGACATCGGAGCAACTGGTTGACCCATCCCTATTCTCTCTTCTTCTAGTGTATTCTCTCTTTACTTTCAATTTCGTCTGTGTGTGTGTGTGTGTGTGTCGCCCCCCCTCTCTCTCTGCTACCCCTTCCTTCCATCTCTTTCCTGCTCCTCTCACTCTCTTTTCTCACTACTGTTCTCATTCCTCTCTCTTTCTCTGGCTCGACTGAATGCAGGCCGAAGTGGTTGTTCTGTTTAAAACCCTAATCAAACCCAGTGAGCCTCTATTTGGTTTCTAAGGAAACAAAGGATTTTTATTTTTTTTGAAGAGCAATCAACAAGGTATGCCTCCCTCTGATTATTTCTGAAACCCCCTCTTCTAAAACTCTCTTCTTCCCATTTTTTACTCTGTTTGCTCTCTCTGAATTTGTATTCCAATCTCTCCTGGTTCACACTGATTCGAAATTTGTACGAATGAAGCAAAACTTTGTAAGGATTTTATTATATTTTGCTATTTATATATCTCGGTTGACATTTGTAATGAAATAATCCATTTTTACATTAATTAATATAGTATTTTGTAACCATTTTGTTGCTTCCATGACTTGTTCTTGATTTGTTGCAAAATATTTCATCTTATTTTGGCATTAAAATTATAGGGCTAATTATGTTATTTGAATTGCCTAGTTTGTTAGCAATTTAAACAAAAGTATTTTGGAACTATATTTCCAGTGCATTTAGATGTTGTTGAAAACTTGTGATTGATTTAACATGTTCTCTGAAGATTTATTCCAAAATATATTTAGTGATATTCACATGAAGCAGCTATAACTTGTGGTTGGGACCTCCCAATTTGTAAGTTAGGGCAAATAGTTATTCCAAGTGTTTTGGTAATGTGTAGTACTTATTATTCTAGTTGAATTAAATAGCCATCTGAATTAAATCTTTTGTTTGATTGGTTTTAAATATATATATATATATATATATATGTATTGAAAAGCTAAAGTAGTTCCCATACAATAGGAATACTTCCAAAAATGCTAATCAAATAGTGCTTCAACTTCACTTGTAAGTTAAGGCAAATAATTATTCCAAGTGTTTTTGGTAATGTGTAGTACTTATTGTTCTAGTTGAATTAAATAGCCATATGAATTAAATCTTTTGTTTGATTGGTGTTTAAATATATATATATATATGTATTGAAAAGCGAACGTAGTTCACATACAATAGAAATACTTCCAAAAATGTTAATCAAATAGTGCTTGAACTTCACTTGTATCCTTCTTTAAGCATGAGCAGTTGACAAGATAACGAGAAAGTGACTCTAACCAACAAAACAACTTTGAAAAGCTAAAGAGAATTGAAGTATATGATTTTAAATTTTAGGTAAAAAGTAGTCGACGTGAAGCTTATGCTTAATAAAATGAATTTCTGCATCTTTTTCCTAAGTATATTGATGCTAAGAGAATCCATGAATTATTATCTTCCCTCTAAGTGGTGGCTTTCCAAGCAACCATGAAAGATTAGTGCAAAACTTTAGAATTGAAGTAGTGGGTAGTGTGAGAAAGGGAAAATTTTGAATTTTTCTTCCCTTGTTTGTTTGCATGATAAATTTATCATGATAATGTTGGAAAATGTAAGATTGTTAAATTTTGTGTACAATCCATAGCAACATGGTAAGTTGCTTTTCAATTTCTTGCAAAATATACATAAATGTTTCTTGCAAAAAGCAAAGAATGTTTTTTTTTTTTTTTTCACTATTTTGTCACTTTTGATTTTCTATCTAAACATGCAACTTTTTACACTTGGTTAATTTTGACCTAACAAACTGTACTTTGTTTTTCGAGTAACGTTCTTATGATAAGGGATGTGCATAGTAGCATTTCCTTTATATATGGATATTATATACTTGTAAAATTTATCTTATAAATGCTATATTTTTTGGGACAAGTATCTTAGATGATTGGTTTCAGTTGGATTGTTTATATACATATGCCTAAGAGGAGGGATGACTATCATGAGGATGGTGTAATTTAGTAATTTCAATTTGGAGAACTACATCCCAAGGACATTAGGGCTGCAATTAATAAATCAATGAGAAATTTTTTTATAATTACAACTAAAATGAGAAGGTGAAAAGTAAATATAAAGAGGTGGCAATCGCCTATTTGGTTTACCAAAATATCCTTCTCTTCTTCCTTTTTCCTTCCCTTTGCTTTGGAAATATGGTCATTAAGTCCCATACAACCAATTTCCTCCCTCCTTGACCAACCCCAACACCTTGCCTGTTTCCACCAACCCCTCACCCACTTGTCCCTTCCCTCTTCCACCACTTGAAACCCATCCCCACCCATTTCCATCACTTCCTCGCGCTACTCTCGTCTACCTCTTCTACATAAGCCCCTTCCAACCCCACCCAACCTAACACCCTAATCAACCCAAACGCAAGCCATCAGAACCCCCCAAACTCCTCCAGTCCCTCCCTATCTCTACTCTGCACCATCTCTCTCTTTACTATTGTTAAAAGATACAAGTCCAAACTATGCAAGGTGGTGATGATCTACTCCCAATGTTTTGGTTTGATAAGTGCATGATATGTATAAATTAGTCCGAGCAAGGCCTGACACTTTGGTGACCAAAAAAAAAAAAGAAAGAAGGAAAAATCATGAAGGAATATGTATTAAACTTTTAAAAACAAAGAATAAAAGACAAAATATTTGTGTTATGTATTTCTATAAATTATTAAATGGTTGAACCAACAAGTAAAATGATAAAGAATGTGAGCTTTGTCAACATTGATTATTTGGTATCTAAATGTTTTGACTTGTGAATAAAAATCCGTACAAAAATTGCTTGAGACTTGACGTAAGTTTCCACACTAATGGCTAGACTCAAGACTTGTATCCATTCATGTTTTGAAAAATCCATGAGAAAAAAGAATACGTTTCAATATGCTACCCCTTAAGGGTTGCATATAATATTCTCCCTAACTATTGGCTCTTTTTATTTATTTATTTTAATTGCTCGAAGGGTTGGTTTTGGTACGTTAGTCTAAGTATTTACATAATGGCTATTGATAGTTCAAACAAATGTATTAAAAGTTTCATCTCTTGTATTGCTTATGTGGTTTGTTTATGAAATGGGTTTGATGGGTTTCCAATAAAATAAAGAAGTATGAATGAGGGAAGTCTATTACAAATAAATTTTCTAAGGAAGTAGTGGTTCTTGAATGATAGGTTCATGTCTATTTCAGAGTCAAGGTTTTGGGAATTGATTCGTTAAGATCACAACTTTCATTTAAGGTTAGGACTCACCTTTTGCATCAAAATTCAAATTTTGCAAAAGGTAGAATGTTGGAGGTTTTAGAGCACTTGAGTATCTTACTAATTTTATGAAGCATAATTAAGAGATGTATTTTTGGGAATAGACTCGTGCACTTGTGGGAAGTGTTTTAAAAATGGTAGACTTAGCAGGAAAACATAGCAATTTTTTTGGAGTTTTCCCTCCCTTTGAGTCTTCTTATACGTTTTGCTATTCCCTCAGTATTATGTTAGATAGTGCCTAGATTGGTTTATGAGGGTACTTTATGGAATAAAGGGAAAACAATTAAATATTGTGCAATTGCACACTTACACGCCAAAAAAAAAAAAAAGAGTTTTTGGTTAGGCACTCTAGTTCTCTAGATTATCTCAGAATTTTGAACAAGGGTTAGTGAAACTACGAATTAGTTTTTGGTCAAGCACTCTAGGGTTTTTGCCAAAATTGGTAAAAATTTTATACTATTTTTGTCGATAGGGTTAACATTAATTAATTAATGTAGTATCTAGGACCCATTATTTTACTTTTAGGGTTTTTGCTAAACTGGTAACAATTTTATACGTAGTTTCATTCATATATAATTTGTAATGTCCTTAGTTGTTAATTGCCATTTGTAGGAAGCTACATTGGTTACATTGTCATTGATTATTGTGATACAGGGAGGACATGATAATGTTCATATAGGTGTCAATCATAGTAAAATTGAAAAATGCTACTCTCTAAAAAACTGTTTGGATTTGGTCCTTGTGGTTGTATTGTCATTGCTTGAACTAACACCAGTGTGGTTTGAACTCCATACTTTGCAAGGCTACCATCCTCTTAGTTTGTTTGTTTGTATTTTATTTTATTTTATATTTTATATGCTTGAACTGAAACGTTTGATCTTACTTTAGACAATGTTGTAAAAGGGGTTCCAGGTTCTAGAACATTGTGAGGCATCTTGCTTTATCATTTTTCGTTATCAAGAATATAGCATAGCATTATAGAAGATTTGATTAAGAACAATAGGTTGTTGGACTGGCCCGAGTAACTTCTTAGTTAGCTTGTTCAGAAGGGCTTTAATGAAATGTAATAATTCTTTGGTTTAATTAATTGTTTAACTGTTGAAACTAGTCTATGTTTTTTTCCCTTTAATTGGATTGATCAATGGAATGTTAAATTGTTCTTTCTTCCTCCTAATTGCATTTTGCTTCTTATTTTATTTTACATGACAATGAGATCTAGACCTTCCAATATTTATATACGTAAGCATCACCCATTGCTTCTACAATATATAAAGGATATAGCCTTGCCTAACAGTTAGTAAAACAAATTGAGAGTAGATGCCAAAAATGGGAAAATATGTAAGTGTGTAGCACATCCAATTTGTAAGGAGAAAATGCATAACATCTTTCTCATATATTTTTGTTGGATATGTCATTTGATATTTGAGCAACTGGTGGTTGTTATTTGCTGTAAACTCTTGATTGCGATGTGCAAATCCAGGAGTGTTCTTTGTGGTAATTGAGGCTTCTTTGTAGCATTGATTTGGATTAGGTGAAGTCTTCTTTTATGTTGAAGGAGGAGGTGTATCATTGTCTTATTACTTATTTATGTTTAAATTTCTTTCTTTCTTTCCCTTATTTAAATAAAAATTATAGATTGATTAATCAAAACTTCCTCTTTGGCTTTGAAGCTAGAAAAAACTAGCTTTAAATTAAAAGCTGCTATGCACGCTTGGTATTAGCTTATTCATTTACTTGAGGCATAGGTGAGATAGAATAGGACTTCTTTTTAGCCTCAAAGCATGTCTTACTCAGTTAGTATACACAATTATTCTGTGCAGGACTCGGTCTTTCAGTCGAGTCAGATCAGGTACTGTATACACAATTATTCTATGCAAGACTCAGTCTTTCAGTCGAGTCAGATCAGGTACTGTGAGAGTGGCAGAGGTTTGGGCAACATCTAAGATTTTTAAGGGCATGCTTGTTTTATTCTTTGATGTAGTTAGGTGTGGGGTGGTTGTGTTTACTACTGTTCAAATTTGCACCATCTCTGGATAACTATGAATCCACACTGAACCTATAGTAGCAAAGATTACAAATACCAATTGCACAAAACCCACCGTCACAATTTAATATAAAAAAAAAAGTCAACATGCATTCAATTTTGAATCTGCACTAACCCATGACTTTTATTTTGTCCTCTTTAGCTCGTATAGCCATTCAGATTGGTAAGGTCCTTGATGTGGTGAAGCGGTTGGAAACACCCAAGCTTGTATGGACAAAAGGCAGGTCTAGATGCATGAGGAACTAAAATCTGTGTAAGTGACATTGAATGAATTTCTCACGAGGATGGAGGACAAGGTGAGGATGAGGAACATAAAGAAGAGTTGGGAAGAGATGAAGATGATGATGATGAAGGAGATGAAGAAGAGTCGGGAGCAAAAGATGTTGAAGATGGAGATGAATTTTCTAAGGAGCCTTGACCTTGGCCTTTTCATTGTTTTTCTATTCTTAGACTAAACTGATAGTTGAATATGTTATGGGTTTTGTGGCTATCCCAATTTGTTTATGAACACTTTTTGCTTACTTTTGGGAGTTTAGTATGATATGTTTCGTGTATACAAAAATTCTTATGGTTGGTGTTTTGGTAAATATGACCTCACCAGGTTGTTTATTGTTTGAAATATGGTAGCAAATTGCCTTCTTTTTTTTTTTCTTTTTTTTTTCTTCTAAATTTTTGAAAATTGTCAATGAAGATAAGTAGCTTGATGTTTGAAATATGATGTATTGTGCTTGATGTTTAATGTATTGAATAGTATGAGAAGATTGTGAATGATACAGTTTGTTAACTTCAGACCTTGTTTTTATATTCGTTTCTAATTTGGAAGCCCATGGACTGACTAAACACCCAAGATTTTGGCTTTTGGCTTTTAGCTTTTATTTGGATTATGGTCATTGGATTGGCCAATTGATTTCTATTAAGGCAGGGCATTTTCCAATCGATTTGAAAATTGGTTGGGGACCCATTAGTCAATCAATTCTTGCAAGAAAGTGGAAACACCAATCAATTGGCCAATCCATTTTGGAGCCCATGGCCATGACAAACAAAAAAGAAAAAAAAATGCCGAAGTTTGGCGTCCTTGTATAATTTGCTTGAATATTGTTTACAATCGATTCATGGTGAATCTATTAGGCACTAGGCACGTTACAATCTCACAATCCATTGGAGCAAATTTGTATTGTTTAAACTTGGCTGGCAATGGTACACAATCAATTGTGCAATCAATTGCTCTGTACTCTTGCAATGTGGATGCGTTTTGTGCCAAATAGATTGGCATCCATAATCAAATTTACAACCTTACACATCAATAATCTACACATGGATTACCAAAATCAAATTTAAATCCACATTACATCATCCATAAAGAAGCCATCCATATTACATCACATCTATAAAAAAAATTGTCACTGGTCACTTTTGGTGAAGGGGTTAATCATCCATGTCCATTTGTTGCCCTTTAAATCATTGCCGAACCTTCACCTCCTTCAAATTTCTCGTCACTATAGGAACATGAAATGGCCCCATCCACATATAAATCATCAAAAGTATATGCTTCATTACGAAGGTCAACATTAAGAAGGACGGATATTGTTATCATGTCGCATACCAAATATCTAAGATTTTTGAGATAAGATACATGCTCTCATTAGAAACTAGACACATTTTTTTGTTCTTTGTTAGAAATTGGATCTTTATACCACATTCAGTGCTTCTCATCAACATGTTGGCTGACCACACCAAAGTATTCATAACGAAAAGGAACATCGATACAATTTTTTTAGTGTGAACTTGTAATGGCAAGCATCCAAATCTGCAAGTTTAAAAAAAAGAAGCAACAGTATAAAATATTAGTTTCCATTAACTATTAAAGTAGCAATGAAATAAATTTAAAACTAAAAGCAAGAATAAAGAGATTCTTACCATGTGAAAAGAGTAAGCCAATATGAAAGAACATGTGGGAAAGAACAGAAGCACCACAAGAGTCTTTCAAAACTTGCAAACTGTGAGTGAGAGGAACTACCATTAAAGCACCTTAAATAACCAAATAAAAAAGTTATATCAGCAAAATAATAATAAAAATAATTCAAAAGCATGTAATTTCTCAAGGGCCAAGTGAAGTTGAACAAAGACACAAAACCAATGAAGTCCATATTGTTTAAACCTCTACAATTAAATATTCATAACTCTTCAAGCTAAATATAAAGTTCCCTGCTACAGATATAGCCTCTATCAACATCAAAAGTATTTCACAAAAGCCTAAATATATACATTGACTAGTCTCTTCCTCCAAAAACAATGTTTAACCATCCACCTCCAGAAAGCCATATCGAAATCAAGGATGCATATAACCATCTATACAAAAAGATATTAGAATCTTAATTGGGACAATTGACTGCTCTTTGCTTCTTTGGGGGACCAATTCCTAATAGCACCCAAATTTAAGTGTCATGTGTTGTAGCGATTCCGGTTTTGACCGAACCCTTGTTGTATCCCGGACTCGGGGTTCATGGTTTCATGTTGTTGTTCACCTCTTACTTCATTTGTTTCTCCTTAAATTTTGCTATTGAATTGTTTTGGTTGCGTTTGGACAGGTTGGTTGCTTAATTTCCAAACTCTTGTTGCCCGAAATTTTGCTCCTCCGCTCCAGTGGCACTTCTTGCGCTCGACGAGCTTTGTGAACTCTCAACATTTTTGCAGGTCTACAAAACTATTGGGAGAGTGTATTTTACATTCGAGCGGATTTTTCTGCTCTTGAGCGAGCTTAGCTGGAGCGGCCTTTCTTGCGCTTGAGCGTTGGTTTGTTGTCTGCAAAACTATTGTAATGTACATTCTGCGCTCTAGCGTCACTTCTTGCGCTCGAATGGAACAACTTATTGTGTCTGATGCTCGAGCGTCAACTCTTGCGTTCGAGTTGACGCTCGAGCGAACTGTTCGTATATCAGTTCGTAACAACCACATTTTACATCACTTTTTCATCTCTCTCTAAAACATTTCAAAACCCTAGATCTTGAGTTTCTCTCTCTAGAACTCACCTTCTCTCTACAGTTCCACCTAGATCCGTTGGTTTCTCAACTTAAGTGTCTTTGGGAAAAAGGTAGAGCATCTCAAGAGCTTCATTTTGATCCAAACAAAAGTCAGTTTTGGCATCTTCGAAGTTTTCTCCTTGCTGCTTGTCTTCTAACTTTGAGGTAGGGACTTTCTACACTTTCCTATGATTTTTAACTTAGTTATTTGTTGTTGTGTAAATGATGTTGGGATTTGGAGAATCTTAGACAAATCTAGGGTTTTGGTTTAAAAGTAAAAGGGGTTTGCAAATGAAGGTGTTGAAAAGGATTACAAGGTGAAGATATGAGGTTGTATGGTGTTAAATTGGTTGATTTTGACACGTGGATTGGATTTTGGAAGGAAATGGAGTTTTTCCCTAAAATGATTCAAATAATTAATTTGTATAAATCATGGAATTGGTATTGGGAATGTGAAATTGAATAAATGTTCATATAAAGGGTGGAATCAGATATGTATTACCTCCCACCTATGGAAATTTGGATAATTTATCTATCTTGGAGATTGTATATCTGTTTAGAAATATATGTTTTGGGCTATCGGTGAAGGATAGCTATGATTGTTGTAGCAATTGCATGAGAATTAGGTGGATTGAAACTAATCTCTTATTGGTTGTCATTGGACATGACTATGTTTTAATACATTGTATATATATAATGTTTGGGAGGAGAAAGGGGATGGACAGTGAATTAAGTTGGCCTGTGTGTCCAGGGTGAAAGTCCCGAAAACCACTTGTATACATGGGTGCCGATCCTACAGACGAAATTTTCGTAAAATAGCAAATGAATGTGTTTGTATGATAACCATATTGATTTGAGACCCGATGTGTTGTATTCTCAGTATTGGTTGACTGAATGAAATGGGTATGAACAATGAAATGAGATATGAAACTTGAAATATTATGATCTTGCAAATTATGAACGGTTTTATCACAGGCATTGAATATGCACATCTTACTTATATCTCTGTTAAGATTCATACATTGTGCTAGATTGTTTCTACAGGGCTTTGGCTCACCCTAATTGGGAAAAACCATTTTCAGGTGCTGGTGATATGCCTCTACCAAGGACTTAGCTTGGGAGGACTGTGAAGCTGAAGGCTCACTTTCATTTATTTTGTGTATAACTTTTGTACAAGCCTAGGGCTTTATTTGCATTGAGCTTCTGACTCATTTTGTTGTAACCAAGCACGGTCTTGGAAAGATGTAAGCCTTTAGGGCATTTGAATATCTGCTTAACTTTCATTCCTTATCATTACTTATAACATATGCTGTAGATTCAGGATGATCGATTTGTGAATGTATATCGCATGTATCACTTTTTGTATATTAACTCTGATTAATGAAAGCTTCTTATCTTATTTATACCACTTTGTACTAGTGTTTGAAGTTGGGTTATTGTATTTATTTTGGGGCGTCACATGTGTAATAGAACTATAAACAAAATTTGAAGCTTAGGAGGGGCCCTGACCTCCCTTTGCCACCCCTTCGGTCCACCACAATACATACATATGTATTAAGAAAGTTAATAGACATACATTTTCAAGTTATATGTGCATAAGATCTATAAAGCAATCAAGATTCTCTACTCGTCTTTAATTGAGTTAGCCATGGTGTTGCTTTGTGATAAGTTTGACAAACATGGTTATTTTAATTGAGGGAGGGTGAAGTGTTGTTGATAGTTCTAGTGATGGAATGTATTGACAAGAGTACTTGCACAATCCTTTTTCATAGTTTTCCAATAAAACTTTTGTATGAAGCACATGAAATGCACACAAAGTAGTGTCATTAGGGAAATTTAGCATTCCAACAAAGTAGTGTCATTAGGGAAAGATCCATAACAATAAGCTTGAATATATCAAGGCAAATACAAAAACATTAATCCAATTGACTTAATATATTGCATTATATAACAAAGATACCTGCTCATTGGCCAGAGGGAGAAACCAATAACTCATTGTCATCGGTGTCATCACCGACAATTCCCTAACTCGTTGATGTCCACTAGAAGCATGAAGTATCTGCACAAATCGATATCATTTCTTATTAAATATAAAATACATAGAAAAAATATAAGATATTAATTTGGATCACCTCTGCTACGTGTCTTAATGTAAGTGCTCACTGTTTACATAATACGAGTAACATGCTTTCTTTTAAACATTGTAACCTGCAATTAAAATTGATAACACAAAACATGGATAAAAAAAATATAATATAATAAAGAAAAATGAACACTTCATGAAAATTATATTTCATTAATTATATTTCATTATTTACGAATTATATTTCATTCAACTATTCCTTCCTTTGAAATAAAATGCTTTGTTTTTTCCTAACAAATTCCTTCCTTTGAAAAGGGCTAATTTTCTCTCTATTTAACGTGTCTTACTCTTTGTCATGAAACACACATCATATTGATTCGACATCAGTATTAGTTTTATCTTTAAATATTAGATTTTCCAATATTATAGACAATATCCATAATAGGTAACAAACTCAATTACAAAATCAAAAATAAGAATCATTCGTAAATAGTTCAACAACCACAACCTCCATTGAATAGTCTACAATACATAAACAAAAAGTTTTGGATCTAAAAATGAAATCTACTCCTCAAGCATTGTAATTTCTTCCACAAGATTATTTCAATTAATTCATTTATGTAGATGACATTCTTACAATTTTCAATTAAAGCACAAGAAAGAAAAGAACTCATTTAAGGTTTCAACATGCTGATTGTTCCCGACGTTGTTAGGATTACAATCCTCATATTTACAAAAACGTAATTTTAATATTATTCAATTACACAAGCATACAACAATCAAACTTCCGTGATAGGACTATAGAAAAAACTAACCTTTAGGCCATTAGAAAGAATAACATGGTCCTCTACATTAAATAACTAAAGGCTACAAACAATAACAAAAACATAAAAATTAGAACTTCAAAGATGGAAAATCATATAAATAGATCTACAAATATCTATAGAGAGAACCAGAGATTGTAGAGTTGGAAACAATAGCACCAAAATACAAACTTTTTTATTGTACAAAGCATAAACATAGCTAGGGTCTAGAAATTGGGAAAAGGAGAGGGAGTTAGAGAGAGAAATCAAATTAACCGATGCTGGGTAGAGATCGAGATAGGGGTTGGTGTAGAAATTAGCAGTAGCAACTATAGACTCTGTGGAAATTTCCAAACGAAGCAGTACAGTGGTAGTGTGTGGGTGTAGATAGAATGGGATGAAGAAATCGCCAGAGAATTGCCTAGAAACTGCCATTTGAAATCACGGTCCACCAAACAATCTTCAAACTGCCGCACCACCAAAGGACTCCCTCTCTCTCTTGATTGATAGGGAATGGAGGGGATCAGTTTGAGAGGAAAGAGTTACATAGACAAAGAAAGAGAGATGTAAGAGTGAGATGACTAGGGTTTTGTTTTATTAAAAAATTAAGGGGGGAATTTTAATTTAGGTAAAATTTTGGACATTTCGTTTGAAATTTTGTGAAGAAATTTTTGAGGCAAAATTTTGTAGCAAACACAAATTTCCTGTAAGTCATCTCATAACAGTTTTGAACAACACAAAATCAAGTAAGTTTTCACAAACTCACGTAAGTTATCTCACAAAAATGCGTATATAACACAAATTCAAGAAAGTCATTTGACAAAATTTTGACCAACACAAAATCAAATAAGTTTTCACAAACTCACGTAAGTGATCTCACAAAAATAAATAACTTAACACAAATTTTCCGTAAGTCATCTCATAGAAGTTTTGAACAACACAAAATAAAATAAGTTTTCACAAACTCACATAAGTTATCTCACAACAATGCGTAAGTAACACAAATTCTCAAAGTAATAGCATATAATGAACAACCGAAATTCTCAAACTAACCCAAATTATATTAATAATTGATAACACCAATTTAACCAATGAATTATTTTTTAAAATTCAATAATTATCTTTTCAAAATAATGATTACTATGTTCTTAATAGTTTATATTTAATAATTAATGCTTATTACATTTAAGACAAATTTTAATTAAACAACATTAACACTTGGGTAATTAGTAAATTGTGATTAATAATTTTCATAAAAATTCGCTTAAAAGGCATAATATATACCTTAGTTAAGTAATGATACATGAATTGGAGATGATACAGGGTTCTAATGCCATGTATCCTATCATAATATTGGCAGCCACCGGCACTGTAATGACCCAAGATCACTTTTCTACAAGTCAGCAAAATTAATTAACTAATTTTAGAGAGCGTTTTCCAAACAAGAATCCAAAATTGCACATCAAAAATTTTGGAAAAGCATCGATTAATTAATCGATTGGAAGAAATAGCCACTCCATTCAATTGTCCAATTGATCAGATGGCTTCACCAACACTAATCCATTCACCAATCGATTGGAAGGTTTGTCCACCACCAATCAATTGTGCAATTGGATGGATTGACCAACACTAATCAATTGTTCAATAAAAATTATAAACAATCATGGTATAATGCCTCTCAATGTTTTAAAACCAGGAAAAAATCTTATTACTATTTTCCTTTGTCCATTTTCTTAGGGAGCAAATTATTCATTAAACAAACAATAGTTACTAATGATGAGAGATTAAAGAGACTCAATTTTCTAAAGTGAAATAAGTTATATTCTGTTACCAACATTCCACGACTACTCTTCATATGTTTTCAAACTAGAAACACTTTCCTTAAATAAAATAAATAAATATAAATCCCATAATTAGGTAAAGTATGACAAATTTAAAGCTAAAAGTAAAGGCAAGGCCTAGAAGACATTCATCACATTGTAGAAACAAATTGCGAACAACAAAAATAAATAAATAATAGAATGAAAATCATGCCATTAACACTTTACCAGAATACATATAGCATCATAGTTTTGTAGCAAACAAATCTATCCCCAACTTAAACTAATTACCCGATCCAATCATTGAACCCTCGAAGTTTAAGCAATGTGAAAACTTCAATATGATGAGAGATTCACAAAATTTTAACAATTTTGTAATTTAACTAATTAGTCCAAATTTTACCTTTTTTAAAAAAAAAAATTTTATCAACAAAAAAACTTTTATTAATGAAACAAATATACACAAAGATACATATAGACATCGATAAAGGAAGGAAAGTGCTAGAGCATCTCACCCTTTTCTTGGTGTACTAAAGACAATTTTATTGAAAAACTAGATGAAGGTCAAACCAGCCAAAGATCAATGTGGATACATTCATAGATAGAGCAAATCTGGCTACTTCATGATCATGAGCCACCTATTACAGGGTCCTCTAGTCTAAACAAAAACAAGAGTTAAGAAAAGACAACAAATATATGACAATAAGCTAGCATAACCACTGTTTCAGCACCAGTTCTATGCATAAAATTTAGCTCATGAACAACTTGTCAAGCTTCACTTTCAACAATAATTACCTGAAGAAGTGGCGAATGCACGCCGCGTTTATCCATCAAGCAGATCCGATGGTAGCCACATTTAATGTACACAAATTGATTCATCATCATTTCAACTATTTGAATTGGGTTTCCTATGTTTTAAGTTCAATTCCATCAACTATGCATGAACTTCAGCACTCAAACAAACATTTGTTTCTAAACATAAGTTCCAACAATATAAAGTCATTGATTACTATAGAATTTAAAACAGAATTTAAGTTTTGGTAGTTAAGAGACATTGAATGACTCGATGTGTTTTGTGGTTCCTTAAGGGCAAATAACCCAAGTTACTATTGCGAGTCACAAGCATTAATAAAAAAAAAAAAAAAAATACAAAGATAAAATAATTTCCAAAAACTAAAGCCAAATAAAAGGATCACACCTCCTAGCAAACAAAGTATATATCTAGCAAACATAAGACATGACAAAGGAACCATGTACATAATAATGACTACCTATTACATCCATTAACTAGTTTTAAATAGTATAGCCATTTTAATCTTGACTAATTGTTTCAGTAGTCCATGATTCAATCAGCTGAGCTAAATTTAAACTCTTCTTATCAACACAAATATTCATGAAAGGCAATAAGTTGCCACAACACATAAACAATCAAAATTTTCCTTTATAAAACCATAACAATAATGATAATAGTAACAAAACTTCAAAAGCACTTATAAAATATCATCCAACACATCCAAGTAGTGGACCTACCAAGCCAATAGAGAGCAACTGGGGCAACATAGATTCAGCCAAAAAAACATTAAAATAACACAAAAACAACTCTATCAAGGCTTAAATGAATTTCAAAATCACATAAATTACAACTGGAAAAACAAAATCAAATCTTTCTTCAAAGTGAGTGGAACTGTATGAAGCTAGATTTTTAGTTCTTTCTTCAAACCAATTACTAAATTCAATCAGACATTTTTGCAAACACTTGGAATATATCTTACAACCCAGATTTCAAACCAATAATTACTATTATTTGTTGCCAAAATCAAGGTAAAAAAGAAGCAAAAATGCAATAATACAGGCTACCTTTCTTTTAAAGATGTGTGAGTCACAAAATTGCTTAATCAAACTAAAGTGTCACAATGACATTTTAATTAACAGTTACCCTCCAACTGTAAAGGAAGTCCCCAACTCCAGAAAAAATTTAACCAAGAATGAAAAGAAATTCAGAAACTAGATTATACATATGCAATCCAAACATTAGGAGAGAAAAATATATGCAATAAACTCAAGGATTATTTACCAATAAATCCTACTTCACAAATTGTTATACCAAATAGTCCCACTTTTATTCTTTTGTACTCGTTAGTCCTGCTGGTGGGTTGATTTGGTCCTCTCTTTTTTTTTTTTTCCATTTTTGGTATCACTGTGTGGACGAGCGTGCCCTTGGGTTAATGTGGTATTGTTTTGCGGGGTCAGTTTTTTTTTTTGGAAACGTTGCTCATTCCGGTTCGGCTAATTTTGATGATACATTCAAATACATTTCAGCCATTGTGAGGTAGGGTTTTGGAATTTGAATGTGTTTCTTCCTTGCTGACGGCTGTGTGACACACCCCCAGAGATTTGGAAAACTACCGTGTATACACCATTCTCTACCTGGTACCTCCTCGAGGGCCAAACGGGACGTCTGTGCGAGCAGAGTCTGATGAAGCCTAACAGCCCTCTTCTTTGGGCCAACACAACGTTCCTTGATCATCACATAATCATCCTTAACCACACCATAGTAAGGGAGAACTCGGTGACAACAGTGTAGATAACAAGATCAGGATACTTGTCTTTAAGCAACCGTATCTCTCGACGCACTAATCCATTATCATTATGTGCTTCAACACCTCAATACAATGCCAGTGGCGCCGGTGGAGCAAGCGGTGCAGGTGGAGGAACAACCGGTGGAGGAGTAGCAGGAGGAACAGCTGGTGGTGTTGTCTGGAGGATGGTGAGGAAGGTGGTGGTGATGGGTAATGGCAGCGGTGGTGTTTGCTGTGCTGTCTATGTATGTGGGTTGTGTGTGTGAGTCTCCTCTGTGCCGTGTGTGTGTTATGCGCTGGGTGTGTCTTAGAGAGAGAAGAGAGAGCTGGGTTTGGTGTGTGCTCTGTGTGTGTGTGTGTTGTGTGTATAGTGTGTGTGAGTGTGGCTACTGGGTGTGTGTGTTAATGGTGTCTTGTGTGCATGGTGTCTTGTGTCTGCTAGAGAGAGGAGATGTGTGTGGCTAGGTCTCCATGTGAGAGAGAGAGAATGCTGAGAGAGATGAGTGAGTGTGTTGCAGAATGGGTTAACCTTGAACGGGTTGTGGGTATGTGGGTGTCGAATCAGTCACAATTGGAATCCCTTCCAAATTGTGTTGTGGGCCTTGTGTTAAACCCCAAACACACCAACCCAGCCCAAAAAAACCCCTTATATGGTTTGGCATTCTGTGACACCCTCATAATGTATCACATGCAACACACCACACATCCATTCACTAACTACGTATGTGAAACACACACGCGCCACACCCAAAACACGCCTAGCAGAGGGTAATTACGTCCCTCAGAATTTCCCAGGACTAAATGGTTTACTAGAATAAAAATGGGACCAATTGGTTCATAAGTTTACATTTTGGGATTTATTGGTAAATCTCCCTAAACTCAACTACATTATAATACCCACTACATTAACATAACAAATATCAAAAAAGAAACGGAGAAAAGTTCCTAATCAAATCAGTTTGAGAAAGTTATATTTTGTTAATGTCGACACCCAAATCTATGCTTCATCTTCCAAGTTCTATCTTTATCAAATTTCCATCTCTGTTTGCCAAAACATATGATTCAACAATTTTCATAACATAGTGAATTAATTTATCTAACAAAAAAAAAAAAAAAGATTAACAAATTAATCTATCATTGCGACATACTTTTAAGAACACAAAATTTGCTTTTTGGTTGTAAATTTTCATGTTTAGGCCACACAGTTCAATCAAAAACATAAAACCAGAGTGGACATTAGGAGTATGATTTTCAACATTTTCTTTATAAGAGTCTTAGTAAATAATTTTTATAATAGTTATTTATCCAGAAAAAAAAAAAAGTAATTGATATTATTAAGTCCCATTTAAACATTGAGATCAAGCATCCAAGTTAATCACTAAACCCCAAATTGAAAATCCCCAAATTTTGAAATGGAAAACCCTAAACCCTAATTTTGAAATTGAAAAGCCTTGAATCAAAACTTAAAACCCTAATATCTGAATATGTACCTGAAATTGGGCGGTGCGAGGGAGAGGTACGAGAGCTGTGGCCGGAGGGAGAGGTGAGACGGCTCCATTTGCTTTGTTCGTGGGTCTTCATCGACTGGACGGAGAAGCGAAGACGAACGGAGCTACGAAGGAGGTAACTTTGAAGGATTGCTAGAGCGAAGTAATGGCCGTCGCAAGCAAAGCAATGGTTGTCGCTCCGAAGGACTACTCTTCTTTCCATCTTCTCTTCATGTTCTCTTCTTCGTCTTCACTCTTTCTCCCTCGCTCTCTCTCGAACGCATCTCTTTGCCTCTCTCTCCAACTAGTTTTTGCTCTATTTTAGGGGGGACTCCAAAATTTTCCTAAATTTTACGAGGGCATTTTGATTTAGGTCAAATTTTGGAGGGTTTGTTAGAAGAAATTTGAATTTGAGACAAAATTTTGTAGTAAAAATTAGGGGTGGGCGCGGGTCGGTTGCAGCCACGGAACTTCCAATCCGCCATCTTTCCGCCAGATTAGCGGATTGGAGAAAATCAATCCGCATCCGTCCGCCAATCCGGCGGATGTGGATTGAGCGGATTGGCGGTTTTGCGGATGGATGCGAATCGGTTTAGCGGTTTAAAATTTTATAAATTTTCAACATAATTCAACTTGTGCACTTCCTCAAAAAAAAGAAAAGAAAAGAAGAAAGTATTTCAGTTAATGACTTAAAAAAACATTACAATCACTGCATGCCTCATCCAAAGTAAAAAAATTTGAAACTTTAGAATATCATAATCACTGCATGTCTTATCCACATACTACAATCACAGCATGTCTCATCCACATAAAGTATTACAATCTGTGGTATTAAATATAAAAACAATTCAAACCACAAAAATCATAAACAGACCAGTAGTAGAGATTGTATGTTTCTGTATTGTTACATCTATATTTGTTTTTGAAAACAAAAATCAACCAGCATATATCATATTTTCTATTTATTATTTTTAGAGATAGATTTAAAAACCAAAAAATATAGATAAATAATACATTTATTTATTTTAATTCAAAAAGATATTCAAGTTAAAAACTTTTTTTCAACAGAATATTTAAACTATTTTTTAATTGAAAATACAAATAGAATATTTATACAAACTGAAAACACAAAGTCTTATAAATTACTAGGGGTGTTCGCGGTTTAGCGGTTCGGTTGCGGCCAAAAAAATCTCAAATCCGCCATCCGTCCGCCAGATTGGCAGATTGGAGAAATCAATCCGCAACCGTCCGCTCGTCATCACGCATCCGTCCAAAATGCGGCAGATCGGTTCGGTTCGGTCGGTTTTGGCGGATCGGTATATCCGCTGCTCACCCCTAGTAAAAATTGGTCTTAATTTTATATGTTTTTTTTAAGTTTTATTATTTAGGTTTGTATTTTTACCTTTATTAAAGTTTAATTAATATTTCAAATGCAAAAATAAATTTATGAAATTTTATGATTTTAATCAATAAATAATAATTATATTAAAAAATAATTACTATTATGTTCTTAATAATTTATTATTTAATTATTAATAGTTATTACAAATAGTAACAAATTTAATTAATATTAAAATTAAAGTAATTTAACATTTTAAATTAATAATTTAATCAAATAATTATTTAAACGGTTATAGTTAATTAATAATTTTTTTGGTCACTTACCAACAATTCTATTAACTAGACTTATTTACTTACAAGACTGATAAATTTATCAATAAAACTTAATGGGCAATAAGTCCCAAAAGTACGACCTATTGGTAATTTATCTTAATTTTTTTGTTTATTTAATAATTATAAAATTAAATTAAAACTTGGTAATATTAACATTAAAGAAATTTCATGTTAGTTGCGTGCCTAACCAATTGCAAGAGCTAAATGACTGTATGACCCAAACACTATTCTAGATCCATCACGAGCCTTTATTTATTTATTTTTTTTACCTTTCTCTTTATGTCTCTTTCTCTCTATTTTATCGATAGAAAAAGTAAAATTTGTAGAGGCAATTGTCAAAAAGTTCAAAACATATTTTTCTCTCATTCATGTAGACACCTCATTTTTGACTGCCCTTAAAACTTGAGCGCCTCAGGTTGATCACCCGATGATGAAATACTACGCTATACATACGCTCAATTTTCTCAGCAAGAAGCCTCGGTTCTTTAATTTCAAAGCCTAGAACCTTGCACTACCTTTGGACTAAAACCTGCTCTCTTTTTTTTTTTCAAGCCTGACCACCCAAAGGCCTACAGGCCAACAAGGTCGGCTGGCTAGAAATTAGTGGCCGGCCATCCCCGTCCTGGCCGGCTGGCCAGGTTTCTCAGCTGGCAGATATTTTGCAGCCAGCTGTCCCCCCTTGCCCATACCTTGCACCACTTGTCCTTATACAGTAGTGTTCGACGAAGGCTCGTGTTTTTCTATATGTACATGACCACCTCTCTTGAAATTAAGTTAGAAAAAATTCCAAAAGCTCAAAAACTTGTAAAACAATCTCTCTCTCTCTCTCTCTATATATATATATATCTTGCAACCTACACTCTCTCTCTCTCTCTACACCTTCTAAACTAAAAATTTAGCTCTCCTTGCTGAGATTCTTGAGTCTAAATTTCAACTCTTGAGGGTGCTTGCTTGTGAGTTTGTGAATCAAAGAGTTACCCCTCTTCAAGAGGTATAACCTTGACCTTCTTTACACTACCTCTCCTCTATCTTTTCTTGCTATTTTTGTACTGTTTTCCACTGTTTTTATGGGCTGAAACTTGTGCTTAAAGCTATCAAAGGTGAAGGGGTTAACCACCCTTCTTTGAACCTTGTTCTTTAAGCTTTTGCCCTTATGTTTCCCAATCTTTTCTCAACTTTTTTCCAACTTTTTACCACTGATTTTCAATTTTTTTTCAGAGGCTAAAAATGTGGTTTTGAGGTCCCAAAATTGGAGGGGTCACCCCTCCTTAGGCTTGCTTACTAGCTTCATTTCTCCATTGTTGTAGCTTACTTTTTCTAGCTTTTCCATGTAAATTTCAGCATTGTTTTTGTGAGTTTTAGGACTGTTTTAATGTGTATACTTCATTTATGCTTTGTATAGTATGCTTATAGTGTTGTAGTTCTCATAGGTTTGGTGGCTTAGGCCTTAGACACCAATTTATTTGAGTTGATAGCTTTCATTTTATGCTTTTCATACATTTTTCTCATACTTGTTCTAATCATCTCTGCAACTTCCCTCCTTTCTTTTTTTTTTTCTTTTTGTAAGAGTTGTTTCAACCGAGTGTTGTTTAAGCATGAGAAAGAGACCTTCCATGCTAGATGGTTTAATCTCTTCGGAAGTTCATTACTAGGGCATTACATCTCTCTCATGCCAAAAATAACTTCTTGTTTGATGCTTCTCTTCATTAGTGGAATTAATGCTCATTTTTGGACTAACTGATTAAAGAATGGAAAGGTAATTTAAAAGGGGCTAATAAAATTGGACTAAAAGAGATACAAGATAATAAAATCAAGTTGAGTTAGATCAGATGTTAATTGAACTCATTGAGTCTTGAGTCATTTCATACTCTAGTGATGATAATAGTTCAAGAATCAAGGTCAACCACTTCCCTAGAGAGGCAACTCCATGATAGGGTGGAGGTTTGATGGTCTTTTATTTCCATTTATTGAGACTTTGTCCAATTAGTTCATAGATCATCATGCAATAGCCTTGCAATCAATGATGATTTATGGACTGAATCTACTCTTCCTTTGATCTGTTTCATGATAAGGAGAGACAAAAGGACAAACACCCCCTGAAAATACTCTGTTTGTCCTCTGTTTCTTTTCTGTTGTAGCAGGGCAGACCCCCAAAATAGTGGCGGGTCAGCCACCTAACCATTGGCCGACCACTTTTTCTAGCTGGCCGGCCACCTTTTTTTAGATCAACAGAACCATTTTCATGGCAGAACAGAACAGAGGCTGAGGGTAAAAACAGAGAATTTTTCTGTCTATGAAACAAACAATTCTGGCAGCGAAACAGAGGTGTTTTCGGGTAGAAATTCATGTTCATGCATGTGCAATTCCTCGGTTCCCGCACAAATTAGATTTCATACATACTACGTTGTAATCAATTAGTTTTCAAGTTACAAATAGCTAGTTGCTTAGTTAATTAACTTGTGTTGTAATTAATTAGTTAGTTCAATTCTAATTTGTAATAATTAGTTAGTGTAGTTAATTCATTTATTTGGTTTGTAATAGTTAGTTTAAATTAGGATATTCATTCGGACCCTCTTGCATGAGGGTGAAATTATAATATGTGTGTATGTCTTCCAACCCCCTATTTCTTTCCCTCTTTTATTTCTCCACGTATGATGGTTGCATGTTGCATTCATGTTTTAATTAGCATTTTTCATGCCTTGTGTAGACACCCCATTTTTGACCGTCCTCGATACTTGGACGTCACCGCTGGAACACTTGGTGATTACCCATGTTCGTGTTTCGTTTTGAGTTCCCGGAGGTCTCGGCTACGCGCCTTGCTTCAGGATCTCTCAACTCGACTGTTTTGTGTTTGGTTTTGCACCAAACACTTGTGTTTTTATTTCTGAGGGTAGAGAGTAGCTTGTTAGCTACCCCTGGCACCCACCGGCCATGGCTTGAGGCACCGGCCGTGTTTTGAGGCTGCCGGCCATTGGTGAAATATACTATTGGCCGGTCGGCATTTGGTGTGGCCGGCCGACCATATGTTTGGCCGATGGCCTCCTTTTCTAGCCGGTACCACCTTTTTGCCTTTTTCAAGCATGGTGCATGCCAGCTGTGCCAGCTGGAATGCACAAGACCTGCCCCCGTGCATATATGTGGTTGTTTTCCACCTTTGACCCCTTTTTTAGCACCCTTTGCTCAAAGCTTCTTGAGGAAGCTTTGACCCCTTGTCTTGGCTTCCTCGAGAAGCTTGCACCTTTGGGATAGCTTCCATTGAAAGCTTGGTTCTTTTGACCTTTTTGCAATAGCTTCTCTAAGAAGCTTGGAGCCTTTCCTTTGTCTATATAAGGAGCCTCCCCCTTCCTTTGTCTTGGTTTAGCAAAAACCAGAGCAATATACATATATACATCTGTGACACACCTTCTCTCTCTATATCTCCATCTCTCTCATCAGTTGTGTGTGTTTGAGGGCCTTAAAGTGCATTTTATCCTTAGTTTTGCACACAAACACACACTACTACACCATACTTCGACTTTGAGAGGCATTAAGGGTTTGGTCTTGAGGTTTTAGACTGATTTTGATCAGAGGAAGGTGGCTGACCTTGCTGTTCTTCAAGGTTTCTTCAAGGGTAACACTCTTACTTTAGATTCTTCAATCTTGCACTAGACTTTTTCCTATCTTGCTTACTGTTTTAGACTTTGTGTATAACTGAAAAAAGTCTTGTATTTGCTGCTTGAGATACTTCATTAGGTTGTTTTGGTGTGGGGGTCGACCTCCCCCTCTTAGGCCTTGTTTGGCCCTTTTTGTGCTCCCTTTGTTAAGCTTTGGTTACCTTTGTGTGTTGACCTTCTCACCACTGAAATCCAGTGGATTTTTAGTGGTGCAGAAGGAGTTTTGAGGTCTTGCGTAGGGGAGGGACACCCCTCTCCCTTTGTCTCTCTTTTTTGCCCTCATTTTGGCTCATAAGGGTAGCATGTATGCTTGGTTGTCTTTGGCCCCATTTCAGAAGTTTTTGGATGTTATTTGGTCATATGTTGCCTCTATTTTTGGTCGGATTTGTGGCCCCTTGCATGCGTAGTATAATTGCCTTGCATTCCTTCATTTTGCCTAGAAGTATGCCATGCATTTAGGCCATGATTCTTACATGTTCTAGCTTAACTTCATGAAGGTCTTAGCATTATTTTGCCATGCTCAAGGACTATTGAGTGCTGTTTTAGTCATATTTGCCATGTTTAGGGTAGCCTCTTTGCATTTTGGCTTGTGAGCCTTGAGCATGTGGGTCTCTAGCATGCTTAGCCTAGCTTATTCTCATGATTTGAAATCATTAGGGACTATGTTTCAGTTCATAAACCATGCTTGTATGCTTACACTTATCATCCCTTTCATGCCTTGAAGAGTTGTTTTGTTGTGCCTTGAAAAGGGCCATCGTGCATGCTTAGGTGTTTGAAGCTTTAGGCTACCATATCAGTGGGTTTGGGGGGCTTATTTTGCATGTTGAAACTCTGTTTTTGGTTGTTTGGTTCATGCCATGTGTGGTCATGATAGTTGTGATAGAATGCTCCTTTTCATGCCTTAGTCTTAGGCTCATTGGTATGCATGTTTACACGAGCATTTGTCCATCATATCGGGTACTTTTGGTCACTGTTTTTGGAGTGGGCTGAGGTCTG
>JAPPVO010000003.1:107934648-108080091 GCA_030407325.1 Camellia japonica
CCTCAAAATTTTTCTACAATCTTGGATTCCAGTATTTTTTCACCTAAATTGAAGCTGGAATTTACGATGTCACTAAACTTCGCATAAAATTCATCAAAGGTCTCACTATCTTTCATTGAAGGGTTTTCGAAACTAGACGTGAGCCTTTGAAGTTTTGAGCGTTTAACAGAAGGAGTGCCCTCATGAATAGTTTGTAAGATATCCCAAGCCTCTTTTGCGACTTCACAATTACAAATTTGACTAAACTCTTCAGGTGTGACAGCGCAAAAGAGAGAATTGATAGTTTTACTATTCCAGCTACTATTTTGGTAATCAATTGTGTCCCACTTATCAACGGCCTCTACCTGACCCCCACGAACTCCGCTCCGCACGCGAGGGCACGAATTGTAGTTCTAGCTACTACAGTTCGGACTCCTGTCACGGTTCTGAATCTAATCTCACAAAGTACAATATAAGACTGATAAATCACCAAAGAGTCCAAATCTGGCAAATCGTTTTGGAAAATCGATTTTAATAAAGAAGTGCCAAACATAGACTGCTTTTGCCAGATTTCAGAGTCGTTACCTAAATATTTTTATTTTGGAAAATTTAGGAAACCTTGACTCGTGCCTAAGGCCACGTGTTCGTCATCACCAAAGTTGCCTCGGGTCGGAAACTTGGGTACGAGAGGGAAAGGTCCTGAAATGAGCACCCCCGCTCGCCCGATCAAAGGATCGGCCTCTACTAACATGATATGTTGTTTTTGAAAACACCTGCGTTCTTATTCCGATTATTAATCTATCATTACTACGTGATGTGCACAGCACAGAAGTATAGACTCAATCACTCGAGTTGGAACAAAACATCTCGTGTTTGTTTTTCGAAAATGGTTTGAAGATGCTACTCGCAAGTAGGCTAAGTCGCGGATTTGCCACCCTCAAGTGGGCTTAGAAAAATATGATTTTGCCACTCTCAAGTGGGCTTAAAACTCACATTTCGATGAATTGTTCCAATTCAAGCAATGAAGCCTTCATCCACAGGCATTCATGCATTTAATCAATTAAACAGTTAGCCTCATGGCAAGCATGCTAACATGGCAACATACACATCTCATGCAGTATGCTAAAGCGTAAAAGCTTACCTAGTACTCCGAGCCAAAACAGAAGCTAGTTAGTAATCAATGCATGACCCTAGCTATGTCAAAAATGCCAAATGCAACACATTAAAAAATGCAACTAAAATAGGCTTGGCTATTCTAAGATGTCATGTGAATGCAACTTGATAACATGTATTCAAATTGGTATTGAAATACAATGCAGTTTGTATGATGCGCCAAGCCCGGTGCATGCAAGACAAATGAATGATGTGCGCATGCAAAGCATAAGTATGCTAATTGAAACATGCCCTAAAACTAACCATCAAAAGCTGGTAAATAAAAGGGAGAAAGACGTGGGGTTGAAAGACATGCATCACACACATGCACACTTATTACAAGATTCGCCCTCTCGACGGAGGGTCCGAATAATAAGCTAACTAGCTAATCTAAGCTAATTAAACTAATTATTACAAAAATGAAACTAATTAACTAACAGGTTAACTAATTAGTTATTACAACACAAATTGATTAGCTAAGTGCATTAACTAATTAAGTACAAAACCAAAGCATTAGCTAGCTAAGCAAAGCAGCTAATTAAAGTAGTAAAGATAGGCCCTCGGGGCGAGAAGTGTATGCATGCTTGGTCGCCTCGTTCGGAAATCCATCGCTATGCCCCAACTTGCCTTTGTTTGCAATTGTTCTCAGGACACTGCACAAAGCTCCAGATAGCTTCTATTCCATCATGGGAACCTCTAGGAAGGCTGCCGACCACTTGGTGGTGTTGTAGACCACCTAAGTTTGCTGCAGACCAGAAAAAGTGGTCGGCCAGCCACTTTTACTGGTCTGCCGACCAGAAAATGCTGCCCAACTCCAGTTTGCTGCAACAGAGAACAAGAAGGGGCACGGCAGTGTATTTGCAAGGTATGTGTGCACAACCACCCTCCCTATCATTTCTTAAGCTCAAGGAGTGAAGTTCTCGACTCTCGGACCACCAACCGAGCATCGTAATGCACGATGGCCGAGAAGCCTAGATTGCACAATTCAATGTCAATGAATGCACAAATAACACATAATGGCCTTAACCTCTATCATGCAAGATCAAGAGGGTCGACGACCGAGAAATGAGGTACGTTTCATCATTTCAAGTATGAAACGTCCCTCGTTTCTCGTATTTGGATTAACACCCAATCCAAACACATGCAATACAACATGATCAACTTAACAATGCTAATGGCATGCAAACAAGATGCAATGCATGCACATGCAAACAACATGCAATGCAACAAGCATGCAAACACAATGCAAACAACAACATTCAAACAACATGCTCAATGGACTTAGACCGAATAGGGACAGACCTCAATCATGTCCAAAATAGTGGGCAAAATGCTATGAAATGATGGCATGAAAAGCAAGATAATGCATGCACATGCATTGGCTCATCAACTAAGCATGATAGCATAGCTCTCAAATATGATTAAGAAGTGACAAACATGGAAGTGCGACAACACTATATGCACTGAAATATCATGTGAAATGATGTCATGGCAAGCAAACATCTCAAGTATGTCATACTATGGTGCTCAAAACTCAAGGCTAGCAAGGCTAATTGCACTACAGCTATGCAATACATGAACCACATGGCCAAGACAACCCAAAACAGTCCTAGAGCATGTCAAATCAAGGCTAAAACATGCATGGAGTATAGCCAAAACAAGATAGCATGAAGGGCATGAAGCATGGAGTATGCAAGGCCAATAAGGAGGATTACACTACACCTACCAAAATCAAGCATGAGATGACTTCACCAACAAAAATTAGAGTTATAGCATGTCAAAATAACATCAAAAACTTGCTGAGATAGGACCAAAACATGCTAGAAAGATGAGCCATCAACACAAGCATTTAAGGCTAGTTTGCAAGGATTACACTACAAGTGTATAGAGCATGCAAGGGTGGCCTAAACTAAGCCAAAACAGAGGTATGCCATACTGAAATAAGGTCAAAAATAGGCTGAGATGGAGCCAACATATGCTAGATAAACATGCTCAAACATGAGGCCAACAAGGCAAGCAACCAAGATACAAGGAGAGGGGATGACCCCCTCCTATTTGGGACCTCAAAACACACTTTCCACCACTGAAATTCCTCTGAGTTTCAGTGGTGAGAAGGACAAAAAGAGGTGGTCCCAATAGCTTAAAAGGATAGCTCAAAACAAGGCCAAACAAGGCACAAAGGGGGGTAGATCATCCCCAACACCAAAGAGACCTTAAACAAACATTTCAAGCACTTAAAATCAAAACTTTTTGCAGTTGAAAGTTAAGCCTAAAACACCATCAAAATAGGGCCAAAAGCTTAATAAAAAACAAAGGTTTAAGGGGTTAGAAACTCACCCTTGAAGAACAACTTCAAAGCAGCAACTCCAGCAACCTTTTTGAGCTAAAAACCAACCCTTGAGTTCAAACAAGACCCTCAGGTACCTCAGCAACAAGAGTGTGGTGTTTCACTATGTGTTTGTGTGCAAAAGTGTGAAGAAAAGGCACTTTCAAGCACAAATATGAGAGGAATGGAGCAATATAGAGATAGAAGTGTATCTATAGCTCCAAGGAAAAATTCTCAACCTGAGATAAGAGGGAGGAGGTTCTCTTTTATAGAAAAGCATGCAACAAGCTTGTTGAACAAGCTTTAGGCTCCAAGCAATCCCTCCATACACGTGTATGGAGAATGCCTTCTGTGCACAACAGCTGGCACAGCTGGCAAGAAAATATCTGCAGAAAACTGCAGGAAAGCTGCCGACCAGTTGAAGTGGTCAGCCAGCTACTTGCACTGGTCGGCCGACCATAGAAAGTGGTCTGTAGGGAGACCAAGTGGTCGGCAAAGGGGGAGGAGTGGTCTGCACAAAGAAAGCAAAGTGGTGGCATGGTTGCCGACCATTTTTGGTGGTCCAAAGACCACCAAGACTAGTTGGCCGACCAGAAAACTGGCTGGCAAGCAGGAAAAGTGATTTTCAGGGAGAGAAACTGGTCTACAACCCCTATTCCACCCTCCAAGCAAGGAAAACAAGGTTTGTGCCAAAAACAAACCAAAAAGGTTGAAAGATTAAAGTCTGTGGGACAAGACGCGCAGCCGGAAGCCTCGAAAACTAGTCTACGGGCGCAAAAAGTGGTCTACGAGAGGGAGAGGTGGTCTCCGACCACAAAAAGTGGTCTACAGACCTCCGTGTCCTTCTAGACCAAGGCATGGTTCAAAAACCAGGCCAAAAGGAGAACGTTAAGCGGTCTCGAGACAAGGCGCGCAGCCGAAGGCTCCGGAAATCGGAAACTAGTCTACAGGAGAGAAAAGTGGTCTACAGACCTCTCTCTCCCTCCAAGGAAGGTCAACAAGGCATGGTCCACAAACCATGTCAAAACACAAAGAGTTCAAAGGCCCAGAGGCAAGGCACTCATCCGAAAACTCCGGAAACTCGAAACGAGCACAAACAAGCACAATCAATGAGCGCTCAAACGATGACGTCTGAGTTTTAAGGTCGGTCAAAAATGGGGTGTCTACAATATCCTAACGAAATTAACTTTGAAACAAAAATTAAATTTCTACGGATGTCTGACACAAATAGACAATCTTCTAAAACTACAGTCCTATTAAATGATAATTCCAAATAAAAAATTCCTATGGAAACTGCAGCAACTGTTGCACTTGTTCCCAACTTTATTAGCATTTCCCCTTCATTAAGCCTTCTGGTCTCCTTGAACCCCTGCAACATATTGCAAATATGTGAGGTCTCAGCAGAGTCTACACACCAAGCATTAGGAGGACCAATTAATACATTGGTTTCAATAACAAACATATTTAACATACCTTTCGAAGGTTTGTCCTTTTTTCAGTGCTGCCAAATAATGACGGCAGTTTCTCTTCCAATGGCCAGGCTTTTCGCAATGGAAACAATTTCCTTTGCTTTTCTTTTTATCTATGCCCTTTTTAAAAACACCTTGTGTTTTTCCAGAGAACTTAGAGCCCATAGATTCTTTATTAAAATTTTTCTTGCCCTTAGGCTTGAATTTTCTGGGACCTTCCTTCTCACCCATCATCATAGTGGGTTGGCTCTTTTTAATAAGATCCTCTGCTGTTTGCAACATATTGAGCATCTCTGATGGTGCAACAATCATCTTATTCATATTGTAATTCAAAATAAACTGATTATAAGAATCTGGTAAAGATAAAAGTATCGCATCAATTTTAGTTTCACCATCAATATCTGCACCCAAAGTTTCCAGTATGTTAATGAAAGATATCATTTTCAGAACATGTTCACGTACTGGAGTACCTTCCACTATTTTGGTGGACATTTCATGGCAATTTGGCGTGTACTTTTGCTCTGTTGTCCAAACATTTCTTTCAAATTAACCATCATGTCTTTTGTGGTAGGAACACCCTCATGCTGCTTTTGCAACACATTGGTCATTGAGGCCAATATGTAGCATTTTGCAACATCGTCCGCCTCATGCCACTTCCTAGCAGCCTCACATTGTTCATCAGTGGCATCTGCCTCAGGAAGCACAGGTGGATCAGTGGTTAGGACATGGTCTAGTTTTTCAGCAGTGAGGACAATTGTTAAACTTATTTTCCAATCCACATAGTTTGATCCAGTCAAACGATTGTCATCAAGAATTTTGGACAAAGGATTAAACTTGGTCATTTTTAACTGCATATGTTAAAAATTAAAACATGTGTCAGAAGAATATAAGTACTGCATTGTATATAAATCCATAGGATGCGGGATTTTGAATCTATTATGGTAATGCTCACTAGAATTATTATTCAAACAATTTATAACCCCACAAATATAACCCTTATATTTAAAACATTCATAGTAAGCATTGGGAAACCAATCCTGTATGTACAAAAATTTCTTTTGAAATAAGTGAACATACTTTGAATGGGTGGGTAGCTACTATCCATCATAATATCATCTTGTGTTATCATTTTTCTTTTTCTTTTAGAAAAATTAAATTTATTTATGACTCCCAAATTTTCTTTTGGCTTCCAAATCAACTCATATGACACCTTTTGGTTACCATATAGTATTTGTCTAAGTGCAAACCATTGTTTAGATATGTAGCATGAACTTGTAAGATTATGCCTTCATTTTAACCGACACTCCCACTAGTCACACTCATACTTTTCACAAAATAAATAAAACAAACTAATTAATTAAAACCCAACCGACCCTTTTGGTATCATTTGAATCTCAATTAATTAGAATTTTTATTTACCAACAATAGAGGGCCATAGGCATTATTTTTCTTAAAATAATCCTATTTAACACTTCATTATTAAAATGGGGTACCAATAACATTTATAACTAATTTATCCCCATAAATTAGCAAATTAATTTTCATGTTATCATAAGCAACATGAAAACCCACAATATATATATATATATATATATAAACATGAATATGGTTACATGCCATCAACAGTAAAAATAATTTTCAGGAGAAAATCTACAAAGATTTTTATCAACTGAACAACCTCCCACTAACTATGGCATGTCTAAAGCATGATAAAACATTAATTCCACATGATAACATCTCAATGTAATTCATAAAAGAAAACATGTTAGAATATTTAATCATGGAATTAAAATTCATCAATATAAATAAATCATGTTATTTAAAATAACAATATACTACAAGTTCTAATAATTTAAAAGATCTTAACATGTTGTATACAATATTTAAATAATGCCACAACATATTTCTATAATTTCTGCAATTTTATGATATTTTCTAGAATTATAAGTGATTAATAATTACACAGAAAATCAGAAATAAATATTACAGAATCTGAAAAATACAAAAATTATACCAGTAAAATAAAATTACATAGCAGTAGTCTACTGTAAAAATTTCAAGTCCAGAATCCAAGTCATGCTCCCCCAAGAGCAATTTAACGTAAAACTATTGAATTATTCATAAATAAAAAAATATATATTATTTTCCATAAAATTATGAAACTTTATCATCTTGTATAAAAATTAATTTCTCGTCCAATGGTATAAGCCAAGCTTCAATCAGAATTATAAAAAATAATATACAAGCAATTAATGTAATTTTAAATTAAAACCCAAACAAACAGGATCTTAACAGTGCCACGCCGCATCAGCGCGTGGTAGAAGCGGATGACATCATCATGCGTGCCGGTGACGTCAGCGCACGGGTCAGCATCGGCCTCTTCTTCCTCACTGGCTCAAACTCTCACCCAAAGTTAGGGTTTAAGTTTTATCCTCAACTGTAAGTCGGAATCAGACCCATAATATATTGTTTCGAAGGTTTTGAAATAAGGATTTCAAATATATAATTTTCATAATATGAAAACGAAGAATGTAAAAACAGCATGTAGTCAAAGTTACAAAAAACAAATATAAATATCAATTTTTTTCTCAAAATCCGACCGTCCGATTTTTGCACAACTTTGCAGATATGCTCTATATTATATGGACTACAACATATATAAAATTCAGGATGATCAGATGTGGTACGAAAAATATCAATTTTTATACACAAATCATATCTATATATTCATGTACAAATAACATAAAAACACCGAAGTGAAAAAAATAGTAATAATAATTTTCTTTAGACTAATTCAGAAAAAAAAAAAAAAAAAAAAAAACAGATTGGGTGCAAACTATTCAGCAATTAATTATATCAATTACAAACTGTTACCCTTTTTATTTTTTATTTTTTTTTATTTTTTTATTTTTACAAAATTGTAATCATTTATATGTACATGCCATCAACAGTAAGCAACAATAAAATAATAATTCCGTGTGAAAGTTTGCCTTGGCCATATCCACCAATAAAAACAAAATGTGGGGTGCAACCTCATCACCGATTAAAAGTAACCTAGTTCTTTTTTTTTTCTTTCTATGTTTCGGTCCCTTTTCTTTTGTGATTAATACAAGAAAATATAAATCATATATTCACAAGTTATATAATCAACTATTATGCGAGACAACATTGAATATTCAATATTTTTTATCAAACTATGAAAAACAAAAATATAGATTCATGCAATCAAATGGGTGTGGCTCTGATACCAATGAAAGTTTGTGGAAAAATAATTTATTTTGAAAAATAATTTTTCAAAGAAATATCACTTAATTACATAATCTAGAATACCTCAATCCAAGCATTTGATAATTCCTCACAAAGCGATCTGAGTGTCTTGTCTCCAAAGTGATTCACCTTGCACCCTCTTACTTTTATTTTTTGTGTATATTTTTCTACAGACCTTAAAAATTCTGATAGCCAATTTTTTGTATCAAATACGTCTGATATATATACACAACACATGATAGAGTTTGCATGTAGGTGGGATCCTTAGGGATTTCTATCTTTTAGTTGTGGGGAAAAAATAAAAGATGTATCTTTTGTCTTAAATATGCAGGATACAACTTATCCAATTTTTCATTAATTATCTTTTAAATAGATAATATAGAACTTCCACTAATTGCAATAATGTCCATCAACACATTACAATTAAACCCCTAAAAGTAGAGAATTATAAGTGAGGCCCTTTCTTACAATTAGTCACAAATTTCCTTCCACCAAACTATATTCCACATGAGCTACTAGGTATGGACAAATTTATCACTATAAAAAAACCCCAACTTATGTAACCGAATTCTAAATTTTTCCTTTTTTTTAATTGGACCCCAAAAGCATTTTTCAAAAATAGTACTTTTGTAATTATATATGTATAGAAATATTTTTATGAAAAAGTAACCGGCCGGTTTTCTTTTGGTCCAACGTTAATAGGAAAAATTGCTTGAATATACTTTCTCACTTTGAGAATGGTGGATTCCATATTAAGTACACATATAAATCAATTACCACTCACATAACCCGACATGTCCATGTATAGCCTTTGGTTCGGCGTCACCGATTGACAATATGAAAGTTAAATGAATAGTTAATTAATTTATACAAGCCTCTCAGGTCAAAGGAAAATAAGTGTATTGTAATAGAACTATCTTTTAAACTGACAGTGATCATTCCATAGGTGTTTTCAAAACCGATCCTATTCAGTGCATGTACTTATTGCATAACACTCACTTATTTGCTTAAGGTCACTACCTCAATGATGGAGTTAATCATTCTATCATATAGCAGCAAAACAGGTGTAGGCCATAGTAGTGTGATGCCCAATCAACACCTATAGCCTAGAACATTAATTGGGTCTACAAGGCACCGAAAAATCATAACTCCCAGCTTTTGATTCATTAACCATTAGCATGTTTTTCTACAATGTTACCCAAGGGACCTTATGTTCACATCATATGTAACATTAAATATAACATTACCCATAATAATATACAAAATGCAAAATAAAATGCCAAGCAATTTTATATAATCAATTAATAAAGTCAATAAATTGGTTTTTGAGGGCACAAATGCTAACAAATTTCAAGTCCAGTAATTAATGCTATAAACACTAACAAATATACTAACTAAGAGAAAATTTATACATAGGCCTTACCTTTTGGCATGGGAGTAGTCATCTAAGCAATTCCAATGTTACTCTTCATTTTTCACTAGTTAAGTATGTAAAAAAATATATATATTTTTTAATTTTACCTAATTAATTTTTTTATCTATGTGCTCCAACACTATAATTTATTTTATATATTTATCCACACAAATTAATTAAAAAAACCTTCTTAAATAATCTTGTTAAAATAACTATTGTGGTAGTTACTCCCTAGAGAGTAAAAGAAATGATGAGATTAGTTATAGTAGCTAACATGCTTCTTTTAAAGAGTCCGTTGAGCAACTTCAACATGTTGTTAGCTACTTATTGTTGGGTAGTTTAGTTAGTTTTATACACTTTTTAGGTTTTTAAGAGTATCTGTCTCCAACATACTAGATATATAATGCCTCTTAGAGCACAACTCCAACCATGATATTCATTTTTTGCTTGCTAAATGTAAAAAATACAATTTTTATTTTAGCTAATCATTTTACCTAGTCATTACTCCAACGCTACTCTCTATCTAGCTCTCTATCCAAATAATTTATGATTAATAGTGTTTTATGATATGCCACATTAGCGTTAGAGATGAATGGAAAGAAGACAGAATATTTTTTAGAATTTGAATAGCCTTCAATAACTATTTAAATGTAAAGAGCAACAAAAGATGAAGTTAAATTAACTTAACATTTAGAGAGTCTAATTTGGATGAGATGAGCTACAGCATGTCCCGGCAGCTAAGCATATAGTTAATTGGCCTCACACACTGCGTGTTCTATTTCCCCTTCCAGTTCAGACGCTAGTTTGGCCATGATCAGACATGTCTAGATGAGGAGGTGGAATACCCGGCTTCATTTCCCATTTGTGGTTCACACTTGCCTCGATACCTTACTACTTGGAGGGCAAGAGAGCTTCTGGCCCCTGCCTCTAGCTTCAGCTACACCCTTCCTGACAAGTGTTTAGCTTGGCTTGAAGACGAAGAACAAGTTGGGCCATCTTTAGCTACGAAAAGTTCCACGAGTGCAAGCAGGAGACATAGAGCTACCTGACTTAGCTGTGCCCCTAGTTTTACTGCTTTAATCTTCTTTTCAAGTTTTATGATGTAAAAACAGCTTTGTTAAATCAAAGAGTTGGAGAATGTACTTGTGTTGAAATCAATGTAATTAAATTTGCAAGCACTAAAATTTTCCTTTCGTTCCAAAAAATGGTCCAAGTTGTAAAAGGGTAAAATTTTGAGAAAAATCAGCTTTTAGTAAAACTTTTCAAAACTGTTTTTTTGTGTGTGTGTGTGTGGAAATGATCACCACCTGACACGTATAGAATCAACCCTCGAGATATATAGTCCCGAATCAACAAATCACAACTACCCATAACTGTAATGGCCACACTGGCGCTTCTACCAACATGAAGACCACACAATCAAGCTAACCGGTAATGGAGAAAGATGACCTGATCAAATATGAACGAATAGGACGGTTGAGTTAGAGATGGTTACGGCCGAACTTCAGGATGAAGTTGCCTACTTATCCTAAAGAGGGGAATCAGGCCTTATGTTTTACCAAAGTCGCCCTTTAGGGTTTTCAATCTTGCGAGCTCAGTTTTTCTTTATTTCTAATTTTTTTTTATGCTCTAACTTTTGCTTAGATCGCCCTTTCGGGTTTTCGGCCTAGCGAGCCTCTCAAGGGTAATATTTCTTCAAATTGTCCATATTGATCGGTTGTGAGAATTCTAGACCATCTAGATCTATAAGTATAACTGCTCCCCTAGACCAGATTGTCTTGATAATAGAGGAAACAATCCAATTAGGTCGGAATTTGCCCCTAGGGTCGTGGATGGGGGCTCGGTGGTCCTTCAGCACCATGTCCCCTTCTTTAAGGTTTTCTGGACTTAACTTTCTTGTTAAAAGCCCTGGAAATTCGGCATTGGTAACCCTGGACATGATACAGAGCCTTCAGCCTTCTCTTATCAAACAACATTAATTCCTCAAATCTGGTTTGTTGCTAGTCTGCCTCCGCTATCTGACACTCAGCCATAACTCATAGTGATGGGAATTTAATTTTGATTGGCAGAACAGCCTCCATCCCATAGATGAGAGAATAAGGGGTTGCCCCTGTAGATGTCCGAATCGATGTTCTATAACCCCAAAGTGCAAATGACAATTTCTCTGGCCAGTCCTTGTAGGTTTCCACCATCTTTCGCAGAATTCTCTTGATATTTTTGTTGGCGGCCTTGACAGCTCCATTGGTTTGTGGCTTGTAGGTTGATGACTTATGAAAAGCCACGTTATATTTCTCAAGCAGATCCAGCACCTCTTTCTTAAAATGCGACCCATTATCGGAGATAATCTCATTCAGAACCCCATATCCACAGATGATGTTGTTCTTGATAAACTTAGCCACATGTGACGCCTTTAGCACAGAGTAGGACCGGGCCTCCACTCATTTGGTGAAGTATCGATCGCTACCAAGATGAATTCATGTCCATTTGACCCATTAGGCGTAACTGCGCTGATAACATCTATCCCCCAAACAGAGAACGGTCATGGTGAAGTCATGTTGTAGAGCTTCGATGGCGGAATGTTCATGCGATTGGTATGAATCTAACATTTATGGCATCGCTGCACAAAACTAATACAATCCTCTTCCATGGTTAACTAGTAGTAGCCTTGTCTACGGATTTTTCGGGTGAGCATCACACCATTCATGTGGGCCCCGCACTCTCCTCTGTGAATGGCCTCCATAAGGCGCTTTGATTCCTCTTCCTTAACATATAGTTTATGCATTCCCAAATGGCCTCTTTTGTACAACTTGCCTCCGCAGATGATAAATTGGATGGCCAGACGCCGTATTCCCCTTTTATCCTTGGTGTTTGCCCCTGGAGGTAATGCCTCATTTTCCTGGAAATTCCAAATATTGTAGTACCAGGGGTTCTTGTCTGAAGCCTCATCTGTCGTGGCAATGGTTTCATAGGATGGCATGTACTTTTGTTCAATAATGATCAGATGCATGCTAACTCCCAAAGAAATGTCCACCATAGAAGATAGAGTCGCTAGTATATCAGCAAACTGGTTGTTCTTCCTTAGCAGGTGGGTAAATGTTAGCTTTTCAAACCTCAGAATTAGCATATCCAAGGCCTGATAATAAACCTTCATTTTCTCCTCTTTAACCCGCCAATCTCCGTTGGCTTGAGACACAACCAAGTTCGAATCCCTGATGATGTCCAACCTTTTTGCCCCTAGTTCCAGGGCAGCTTCTAAACCAGCAATACACGCCTCATACTCTGCTTTGTTGTTGGATACTTTGAACCGGAGTTTGAAGGCTAAAGGTATATGGGAGTCATCGGGTGCTATTAGCAACACGCCGATCCCATAACCGTATTGATTAGACGCTCTGTCAAAGTACATTGTCCATATTTCCTCCTCTATTTGCAGAATATCTTCATCTGGGCAAAAGTACTCCATCGCTTCATCCCCCTCCACCAGATGGTCTGCCAGGAATTCCGCCACAGCTCTCCCTTTAACTGACTTGCGTGTAATATATTTGAGATCAAATTTAGAGAGAAGAAGCAACGAACGGGCTAGCCTACCTATAAGCGCTGGTTTCTCGAAGAGATATTTGATGGGATCTAATATCGAAACTAGAATTACCAAGTGAGCTAACAGGTAGTGCCTCAACTTCCGAGTAGCCTATACCAAGGCTAGGCAAGCTTTCTCGAGGGGAGTGTAATGAGTCTCATAATCTAGCATTTTCTTGCTCAAGTAGTAAATGGCTTTCTCCACCTTGGCCTCCGACTCCTACGCCAACATACACCCCATGGTTAAGTTCGTCACTGAGAGGTACAAAATTAGCAGTTTTCTCGATTCTAGCAGTGATAACACAGGCGGATTCTGCAGGTACTGCTTGACCTGTTCAAAAGCAAACTGACAACGATCATCCCATTAGAATTTCTTTCCTTTCTTCAAGAGACCAAATAATGGTTCACAAGTCAAGGTTAATTTGGAAATAAACCATCTTATGAATTGCACTTTACCCAGAAAGCACGCACCTCCTTTTCAGTCTCAGTGGTGGCATTTCTAAGATGACCTTGATTTTGAAAGGATCTACCTCAATTCCTCTTTGTGTGATCAGAAATCCCAACATTTTTCTTGTTGTTACCCCAAAAGTACATTTCTGTGAGTTCAACCTCAATCTATACTCTCTGATCCGTTGAAAGAATTTCTCTAGTGCGGTTTAGTGGCCCTCTCGATCTTTGGACTTGACAATCATATCGTCCACATACACCTCAACCTCTTTGTGGATCATGTCGTGCAGAATGGTGGTTACAGCCCTTTGATAAGTGGCCCCATCATTCTTCAACCCAAATGGCATAACTTGATAGTAGTAGGTACCCCACGAAGTAGTGAAAGTAGTCTTCTCCCTATCCTCAGGTGCCATCAGAATCTGGTTATACCCGGAAAACCCATCCATGAACAAGAGCAATGCATGGCCCACGGTGAAGTCTACCAAGTCGTCAATATGCGACAGTGGAAAATCGTCCTTCGGACTAGCCTTATTCATATCCCTGAAGTCGACATAGACCCTGATTCTGCCATCCTTTTTTGGAACTGGAACAATGTTGGCCACCTACGTTGGATACTCAGATACAAGCAAAAACCCTGCCTCGATCTGTTTGGTAACTTCTTCCTTGATCTTCAAAGCCTAATTTGGACGGACTCTGTGCAGCTTCTGCTTAACTGGTCGGCCTTAGGGTCAAGAGGGATCCGGTGTTGTACAATCTCAGATCGATTTCAGGCATGTCTTCATAGGACCACGCAAAAACATCTTTGACATTTTTTAATAAAGCGATTAAACGCTCGCGTTCCTCCGAAGACAACATGGATCCGATCTGGACCAAGCGAGGATCTTCCTCAATACCCACTTAATAGCAATGATTTCATTCGTACAAGGTTTAATATGCCTCTTCTCTTCATGATCAATCAAAATTTTCAAAACCCGAGGAATTTCTTCCTCTTCGTTTAAGTCAAAATTTTGAAAATCAAGATCAATACAAAAAACCAAAGGCACAGAAAAATAGGCAAAGTTCACAACATTCCCATTCAAAAAGTCTGGATCCTCGGTTACAGTGGACTCCAAAGAAAAGCTAAAAGACGACTTGGACAGGACTTTGGTATCCAGGTTACCACTCCTAGAAGTACCAGACTCAGAGGAACTCAAATCTGACTCCGACTCTACAGACTCAATGGAATTAGATTCGGACTCACTATCTGATCCAGAACTACCTATGACACGTTGCTCAAACTTCCAGACCAGACGTGGAGCCTCAGACGCATCCACGATAAGATTGGAGAAATCCACTGCTGGGTTATCCCTGATCATTGAGATAGTAAAACTATCCCCCAAGTTGACAGACTCAGCTTCAGCAGTAGAACTTGCCAGTAGGTCAGCCAGCGCTTTTCCCAACAGCTCTTCCTCTTCAATGTCCATGCTTGTAGTCCCGCCTTGATCTGTGCTAGGGCTCAGGTCTGCTTGTTCATCCTCCTCTTCTGGTAACTGGTGTCCGAAGAAGATCTCAAACCCCGGATACCTTGTTTTTGTTTCCTTGTCAAACCAGGGTTCTAGGAATCCACAAAAGGGGAAGTCTTCCCATTGGCAGACAAAACGTCTGTTCAAGGTCCCTTGAATTGGTTTGTGGACTAACTCATACTGCTTTCCATCTCTCTTTGCTTTCAGCCTTTCTCTCAACTCTTGCCTTTTTCTTTGCCAATCTGTAGCGGTAGGTTTGTATCCCAACCCAAAAGCGTGGGGGTTGTGACTGATCTCCTTAGCGATAGTGTCCCTCTGCCTACCACTTTGGCCTAGTCTTGATCCGGGCATATGCCCCTATTTGTTCATCATGTAGATGGATTGTACACTCACGTAGTTCCCATCACCCTCTGCCATGATGGTTTGGAGCAGCCGGGCTTCTTCCAGAGAGAAGCCAGAAAGGAACACATCCTCCTCCCCATGTATGATTTCCAATAATGGCGCAGTGGTTCCTTGGGGAGGATAGATCGCAGAATTACCGTACGTAGTGGCAATCCCACATTTGAAGAGGTACTTCACTAACTGATGGACTGTTGATGATACAGCCCTCATCTGATGTAGCCAGGGCCTTCCCAGTAATATATTAAAAGTGGTCAGAACGTCCATGACATAGAATTCCACCTCATGTTCGGACGGGCTGATTAGGATATGGCTCTTGAACGTTCCCATAATATCCCGGCTTATATTGTCATAAGCCCGGATGACCTGAGTCATAGGTGTAAAGCCAACTGGCCTCAAACTGATGGCATAGGCCGTCCTTACTGGACTTACATTGATCGCTGATCTGGTATCTACTAACACCACCAGAATCCTCTTTTTCTGACTTTCCAAGGTTACATATAAGGGTCGGTTGTGGTTGGCACCTTAGGTGGTAACTCCTTATCTGTAAAAGATATCACCGGTGTAACATCCCCAGATATAACCAACGATACCAATTGGTTAGCAGCGATGTCGATAGACAGTTTGGTCCGGTTTATTGCCTCTAAAAGTGCTTGCCTATGCTCCCGAGAAGCCATTATTGGCCCCCAGATTGATATATCTGCCTAAATTTTCTTGAGCTGTTTCAAGACCAGGTTTTTCTCAACATCCTTCTCTTTTGCTCTTTCAACCTCCTTTCCACATGCCAATTCACACTCGGCTTTTTGTTCAACTGGTTTTATGGCCAATTAGTCTATCCGGCTTCGGGATCGTACAAGACAGAGCCGAATATAATATATATCCTGATTTTCTAAGTGGATATTCGGCTATTCTGCATCTACTGATATTCGGCTCCCACAGTTTTTGTTTCATTTTTTTTAAATTTATAAATTGAAGCATTGTATAGGTTTTTGGTGGATAAGGAGAATGGGGCGAAGATTAATGGTTTGGGGAAAATCGTAACCTATTAAGGGGCTGTGGTGATAATATAAAAATGGTCCCTATTGAGAAATGGGGATAGGGAGAGGGATGTAGAAGAAAAATTAAAAATAGGGATCGGAAACGAAGAGTGTAAAACTCATCCTGATGCCATTTCTATTATTTTTTATCATTTTTTTAGAGAGTTTCACACCACCACCATCTACCGCCACTGTCGCCACGCCACTACTATCACCAAGCCGTTCACTCACCATCATCGCTGTCATTGTTTGTCTACTATCACCGCTATCACCGTTTGGTTGCCACCACTATTCACCAATTACCATTATTGTCGATCTGTACTCTACCGTCACCAATCAACACACCACCACCTTCCTCTATCGTCGTCAACGTCTCACACTTCTTACCATCATCTTCTTCCGTTGTTTTCATCATTGGTGACTTTCAAATCTAGCCATTTTTAACTTTGATCTTCATTGGTGACTTCAAATCTGGCTATTTTTACATGCCAATTTGATCATGACATGGTTGTCGAAACTCCTACCAATGAGATCGAGTCTCTCTCTCTCTCTATATATATATATATATATGTGTGTGTATTGATGGATCTCCATCAATCTGTTTGTAAATATCTAGTTAAACAAGACTAGTTATTTGTAAAATCCGTATATTAATGAATAAGTTTACAATGATAAATTTATTTGTATTATTATTATTATTTTTTGTATGTTTAAGTGTATTAGTATGTTCCTATCAATAAATAAGTGAGTATGTATTATGTGAGTGTGAGTGTAAGAGTGAGATGTTGTGACTGATTAAATAGTTTGAAAAAAATTGATGAGTGCTATTAGTAATAAATTGATCACTGATATTTATTATATTCCTCATGCTTCTCCCTTTCTCTTGTCACCGGCCACCAAATTTGAGGAGGTGATGGGAGCAGCGAGTAGTGAAGAATGATGTTGTTTTTGCTGAAAAAATGGTTGGATAATTGTCAAAAATCATTGTCATAAAAATTTTGCTAGATGTTGAAGATGGTAGCAGGAGATTCGCTGACAATCAAAGATGGTGGGCAGAGATGGTTATCAGTGATCGGAATCAGCAACCAGACATGGTTGTTGATAAATTGGAGATGAAGAAAGAGATGATATTTTGGGTATAATGACAGCTAAATAAAAATAACAAAATTTATAGGTAAATAAATCTAGTCAATATGACCAATCCGTAAGTGCCCCTTATATTAACTAGTACATTGTGGGGTGTATGGCTTGAATAAATTTAGACGACAAGTTAACATTCTTGATAAAATTTTAGGAAAAAAAAAAAATCTAGGTCTATAGAATTTGTATACAAAAAATTTATACAAAACAGTGAAACAATCCACAAGCCGTGATGCAACCACGTCGCTGACCTCAACTATGCATCAAACCAGTGAAACACGCATGTATGAAGCCGTGAGTTACACGCCCAGCTGCAAGATCCACAAGACCAACAACGTCGGTGAATATGACCGACGCCGGACAGATAACTGCCATGTAGCTACACCCCATAGCCAATCGAAATCACACAACTAACACCTATAGGGTTCAAGAAACACCACCGGTGTAGCACATAAACCCACAACGCCGTAAACAGAGCCAACATATGCGACCCACCACCGGCGATACAATCCATACCACAACAATCTTGGAGCCAAATCAGCAAATCATGACCACCGTAAAGTACTGGACGCACAGACCCATGACCAAAGGCAATCAGAACATTGCATAAACAACCAGAAATGGCACACCATTGACGTAACCGGAGACGGCCACTAGCAGAAATGGCACACCACCGACGAAATCAGCGACGATCACCACCTCAAAACTGTAACTAACACCTATAGGGTCCAAGAAACACCACCGGTGTAGCACTTAAACCCACAACACCGTGAACAGAGCCAACATACGCGACCCACCACCGGCGATACAATCCATACCACAACAATCTTGGAGCCAAATCAGCACATCACGACCACCGTAAAGTACTGGATGCACAGACCTGTGACCAAAGACAATCAGAACATCGCATAAACAACCAGAAATGGCACACCATCGACGTAACCGGAGATGACCACCAGCAGAAATGGCACACCACCGACGAAATTAGCGACGATCACCACCTCGAAACTGTAGGCCCCCACGGCAGCTAACCAAACCCACACCACCGAAAACCAGAGTGACCATTGCCACCATAAAATGGTGGCTTCATCTTTATTGCCGACCAGGACCAATGTTCCAAAGCTACTATCTGAATCGGTAGCATGAACAGTACACACCACGACAAAGTTCGTGAGCAACTTTGACCACCAAACACAAACAAACAACCAGCAAATTGAAAAAAAAAAATTCAACCAGAGCTCAGCAGCCCAGGTTTCACCCCTTTTACATCATCCACATCCAACACCTCCGGCGACCCCAAACCGTGGACGACAAACCTGTGAAACCAAGCAGAGCCTAGCCTTGCTGAACTGAGAGTCATCCCACCTTGCCGAACCATTGATGACCAACTGGTGGTCACCCAACATAGAACCATGATGCAATGGCATGAACACCCACATGGTCTCCCGAGTTTAACATGCCAACTTTAGGCAACACCCCAAACCAGCCATGATAGCCGGACTGGAACTCAGACATGTTGAACTTCCATGAAACCGAACCTTGATGCAAAGGTGGAGAGTAAGAAACAATCCACCTCTCAGCCAGGCTAAACATACCTGGAACCATGCTCACTCACACTCAGATTAGTGAGTGCAGGAGCTAACCAATTGGTCGGACCAGCACCAGAATGACATTACCACCGAGGGGGAGCTTTCTCTCTCTAGATTCTAGAGAGAGAGGCTCTACTTTCTTCCCTCTTAGTTTGAGTTAAGCTTATCAATAAGGGAGTTGCTTTCAACTATATGAGAAATTGTGCATTTAGCCTATGGAAAAACAAAGGGCTTAAGGAAGTTCTGGCTAATGGGACGGGGTTCATATTCTTTATCTTTGAAAGCCCTAATTGCTGCAGTGAAGTTCTTGAAGGGGGGCAATGGTATATACGGGGTTTCCACTTAATCCTCAAGAAGTGGACTCGGATGATGAAATTAACTAAAGAGAAAATCCAAAAAGTTCCAGTTTGGGTTAAGTTCTTTAATGTCCTAGTGGAGTATTGGGACAGTGATAGTTTGAGTTGGATAGCAAGTGTGGTTGGAGTTCCATTATTCATGGATCATCTCACTGATAAGGGTACTAGAGTCTCTTTTGCTAGAATATGTCACTATAACAAAATTGAATTTTTATGGCTTGCAATGCATGTCGTAAAAACTCTTTCACGGTATGCACACAAATGCCGTTATATGACATGCCGTAAAAAGTTGAGCATCATTTACGATATATAGGTGAAGTTGCAAAAAGTAATAAATTAAACATTAATGACATACTTTATATGTCGTATATAATTTTTTACGACATTTTTGTCATGCCATAAATCATCATACTTTCCATGACATAATTTTGCATGTCGTAGAAGGTTATTTTTAATATATTTATGACATACTTTATATGCCGTATATGACATTTTACGGCATTTTCTTGCATGTCATAAATCATCACACTTTTCACGATATAATTTTGCATGCCGTAAAATGTCATTTTTAATATATTTATGACATACTTTGTATGTCGTATATAATCTTTTACGCCATTTTCTTGCATGTCTGTAGACACCCCATTTTTGACCGACCTTAAGACTCAGACGTCACCGATTGAGCGCTCGGTGATGCTGCATACTGTGCTCGTTCAGAAGTCTCAGAGTCGCGGCCGTGAGCCCTGCCTCTGGACTTCCGAACCCTCTTCTGTACCTTGCCTCGGTTTGCGAACCGGACTCGGTTTTCTCTGTTTTCTTTCCTGAGGGGAGGGAGAGGTCCCGTAGACCATCTCTCAGTGGCCGTGGGCTACATTTCGTGGCCGTAGGCCATTTTGCCCATTTCGGAGCCCGGTTCCCGATTTTCGGAGCCGTCAGGCCGTGTGCCTCGGTTCGGGACTACCCAACCATCTCCGATTCCTCCGGTTTTTGGCATGCATCTCATTTACTCCCTTTCGAGGGACACTGGGGTCTTAGATACCCACTTCGTGGCCGAATGCCACTTTCGGTGCTTAACAGCCTATTTTCGGGATCCCGAACTGCGTGTTTTGGTCCTCGAGCATTCGTTTTGCATCGGTTTTGTTCATTTTTGGCAGGTACCTCTGTTTTATCACCAGGAAGATCACTGGAGGGTGGGAGGCCAGCAATTGTCTCAGCAACCAGTTATGCTCCTCCGGCGCCCCCCGGCGCCCGTTTTTCTCACTTCCGGGCTAATGTTGAACACCCTAGGGCCATTTTCTTCGAGCCAAAACCACATATTTGTGTTGTACACACATGGGAGGATCATAAAAACACATGGCCGGCCAGTAATTCTTTTGTCCATTTTGAAACCTCTTTGAAAGTGGATCCGGGAAGGAGAAAAGTCTGCGCGGCTTCACCGAAACGGGCGTAACTCTTTGCACAAGAGGAATTAAAGTATGAGGCCACCATTGTTGGAAAGCTTACTCCCGGGGATTCATTTTTCACTCAAGAATCTCCTAAATTCAATTCCGGACGGAGGAGATATGGTTGATTGAAGTAAGGCATCACTCCGGTTGAACCGAAATCTGCGCGGCTTCACGGAAACGGGCATAACTTTTTCCACAGGAGGAATTTTGATGCAAGGTTTGCGCCATTGGAAAGCTAACTTCCGGGGCTTCAATTTGGACACTTGAATGGCCACATTTGGACTTCCCTAGCACCCACCGGCCAGCCTTCTTCCCGGCAGTTCTTGAAAACTAGCTGGCCGGCCAGAAAATCTAGCTGGCCGGCCACCCTTTTGTGAAATGACCTTTTTGCCCCTGTGAGCTGGCCGGCCATTTTCCTCTCCCTCAGTGTATTCCAGCTGTGCCAGCTGATTTCCAATTGGACCATCCTCCATACACGTGTATGGAGGATTAGAGAGGTCTTGGAGATATTTTTGATGCCTCTCCTCTATAAAGGAGAGGCTTGGCTTCTTGGATGGAGGTTGGACATTGTTAGACACATTTTGGGAGAGTTCCATGCCTTCCACCTTCCATTTTCTCTCCATTTCCAAGCTCCAAAGTCATTTTCTTGCACTATTTCTACATCAACCCCTAGCACAAGACCCCCACACTCCATTCCAACACTTGGAGCTGATTTCCAGCAGCTAAGAGGCAGCAAATTTGGTCCAAGAAGGAAGCCAAGACTTGTCTACAAGGGTAAGTTGCCATTTCCCCCTTTTGTAGCTCTTTTTTGCACCATTCTTCTAGCCTATTGTCTTATTGTTTTGAGCTCCGACCCTAACTGAAAGGGGCATTATTTTGAGCCATTTTACATGTTTGTTGAAGGGTTCAACCCAATTTGAGATCACTATCTTGCACTTGTTTCAATACCCCTTGGTATGCCTTAATTTTGCATGATTTCTTTGGCCTATGAGTGATCTGTTTTCGAGCATAATGTAAACTGTAAGTGGACCTATTTCGAGCCCCTATTCAACATTGAAGAAGGGCTCAACCCTGTTTGGCCTCTCTATCATGCACTTGCTTCACAATTCCTCCAATTTACCGTAAATTTGCATGATTTGTTTGGCCTATATGTAAATTGTTTTGGAGCATGTCATGAACTGTGAGTAAGCTTATTTTGTGTCTCTCTACAACATTGTAGAAGGGATAAACCTTGTTGGGGGTCTCCATGTTATACTTGTCATTATACCCCTCTTTGACCCCCATTTTTGCATGCTTTTTTAGGCTTATCTAGCTTCTGTTTTCGGCCATCATCAGTACTGAAAACATCCATATTTTGATCTTCTTGACATATTTCATTAAGGGTCTTTGCTGGTTTGATGAATGTTTGGGGTACCTCATGTTATAGCCTTGTGTATCCTAATTCTTGCATGACATTTTTAGCATATTTGCATCCTGAGTTGGGGGATGACATCTACTGTAAATGTTCATATTTTTAGTCCCTCATCAGTGTTGTAGAAGGGTACTTTTCCATTTGGGCATTGCATGTATCACTTGCTTCAATACCCCTCTTGCGGGGCCATTTTTGCATCCTTGCCTAATCCTATGTGTGCTTTCTGTTTAGCCCTTTTTATGACTGAAAAATGCTTGTCTTGGGGCTGCCTTGATACTGTATTTTCATTCTATGTCCATATTGTGCATACTTTGTATGGCTATAGGCCATTTTGGGCGCCTAATATCGCATTTCGGGATCATTCTATGCTTCGTGTGCACTTTGGCCATGTTTCGGGACTGTTTTCCCCCACATTTCAGTGTTGAAATTCTATTTGCATGTTTACATATCATTTCCATATCATTTCATGCCTTACGGCCCTCGCCTCGGTTTGCGTGCCCGTGTGCACGCATTTCGAGGCATCTCATTTTCACCCATCGGCCTCTTATGTGAGTGTGGCTGAGGCTCCCTCATGTTAGTATAAGTCCATATTACATTGTGTATATCTTATTTTAGTCTCATTGCATTTCGTATGCCATTTTCTCGGTTTGCGCGCCCGTGTGCACGCATTTCGAGGCATCTTATTTTTCATCTCACGGCCTCCCGTGTGAGTGTGGCTGAGGCTCTCTCATGTTGGTGTAAGCCCATATTGCATCACATATCTTATTTTAGTTCTGTTGTATTCCGTATGCCATTTTCTCGATTTGCGTGCCCGTGGGCACGCATTTCGAGACATCTCATTTTAGTCTCATTGTATATCATATTTCAGGCCGTTTCATGCCTTTATGTCATTGCCTCAGTTTGCGTGCCCGTGTGCACGCATTTCGAGGCACTTCTTTTTTTATCCGATGGTCTCCTGTGTGAGTGTGGTTGAGGCTCTCTCATGTTGGTGTAAGCCCATTACTGCATTGCCTATGCCATTTCATCCGTAGCATTGCGTATGCTTGGTTGTGTATTACCTCGTATAGCGTGTACGCCATTCCATGACATTGTGTATGTTAGGATTGTATTTTAGTTGCATTCATGCATATCATGCATATTGCATCGTGTTCGGGATAGGAGTTAGCCCGGGCACGGGAAACGAGGCGCGTTTCGTACTCCGAGTGACGGAACGGGTCTCAATTCCCAAGTCACCAACACTCCGGATTACCCATGATGGAGTTAGGTTTCGTTATAGCATCCATCTGCATTCATCCCATATTGAGTTGTGCAATCCGACTCCTCAGCCATCATGCATCGATATGCGTGATTGGTGGCACGAGGATCGAGGCATGCATATATTTGTGAAATACATTGCTATGCCCCTTTCCTGCTCTCTGTTGCAGCATATAGAGAATCAGCAACTTTTCGGAGTCTGGCGCGCATTTCGAGAAACATTGCAAAACAGAGGCTAATCGGGGCATCCCAGTGGATTTCCGCGCAAAGGCAGTCCAGCATGCATCATTCATCAGAATCGAGGCAGCCCCTGGCTTGCATGCCAGTTTACAGCTTTCTTAGTTAATTTGTTAATTAATTAGGAATTTGTATATTATTCGGACTGTATATTTCGGACTGTATTATTCTTTTATTTCGGACTGTATTATTTATTCGGACCCTCTACGCGAGGGCATAATTGTAATAAGTGTGCGTGAGTGTGATGTATGTCTTCCAACCCCACGTCTTTCTTCCCTTTTATTTACCCGCTTACGATGGTTAGATATAGGGCATATTTCAATTAGCATACAGTATGACAGCATGTTTGCATCATTCATCTGTTTTGCACGTACCGGGCTCGGCGCATCATACAAACTGCATCTGTATTTCAATTCCAAATTGAATACGTGTTAGTTGTAGCATTCCATATGCCATGTTTAGAATAGCCGAGCCTGCTATAGTTTGCATTATTGCATGTGTTGCATTAGGCATTTCTGTGCATCTAAGATCATGCATGATTTCTAATCAGTTTCCGTTTTGGCTTGGAGTACTCGGTAAGTTTTATGCTTTAGCATCCTTGCATGCGTGTGAGTGACTGCCATGATAGCATGCTTGCCATGAGGCTATGTGCTTATGTGATATAACTGCCTTGAATGCCTGTGGGTGGAGGTTGAGTTATCTGAATTGGGACAATTCATCAAATGTTTGTTTTAAGCCCACTAGATAGTGGCAAAATCATGTTTTCTAAGCCCACCCGAGGGTGGCAAATCCACGTCTTAGCCTACCTGCGGGTAGCACCATCAAACCATTTTCAAACAAACAAACATGAAATGTTTTGTTCCAAATCAGGCGACTCAGTCTATACTTATTTGCTGCGAGCATCACATAGTAACCTAGGCTAATAACCGGAATAAGAACTCACAATGTTTTCAAAATAAGATATCATGGTTAGTAGAGGCCGGTCTTTGACCGGGCGAGTGGGGGTGCTCACGAAGTGACCTTCCCCAATCGTACCCAAGTTCCCGAGCCGAGGCAACTTTGGTGATGACGGACACGTGGCCTTTGGCAACGAGTCAGGGTTTCCTAAATTTCCCAAAAATAAAATATTTAGGTGGCGACTCTGTATCTGGCAAAGCAGTTCATGTTTGGCACTTCTTTCAAAAAATCTGTTTTCCAAAACAATTTGCCGGATTTGGACTCTTTGGTTCAAGATTAAGAACCGTGACAACAAAATCGAGTCCGAGCTGTAGCGAGGTCCCCCGCGGGCTTGTTACAATGTCATAAATCATTACACTTTTCATGACATAATTTTATATGCCGTATAAGGTTATTTTTAATATATAATAGATATACAGGAATATAACCTTGCCTAACACTATGTAGACAGTAGCTTATAAAATGCAACCTGTTAACAAATCAAGCAGAAGTAGCAACTATGAAGTAAGCAAAAAATTATAATATCCACACACCAAACAACCCGCATACTAATTTTCATCATCAACTTCTATCATATCAAGCTGATAACAACCTCAAACATACAAATGAAAAAAAAAAGTATTCAAATCATAAGATTCATTTATCAACATGATGTACACTATGAAAGATGGCAAATTTTTGCCATCTGATTGTGCATTTATCTAGAGTTTTAAATCACATGATCTACACTATGAAAGCATTGTCCAAGTTTTGGGATCCAATAGTGCCCAAGAGATGATTATGATCACCATCCTTCACAGCTGTTGGCAATGCAACACTCATCACTTAGCTGTAACAATCAGCTTTCTTGTTTATCAGACACCATGGTGTCAACATCTCAAGTCTCAGTCACTGAATTATCATTATCATCACCATCTTCACTTGCTGCAAATAACACAACAACAAGCCATTTTGAGACCACCATATCTCCACCATTTATAGACTTTCTTGGAGTTGGAGCTACTTGAACTACTTGGAAAAAAAAATAAAGAGTTTTCAAAACTAGAAGGAAAAGATTTGGGTGCAAAAATGTATGACATATCATTAGAGGTGAAGAGAAAGGATAGTTGTTCATGAAATGGTGACAGAGAATCAGTTAGTAGCATTTCCTTGTAATCTTAATTATCTTTGTAACCATTCTGACCTGAAATCATTTTCAAAGCTGAGACTGATAAAGAAGTGCCATAGTTTATTCTCTCAATAATGCTAAAAGCATGGGAAAATTTGCACAAAAAAATCAATGCCGATGCCTATAGGGTCATGCTTTTAGAAGAAGAAAAGGCCAACAAAGTTAGAATTTCAATATAATTTTTACACATTAATTATACATTTTTTCTTGTTATTTACAAGCCAAAGGGCTGCTATTGGCATTTTCTTTGTTATATTTATCTTCTTTAGAGTGTTTATTTAATCTGAATAAGAATAGAGGGATAACTAATCCTTAAAATAATATATGATAATTCCAAGATTAAATTTCTCTGATAGGAATATATATTATTCAATGTTTAAGATAGGATAAGGTAAATAGTGGGATAAGCTATAGGGCCAACCATTTCTGACCACTAGATGGTGTGTGGGTGTGCCAAATTTTATTTTTCTCCTGCTAACTAGTCATAGGATATGCCATCAGTTATATCCTCCATTAGTTGGAAGGTTGGTTAGACCCAATTTTGGGTAGCCAAAAGTTAGAATATGATATTATAGCTATTTGGATGAGGCATAATTGAAACAACTCAACTGTTAATTTAGTTGTGAAAAAACTTGAAATACTATGCTCATCACTTCTATCATTGAACCACATAATCCACTGAAAATAATGCATGAACATTAAGTCATGACAGCAACTGTAACCAGCAAAACCTCTGCCCTGATTCAAAGTGAAAGCAAATCCTATGACTAGGTAAACTAGCATATGCCATATTTTGGTGAGGAAATGTTAAACTAACATATGCCATATTTTTATGAAAAGGCAAAGCAAGCACAAGCCCCCAAAACCATAGCTTTGATTCATGACAACAACATGCAGCAGCAAGTAGTAACAGCAGCCAGCCCCAACAGAAAGGAAGGAATGCAGTTTTACGTTACCAGTTGAAAGAAATAAATGATGGTGTCAAAAATACCTTTATATCAGATATCATCCCATCAAAATCCAAACCAACTGTTTTTGGATCATAGTAGCGGTATTCAGAACAAGGAACTCTAGCATCGTTGAAAATATTCTTATGGTTACCTGGAAAATTGATCTTTATTTTAAATTATCAGACCTTTAGACAAATTTTACCAATTAGACTGACAATACTCACCCCAAGTTGGGGATGATATTACAACTTTTTTCCCAGGGAGATATCTTTCCATGAGTGCAACAGCAAGTCGAAGAGAACCAGTTCTTGAAAGACCTTGAACAGTAGCAACCTGCAGAATTTTTTTGTTTAAAAAAATGATTAGTTAAAAATGCCCCTTGACTGTGTCAGAGAAATTTTAAAATCATGCATACCCTTCGCTGTTCAATTACTGGGTTATCTGGGTCATAGGCACTATGGATCATACTAATGCTAATGTCCAGCAAAACACCAATGTCAAGCTACATAGAATAAATTGAATTCCTTTTTTGTTTTCTTGCATTTCTTCTTCTACATGAAGACTGTTGTTTTTTTCCTTATAGATATCCATAAAACAATGAAGTAATAGAGTCTGATGTGATCCAATCAATACTCTGAAATATAACCAAGCATTCCCTATAATTACCATTTTGTATTCTCCATTCATTTTTTTTTTCTTCTATCTCACTTTCAAAAAAACAAAAAAGGTGTTCAGTTATCCATAAATTTTGACCTATAAGGTAAACATTTAATTTTATTAGTTTCAACCTATTTACTTTGTTTGAACAATCCACATTATGATATATAAAAGACTATAACACACAATTACTTCTCTAGAACTTGTTAATCCCATGATCGCTTACGTCTAACAATTTTAGAGTCGAAGGGATGATATATGTAAATGGCATGGAGTACCTGATACAACAGCATTCTCTTGAGTTCTAGAAAAAAGTTCTTCATCAATTTTTGCTTTCATGGCTTTTGCATCATCCAGCATTGATTTGTATTTTTCCCACTATCTTTTTGCCCTCTCTGTAACTAGCCACTATTTCCAAATGATGCACAACAAGTATGATAAGTAATTCCAGAATAAAGAACAGATTACTAAAGAAACTTAAAACCAACATATTCAAAAAAAAATATTGATGTATAGGGAAATGAAAATTTAGACAGATACAACAAAAAACTAGGAGAGTTTACTTCATCAACCTCCAATATACTTGCCAGCAAAGGAATACCCTTGGATTTTGCCCACATACGTGCACCTTCACCAACCAAGAAGCTAGGAAACACAAAAAAATGCCTCATAAGAAAACAAAAATCTGAGGGAGAACAACGAATGGCATGCCCTAGTTTGATGCACTAACTCCTCACCAAGGATCACCAGTGTAGCCAAGAAAAAGAGGAGTTAGTGCATCTCACTAGGGCATGCCATTTGCTGAAGTAAGAAACTAATTTATCATAAGCTTGGAATGGACTCCTCAATAAATCATTTCTTTCAAATTTTGAATTAAAGACCAAATCACTGTAACTAATTTCACCCATACCCTTCATGGTTTCACTTTATTTGAGTTTTACAAACACTAAACATGTGTAGAGGGCAGATTCGTATTCACTATTCACACATAATATGCATTACATAACATCTCTAACAAAATAATGTTGCATACTCATAATTTCCAATGAAAAATCCCCAACTCCTAACTCATGGACATGATATACAATATGAAATATAAACTGAGATGCAAAAGAAATAAATAATAAGTACTGTGACAATGCTGCCAGAAAGAGGTAATTTGTATATCAAAATTCAAAGATAAACACAGCCATGATTACTAACAACAAAGATGGACTAAACATGCTCCAATAGAAATCCATATAACTTCTTCTATAAGGTCTCTATTCTCTCATTGGTCCAATTCCATCTACAACCAAGTCATCCAACCATTGATTAAACCTTTCAAGCTGCCTAAGGAAACTTACAATTTCAGAGTCTAGATAAAGAGTATGATCTTATGTAGTTTGATGAGAACCTGCATTGCTTATTGCTTTGTGGTTAAGATTGTGACCTTGCGAATCTTAGGAATGTTCTGATCAGAGATACCGAGCAAATATGAGAAAATCACCATAAATTGGGATCAAATTAGAGAAAAACAAAATTAATGATGAGCAAGAACAAGAAAAACAACTCTCACGTCAAGTATGCATGATTTAAGCTCTAATCATAGAAAAACTCGAAACTAGGGTTTCGATTTCCAAAATTTCAATCGATGAAGAAGAGAGAATAGATATAGAAATTACATTGAGAATACGAAGGTCGAGACTTCGCAACTGTCTTCGATGGGAGAAAGATCGAGGGAGAGAGAGAGAGAGAGAGAGCAAGGATCACAGAGAGAAAGAATGAACCTAAATCTAAAGCGAGAGAGACCCAATCGCCGATGGCGACGGAGATGGAGCACTGTCTAAATAGTCGATTTGTTGTGTTTGTTGTATGTGAGAGAGGAGACCTAACTAACTATCAATGTGCCTAAATAGAGTGGGTATACACTACAGAGACCTCGACCTTGACCTCTACGACTGTGTCTCCATTCTTAACATCATCCTCCTCTTCTTCTTCTTCTTCTTCTTCTTTAGCTTTTAGGTCAACATTGAATCAGAGAGGAGATTGTAGAGAGGTTGAATCACTAAATATTTTTAATTTTCTAAAAAAATCACTAAATTCAAAGAAATATAAAATTTAATATATTTTCATATATATTATATTTTATTGTATTTTTTTTTTTTACAAATATTTTACTTTTTATTCAGATTAGGCACATCTAAAAAGTTAAAAATAGAAAATTAAATTATTAAAAGAAGGGAAAATATCAAATCAAGATAATTTTTTGAAAAAAATAATTACAAATCAATGAGAAGCAATATAAATATTAATAATTAAAATTATAAACTTTTTCATGAACATGCAATTTTTTTCCCTAAAATCCCACTGAGTGCAATTATCCCTTAAAAGAATACACTATAAATAATGTATAAATTATTTTTTACGTTGCCCTCAATTAGGAAAATTTAATGTGAGAAGCTTGATTGAAAATTGTTAGCTTTTTAAAATTAAAAGCAAATAATCGAATTGAAATTTTTTTTAATAAAAGTTTTCACGACATCCTAATGCATGCCATGTAAAGTTATAATATTTTATGACATGAAATGTATGTCGTCTTAAGTGCAATATTTTACGACATATTTTTGGATGCTGTGAAAGTATACATTTTTTACGGCATACTTTTGCATGCCATAAAAAAATTGGATTGTATTTTTTATTTTTTATTTTTAGAAGTTTTCACGACATGTTAATGCATGCCGTGTAAAGTTATAATAATTTACAACATGAAATGTATGTCGTCTTAAGTGCAAACATTTTATGACATATTTTTTAAGTCGTGAAAATATACATTTTTTACGGCATACTTTTGAGTGCCATAAATATATGAATTAACGATTTATATGGTATGTTGTCGTTATTGAAAAACTATTAACGGCTTGCAAAAAAAAAAAATGCCATAGAATGTACTACTTACGACATGTATTTAATGTATGCCGTAAAGTTGAAGCCGTAAATAGTTAATTTTGTTATAGTGTGTGTGGAATTGGATGCTAGTGCTAAACAACCTCCTTCATTTCTAGTCTACTATGGAGAAGAGCAATATGGCGCTCTGGCGACACTTTTGGTACGAGCTCAGAATTGTCTCAAATTTGGCAGTCTGATCGGAAAAGGCATTTTTGCGGCATTTTTGGGACGAGCTTTGAATTTGTCTCAAATTTGTCTGTCTGAATTGAAATGGCATTTTGGCGACCCTTTTGGGACCAACTCAGAATTGTCTCAAATTTGGCAGTCTGATCGGAAATGGTGTTTTGGCGACAATTTTGGAACAAGCTTGGAATTGTCTCGAATTTGAAAGTCTAATCAGAAATGGTGGTTAGGAGACACTTTTGGGACTAGCTCAGAATTGTCTCAAATTTCGTAATTTGAATGGAAACGGCGTTTTCGCGACAATTTTGGAAAGAGCTCAAAGTTGTCTAGAATTTGGGAGTCTAAGAGGAAACGGCGTTTTAGCGACACTTTTGGGACAAGCTCGGAATTGTCTCAAATTTGGCAGTCCAATCTGAAACGGCATTTTAGGGACACTTTAAGGACGAGCTTGGATTTTGTCTCAAATTCAGGAGTCTAATCGGAAAGGGCATTATATCGACACTTTTGGGACGAGCTCGAAATTATCTAAAATTTTGCAGTATGACCGAAAACGGCTTTTTAGCGACACTTTTGGGACTAGTTTGGAATTGTCTCAAATTTGGTAGTCTGATCAGAAAAGGCATTTTGGCGACACTAATGGAACTAGATCAGAATTGTCTCAAATTCGACAATTTGATCGGACACGACATTTTAGCGATACTTTTGGGACGACCTCAGAATTGTCTCAAATTTGGCAATCTGATAGGAAATGGCATTTCAACGACACTTTTGGGACGAGTTCGGAATTGTGTAAAATTTGCGAAACTGATTTGAAATGGCGTTTTAGCGACACTTTTGGTACCAGCTCAAAATTGTATCAAATTTGGTAGTTTGATCGGAAACAGCCTTTGGACGACCATTTGGGGACGAGCTTGGTATTGCCTCAAATTTGGCTGTAAGATCGAAAATGGTGTTTTGGTGACACCTTTTTGACGAGCTCAAAATTGTCTCAAATTTGGCAATCTAATCGGAAATGGCGTTTTGGCGACACTTTTGGAATGAGCTCAGAATTGTCTCAAATTTGACAGTCTGATCAGAAACAGCGGTTTGGAGATACTTTTGGGACGAGTTCGGAATTGTCTCAAATTTGGTAGTTTAAATGAAATCGGCGTTTTCGTGACACTTTTGGGACGAGCTCGAAGTTGTCTCAAATTTGGGAGTCTGATCAGAAATAGCATTTTAGCAACACTTTTGGGACGAGCTCGAAGTTGTCTCAAATTTGGGAGTCTGATCAGAATCAACATTTTCGCAACACTTTTGGGACGAGCTCGAAATTGTGTCAAATTTAGTAGTCATATCTGAAACGGCATTTGAGCGACACTTTTAGGACATGCTTGGAATTGTCTCAAAATCGGGAGTCTGATAAAAAATGGTGTTATATCGACACTTTTGGGATGAGCTCGGAATTATCTCAAATTTGGCAGTATGATCGAAAATGGTTTGTTAGCGACACTTTTGGGACTAGCTTGGAATTGTCTCAAATTTGGCAATCTGATCTGAAAGGTTCTTTTGGCGACACTTTTGGAACGAGCTCGGAATTGTCTCAAATTTGGCAATTTGAACGAAAACGGCATTTTTGTGACACTTTTAGGGCGAGTTCGGAATTGAAATAAATTTTGTAGTCTGATCGAAAACGGCATTTTCGTGACATTTTTCAGGTGAGCTCGGAATTGTCTCAAATTTGGGAGTCTGATAGGAAACGGTATTTTAGTGGTACTTTCTGGACTATCTCATAATTGTCTCAAATATGGGAGTCCAACCTGAAATGACATTTTAACGAAAAATTTGGGATGAGCTCGGAATTGTTTCAAATTTAGAAGTCTGATCGAAAATGGCGCCATATCAACACTTTGTCGACAAGTTGGGAATTGTCTCAAATTTGGCAGTGTGATCAAAAGCAGTTTTTTAGCGACACTTTTGGGACTAGCTTGGAATTGTCTCAAATTTGGCAGTCTGATCGGAATTGGCATTTTGGCAACACTTTTGGGATGAGATCAGAATTGTCTCAAATTTGGGAGTATGATCGAAAACGGCATTTTAGCGACACTTTTAGGACGTGCTTAGAATTCTCTCAAATATGGCAGTCTGATCGAAAACGACATTTCAACAACACATTTGGGACGAGCTTGGAATTGTCTAAAATTTTGTAGACTGATTTGAAACGACGTTTTAGTGACACTTTTTGTACCAGCTTGAAATTGTCTCAAATTTGGCATTCTGATCGGAAACGGCATTTTGGCGACACTTTGGGGACGAGCTTAGTATTGCCTCAAATTTGGCTATCAGATCGAAAATGTCGTTTTGGCGACACATTTGTGACGAGCTCGGAATTGTCTCAAAATTGGTAATCAAATCGGAAATGGTGATTTTGCGACACTTTTGGGACGAGCATGGAATTGTCTTAATTTTGGCAGTCTGATTGGAAATAGCATTTTGGCAACACTTTTGGGCAAGCTTGAAATTGTCTCAAATTTGGCAGTCTGATCGAAAATGGCGTTTTCGCGACACTTTTGGAATGATCTCGAAATTGTCTCAAATTTAGCAGCCTGATCGGAAACGGCATTTTGGCGACACTTTTGAGACAAGCTCGGAATTTGTCTCAAATTTGGCAGTCCGACCAGAAACGGAAATTTTGCAACACTTTTGGGACCAGTTCAAAATTGTCACAAATTTGGCAGTCTAAACGGAAATGGTGTTTTGGCGACACTTTTGGAACGAGCTCAAAATTTTCTCAAATTTGATAGTCTGATCAGAAACAGCGGGTTGGAGACATTTTTGGGACGAGCTTAGAATTGTCTCAAATTTGGTAGTTTGAATGAAAACGGCGTTTTCGCGACACTTATGGGACGAGTTCGAAGTTGTCTCAAATTTGGTAGATTGACCGAAAATGGCATTTAGCGGCACTTTTGGAACAAGCTCAGAATTGTCTCAAAGTTGGCAGTCCAATCTAAAACAGCATTTTAGTGACACTTTTAAGACGAGCTTAGAATTGTCTCAAATTTGGGAGTGCAATTGAAAATGGCATTGTATCGATAGTTTTGGTACGAGCTCGGAATTGTCTCAAATTTGAAAGTCTGATTGGTAATGATTTTTTAGCGACACTTTTGGGACTAGTTTGGAATTGCCTCAAATTTGACAGTCTGATCGGAAACGACATTTTGGCGACACTTTTCAGATGAGCTTGGAATTGTCTCAAATTCGGGAGTCCGATTGAAAATGGCAATATATCGACACTTTTGGGACGAGCTTCGAATTATCTCAAATTTGGCAGTATGATCGAAAACGGTTTTTTAGCGACAGTTTTGGGACTAGCTTGGAATTGTCTCAAATTTGGTAGTCTGATTGGAAACAGCATTATTGCAACACTTTTGGGACGAGATCGGAATTGTCTCAAATTCAGCAGTCTGATCGAAAACGGCATTTTGGAGACACTTTTGGGACGAGCTAGGAATTCTCTCAAATTTAGCAGTCTGGTCGGAAACAACGTTTTGGCGACAATTTTCGGATGAGTTCAGAATAGTCTCAAATTTGGCAGTCTGATCAGAAATGGCATTTTCGTGACACTTTTGGGACTAGCTCAGAATTGTCTCAAATTTGGCAGTCTGATCGGAAATGGCATTTTGGCGACACTTTTCAGACGAGCTTGGAATTGTCTCAAATTCGGGATTCTAATTGAAAATGGCAATATATCGACACTTTTGGGACGAGCTTTGAATTATCTCAAATTTTGTAGTATGATCGAAAATGCATTTTTAGCGACATTTTTGGGACTAGCTTGGAATTATCTCAAATTTGGCTGTCTGATCGAAAATGGCATTTTGGCGACATATTTGGAAGGAGATAGAAATTGTCTGAAATTTGGGAGCATGATTGGAAACAATATTTTAGCGACACTTGTGGGACGAGCTCAGAATTCTCTCAAATTTGGCAAACTAATTTGAAATGCCATTTCTGATCAGATTGCCAAATTTGAGATAATTTTGAGCTCGTCGTAAAAAAGTCTCCAAAGTAACGTTTCCAATCAGACTGCCGAATCAGAGACAATTATGAGCTCGTCCCTAAAGTGTTGCCAAAGTGCCGTTTCTGATAAGACTGCCAAATTTGAGACAATTTTGAGCTTGTCCCAAAAGTGCCGCCAAAATGCCGTTTTTCGTTCAGACTGCCAAATTTGAGACATTTCTGAGCTCGTTCCAAAAGTGTCGCCAAAACGCCGTTTCTGATCAGATTGCCAAATTTGAGACAATTTCGAGCTCGTCCCAAACATGTTTCCAAAATGTTGTTTCTGATCAGATTGCCAAATTTCAGACAATTCCGAGCTTGTCGAAAAAGTGTCGCAAAAACGCCGTTTCCAGTCAGAGTACAAAATTTAAGCAATTCCGAAATCGCCCCAAAAGTGTTCCCAAAATGCAATTTTCGATCAGATTGCCAAATTTGAGACAATTCCGAGCTCGTTCCAAACGTGTGTCCAAAACACCATTTCGGTTCAGACTGCCAAATTTGAGACATTTCCAAGCTCGTTCGAAAAGTGTCCCCAAAATGCCATTTTCGATCAAACTGCCAAATTTGAGACAATTTCGAGCTCGTCCCACAAGGGTCGATATAACGCCATTTTTTATTAGACTCCCGGATTCGAGACAACTCCAAGTTCCTCCCAAAAGTGTTGCTAAAATGTCGTTTCAGAATGGACTGCCATATTTGACAAAATTCCGAGCAAGTCCCAAAAGTGTCTCTAAAATACCGTTTCCGATCAAACTCCCAACTTGAAGACAATTCCGAGCTCGTCCAAATAGTGTCGCGAAAATGCCATTTCTGATCAAACTACAAAAATTTAGACAATTCGGAACTCGCCCCAAAAGTTTCCTCAAAACGCCTTTTCTATTCAGACTGCGAAATTTAAGACAATTCCAAGCCCGTCCCAAAAGGGTCACCAAAATGCCGTTTCTGAACACACTACCAAATTTGATTCCGAGCTCATGCCAAAAGTGTCGCCTAAACACTATTTCTGATTAGACTTCCAAATTTGAGACAATTTCGAGCTCGTCCCAAAAGTGTCGCCAAAACGTTGTTTCTGATCAAACTGCCAAATTTGAGAAAATTCCGAGCTCGTCCCAAACGTATCGCCAAAATGCCGTTTCTGATCAGACTGCTAATTTTGAGATAGTTCCGATCTCGCCCCAAAAGTTTTTCTAAAATCCCGCTTTCGATCAGACTCCTAAATTTTAGACAATTCCGAGCTGGTCCCAAAAGTGTCGCTAAAACGTCGCTTCAGATCAGACTACCAAATTTGAGACAATTCCGAGCTCGTCCCAAAAGTGTTGTCAAAATGCCATTTTCGATCAAACTGCCAAATTAGAGACAATTCTGAGCTCGTCCCAAACGTGTCGCCAAAATGCATTTTCCGATCAGACTGCCAAATTTGAGAGAATTCCAATCTCGCCCCAAAAGTGTCACGACCATTTTCGATTAGTTTGCCAAATTTGGGATAATTCCGTGTTCGTTCCAAAAGTGTCACCAAAACGACGTTTTCGATCAGACTACCAAATTTGAGACCATTCTAAGCTGTCCTAAATGTGTCGCGAAAATACAATTTTTGACCAGACTGCCAAATTTGAGACAACTCTGAGCTGGTCCCAAAAGTGTCTCGAAAACACCGTTTCCGATCAAACTGCCAAATTTGAGACAATTTCGAGCTCGTCCCCTACGTGTCTCCAAAATGACGTTTCCAATCAGACTGCGAAATTTCAGACAATTCTGTGTTTGTCCTAAACGTTTGAGACATTTTCGAGCTAGTCCCACATATGTTGCGAAAACGCCGTTTCAAGTTAGATTTCCAAATTTGAGACAATTCTGAGCTATTCGCAAAAGTGTTGCGAAAACGCCGCTTCAAATTAGATTGCCAAACTAGATAGAATTCCAAGCTCGTCAAAAAGTGTCTCCAAAATGTTGTTTTCGATCAGACTGCCAAAGTTGAGACAATGTCGAGCTCGTCCCAACCGTGTCGACAAAATGCCGTTTTCGATCAGACTGCCAAATCTATGACAATTCCGAGCTTTTCCCAAAAGTGTCGCCAAAACGCTCTTTCTGATTAGACTGCTAATTTTGAGACAATTCTGAGCTTTTCCAAAAAGTGTCGCAAAAACGTCGTTTACATTTCGACTACAAAATTTGTGACAATTCAAAACTCGCCCCACAAGTTTCACCAAAACGCCATTTCCGTTCAGAGTACCAAATTTGAGACAATTCCGAGCTCGTCCCAAAAGTGTCGCCAAAACGCCGTTTCTAATTAGACTGCCAAATTTGAGATAATTCCAAGCTCGTCCAAAAAGTGTCACGAAAATGCCGTTTTAGATCAAACTGCCAATTTTGGACAATTCTTAGCTCCCCCAAAAAGAGCTACCAAAATGCCGTTTCCAAACATACTGCCAAATTTGAGGCAATTCTAAGCTCGTCCCAAATGTGTTGCCAAAATGTCATTTCCGTTCAGACTGCTTAATTTGAGACAATTCTGAGCTCGTTCCACAACTGACACTAAAATGCCATTTTTGATCAGACTACCAAATTAAAGACAATTTCGAGCACGTCCCAAAAGTGTTGCCAAAACGTCGTTTTTTATTAGACTGCCAAATTTGAGACAATTTCAAGCTCATCCCAACACATGTTTCCAAAATGCCGTTTTCGATCAGACTGCCAGATTTTTGATAATTCTGAGCACGTCGCAAAAGTGTCGTGAAAATACCGTTTCTAATCAGACCACAAAATTTGAGACAATTTTGAAATCGCCCCACAAGTGTCCCCAAAATGCCATTTTCGATCAGAATGCCAAATTTGAGACAATTTCGAGCTTGTTCCAAAAGTGTCGCCAAAATGCCCTTAACAATCAAACTACCAAATTTGAGACAATTCTGAGCTCACCCCAAAAGTGTCAATATAACGGCATTTTCGACCAGACTCTCGAATTTGAGACAATTCCAACCTCCTCCCAAAAGTGTCGCTAAAATGTCATTTCAGATTGGACTGCCATATTTGAGAAAATTCCGAGCCTGCCACAAATGTTTCCCCAAAATGCCATTTTCTGTTTAGACAGCCAAATTTAAGACAGTTCCTAGCTCGTCCCAAAAGTGTCGCCAAAATGCCATTTTTTTGAACAGGCTGCCAAATTTTTAGACAATTCCGAGCTTGTCCCAAAAGTGCAGTCAAAATGGCGTTTCATATCAGACCGCCAAATTTGAGACAATTCTGAGCTCGTCCCAAAAGTGTCGCCAAAACGCCGTTTGCGATCAGGCTACCAAATTTGAGACAATTCCGAGCTCATTCCAAACATGTAGCCAAATGCTGTTTGCAATCAGACTGCCAAATTTGAGACAATTCCGATCTCGTCCCAAATGTGTTGCTAAAATGTTGTTTTCGATCAAACTTCTAAATTTTAGACAATTTCGAGCTCATCCCAAAATGTCGCGAAAACACCGTTTCCAATCAGACTACAAAATTTGAGACAATTCCGAACTTGCCCTAAAAGTGTCACCAAAATGCCGTTTCCAATCAGACTGCTAAATTTGAGACAATTTCAAGTTGGTCCCAAAAGTGTCATGAAAATACCGTTTCAGATCAGACTGCCAAATTTGAGACAATTCTGAGCTTGTCCCAAAAGTGTTGCAAAAATGCCATTTTCGATCAGATTGGCAAATTTGAGTCAATTTGAGCTCGTCCCAAACGCGTCACCAGGTATTTTTGCTCGGAATTGTTTGATCAAAAATGGCGTTCTGGCGACACTTTTGGTAGTCTAATTGGAAAAATGGCATTCTGGTCAAAATTTGTCTGATCAGAAATGGCGTTGTGGAGACACTTTTAGGATGAGCTCGGAATTGTCTCAAATTTGGTAGCCTAATAAAAAAAAAACATTTTTGCGACATTTTTGGGACCAGTTCGAAATTTTCTCAACTTTGGCAGTCTAATTGGAAAAGGCATTTTGGCGACACTTTTGGGGCAAGCTCGGAATTCTCTCAAATTTGGTAGTTTGATTGAAAATGGCATTTTCGTGACATTTTTGAAACGAACTCAAAATTGTCTCAAATTTGGCAGTTTGTTCAGAAACGACATTTTGGCAACACTTTTGGGACGATCTTGGAATTTGTCTCAAATTTGGCAAACAGATTGGAAACGACATTTTCGCGACACTTTTCGGACCAGCTCAGAATTGTCTCAAATTTGGCAATTTGATAAAAAATGCCGTTCTGGCAACACTTTTGGGATGGGCTCGAAATTGTCTCATATTTGACAGTTTGATCAGAAAAGGCATTTTGGCGACACTTTTGGGACGAGCTCGGAATTTGTCTCAAATTTGGCATTTTAAACTAAAATTACATTTTCACGACACTTTTGGGACAACTCAGAATTGTCTCATATTTGGCAGTCTGATCGAAAATGGCATTTTGGCAACACTTTTGGAATGAGCTCGGAATTGTCTCGAATTTGACAGTCTGATCAGAACTAGCGGTTTGGAGACACTTTTGGGACGAGCTCGAAGTCTCAAATTTTGTTGTGTGAACGAAAACGGCATTTTCATGACACTTTTGGGACGAGCTCGATGTTCTCTAGAATATAGCAGTCCGATCGGAAACGACATTTAGTGACACTTTTGGGACAAGCTTGGAATTGTCCCAAATTTGGTAGTCCAATCTGAAACGACATTTTAGCGACACTAAGGACGAGCTTGGAATTGTCTCAAATTCAGGAGTCTAATCGAAAATGGCGTTTTACCGACACTTTTGGGACGAGCTTGGAATTATTTGAAATTTGGCAGTATGATTGAAAATGGTTTTTTAGTGACACTTTTGGGACTAGCTTGGAACTGTTTGAAATTTGGTAGTCTGATTGGAAATGGCATTTTGGTGACACTTTTGGGATGAGATCAGAATTGTCTCAAATTTGGCAGTCTGATTGATAACGGCATTTTAGCGACACTTTTGGGACGAGCTTGGAATTGTCTCAAATTTGGAAGTCTGATCGAAATTGGCGTTTCAACGACACTTTTGAGACAATATTGGAATTGTCTAAAATTTGGCAAACTGATTTGAAACAGAGTTTTAGTGACACTTTTGGTACCAGCCCGAAACTGTATAATATTTGACAGTCTGATCGAAAATGGTATTTCGGCACACATTGGGGACGAGCTTTGTATTGCCTCAAATTTGGCTGTCAGATTGAAAATGTCGTTTCGGCGACACTTTTTGACGAGTTCAGAATTGTCTCAAATTTGGCAGTCTGATCGAAAATGGCATTTTGGCAACAATTTTGGAACGAGCTCAGAATTGTCTCAAATTTGACAGTTTGAACAGAAACGACAATTCGGATACACTTTTGGGTCGAGCTCAAAATTGTCTCAAATTTGGTAGTTTGAATGGAAACGGCGTTTTCGCGACACTTTTGGGACGAGCTCGATGTTGTCTCAAATTTGGGAGTTTGATCGGAAATGGCATTTTAGCGACACTTTTGGGTCGAGCTCATAATTGTCTCAAATTTAGCAGTCAAATCTGAAACGGCATTTTACTGACATTTTTAAGACGAGCTTGGAATTGTCTCAAATTCGGGACTTTGATCGAAAATGACGTTACATCGACATTTTTGGGACAAGCTCCGAATTATCTAAAATTTGGCAGTATGATCGAAAACGATTTTCTAGTGACACTTTTGGGACTAGCTTCGAATCGTCTCAAATTTGGTAGTCTGATCGGAAACAGCATTTTGGCGATACTTTTAGGACGAGATCGGAATTGTCTCAAATTTGGCAGTCTGATCGGAAACGGCATTTTGGCAACACTTTTAGGACGAGATCGGAATGGTCTCAAATTTGGCAGTCTAATCGAAAATTGCATTTTGCAACACTTTTGGGACTAGCTCGGAATTGTTTCAAATTTGGCAAAATCTAATAAGAAAAGGCGTTTTGGCAACACTTTTGGAACGAGTTCGGAATGGTTTCAAATTTGGTAGTCTGAACAGAAACAACATTTTGGTGACACTTTTAGGGCGAGTTCGGAACTTTCATAAATTTTGTAGTCTGATCGAAAATGACATTTTGGTCACACTTTTGGGATGATGTCAAAATTGTCTCAAATTTGGGAGTATGATCGCAAATGAAATTTTAGCGACACTTTTGGGACGTGCTCGGAATTGTCTTTAATTTGGCAGACTGATCGGAAACGACATTTCAACAACACCTTTGGGGTGAGCTCAGAATTCCGAGCTCATCCAAAACGTGTCTCCAAAATGCCGAAACGTGTCTACCAAATTTGAGAGAATTCTGAGCTCGTCCAAAACGTGTCTCCAAAATGCTGTTTTCGATCAGATTGCCAAATTTGAGGCAATTCTGAACTCATCTCAAAGTGTCACAAAAACGCCATTTCCGATCAGACTGCCAAATTTGAGACAATTTTAAGCTCGTCTCGAACGTGTCGCCAAAATGCGATTTTCGATCAGACTGCCAAATTTGAGACAATTTTGAACTCCTACCGAACAAGTCGCCAAAATTCCATTTCCGATCAGACTGCCAAATTTGAGACAATTTTGAGCTCATCTCAAAAGTGTCACGAAAACCACGTTTCAGATCAGACTGCCAAATTTGAGACAATTCTGAGCTCTTTCCAAAAGTGTCACCAAAACGCCGTTTTAAGACAATTACGAGCTTGTCCCAAAAATGTCGTGAAAACCCCGTTTGCGATCAGACTGCCAAATTTGAGACAATTCCGAGCTCGTCCCAAAAGTGTCGCCAAAACGCCATTTCAGATCAAAATGCCAACTTTGAGACAATTCCGAGCTTGTCCCAAAAGTGTCGCGAAAATGCCATTTCAGATCAGTTTGCCAAATTTGAGACAATTCTGAGCTCTTCCCAAAAGTGCCGCCAAAATGCCGTTTCTGAGCAGACTGCCAAATTTGAGACAATTTTGAGCTCGTCCGAAACGTGTTGCCAAAATGTTGTTTTCGATCATACTGCCAAAATTTGAGACAACCCTTGGTGGCCTGCCGGCGACCTTTTTGGACTACCGGCCATCATTTTTTGGTTGTCAGCTACTAATGTGGCCTGCCGGCCACCGGTGATGGCTGGCCGGCTACCAATTTCTTTTGCAGATATTTTGTGATAGCTATGCCAGCTGTTTGCACAGATTCATGGATCTGCCCCTACGTGTAGGGCTGGATGTTTTTGAGGGAATTCATGTTTTCTATATATAGGAGGCCTTCCTCTCATGTTTTAAGGTTGGAAACATTTTAGAGAAAATTTTTTCCTCTCTCTCTACAATTCTCTCTCTCTCTAGCAAATTCCTACACTTTTGCCTATACACTCTTAACCTTTTCCTATACACCCTTAACCAAACCTTCTCATCTTTGAGCTGAGGTGTCTTTGAGGCTTGTTTGAGCTCTTGAGGGTGTTGTTTGCTTGGTTTTGTTGCTTGGAATTGATTTCCTCTTCAAAAGGTATAAGGCTTTGCCTATTTTCTTGCTTTCACTACTCTTTTTCTTGCAATTTTTCAAGTGTTTTTGGGCTGTAAAACTTCTGTATTTTTGGGCTGAAACTTCGGTTTTAAGGCCATTAAAGGTTGAGGGGTGTTCCACCCTTGTTTGTACCTTGTTTTGGAGGCTTTTACCCTTGTGTTTCCCATCCTTTCACTATCTATTTTTGAGCTTTTAAACACTGTTTTTTAGAGCTTTTTCAATGGCCAAAATCATGTTTTGAAGTCCAATTGGAGGGGTTAGCCTCCCCTCCTTGTGTCTTGCTTACTAGCCTAGCTTGTGCCATGTTTTAGCTTGTTTTTGTTAGCTTAATTCCAGCATGTTTTAGGACTTATTTTAGGTTGTTTTAGCACTGTTTTGGGCTATTAGTTGCATTTGAGCTTTGTTTTGCATGCTTGTAGTGTAATAGTCCTCAAGAGTTTGGTGTTCTAGGCCTTAGACACTTCCTCCTTTGAGTTGATTGCATTTATTTTGCTTTTCTCACTTCTTTTCAGCAATAATAATCTCTGCAACCTCCTTCCTTTCTTGGCTTTTGTTTTGCTTTGAAAGTCACTTCAAGCCTCTTGTTCTTTTAAGCATGAGATTGAGGTTGTTATGCTTAATGGTTTAATCCCTTTTAGGGGTTCATTATCAATGGCATTTCATCTCTTTCATGTCTTAAGTAAACTCTTAGTTTGTTACTTCACTCCATTAGAGGACTTAAACTCACCATTTGGACTCAATTTATTAAAGGATGGATGGTAATCTAAAATGATGTAATAAAATTGAGGCTAAAATGATACAAGATAATAATTTGGTTGTGTTCAATCAGACGTTAATTGAACACATGGAAGCTTGAGGCATTTCATACTCATTAGTGATGAAATGATTCAAGTTTCTAAGGTCGCTACTTCCCCTGATCTTCCATGATAGAGAGGTAATTTTGAGAGTCTCATTTCATTGTATTTATTGAACTTGCACACTTTGGTTCATATGCCATCATGCAATGAAATTGCTTGAGTTGATGGTTTATGAACCAAGCTTGCTACTCCTTTGATTTGTTCATGAAAATGAGGGGTGAGTTGTGCAAACAAACCCTTGGGAATACCCTGTGCATGCTCTGTTTAATCTCTGTTGCAGCAAGGTGAACTATGAAACAATGGCCGGCAGGCCACCTTTGATGGCCGGCTGGCTATCACTGGTGGCCGGCAGGCCCTCATCACTGGCCGGTAGGCCACTGATGCAAAATTCAGCAGTGTGTTTATGAGGCAAAGCAGAGTTATTCTGGAAGTGGGCAACAGTGTATGTGTTCTCTATGCAACAAAGGCTCTCCGAAAGCAAAACAATGGCCTTTTCGGGTGAAAACGAGCATGCGCATGAACATCCCTCGCTTTCCCGAGGTGGAGTAGTTAGCTTAGTACTTAATTGTTTAGCTTACTTGCTTCTTTTAATTGCACTTGTGTTTTAATTACATAATTAGTTAAAGTAGTTAGCTAGTTGTGATGTTGTAATCATTAATTCGCTAGAATAGTTAATTACCTTGGTTTGTAATAATTAGTTAAGTAATTTAGCTAATTTCATTTGTTTTGTAATAAGTAGCTTAGCTTTAATTAGTTAGTTAATTAGCTTAGTTAATTCGGACTCTCCTTCATGAGAGCGCATTGTAATAATGTGTATGTCTTCCAACCCCACGTCTTTCTCCCTTTTTTTTACTAGCTTATGATGGTTAGTTTAAGGACATCATGTTTTGTTTAGCATACTTCATGTTTGCATCCATTTGTAGTGCATGCACCGAGGCTCGGTCGATCCATTGTTTGCATCCATTGTTAGTTTTTTATACTTCTTTGAATACGTGCTTAGACCGCATGCTATTTAATTGATTCATATACCATGTTAAGTAGCCGAGCCTATTTAGATTGCATATTGCATGCGTTGCTTTAGTCATATTGCATAAAGTTAGGATCATGCATTTTTCTAACTCTTTTGTTTATTTTGACTTGGAGTACTAGGTGAGCCTTTACTCGCTTTAGCATATTGCATTGTATGTTGATGTTGCCATGTTTAGCATGCTTGCCATGAGGCTAATTGCTTAAATGCTATAGTTGTTTGAATGCCTGTGGATGAAGGCTAATTGCTTGAATTGGAATAATTTGAGTAATGATCATATGCGATCACTTTTTTAAGTGGTACATATTTCAAAACAATTTTCAAAAACAAACATGAATCAAATGTTCTAATTTTTGCAAAGTTAGTCTATACTTGTGTTTGTGCGCATCACATAGTATTGCTAGCCTAATAAAACTGGAACAAGAGCATATAATGTAAATAAAATTCATATCATGATTACTGGAGGCCGATCTTTGATCGGGCGAGCGGGGGTGCTCAATTCATTCATGACCTTCCCCTCTCGTACCTAAGTTCCCGAGCCGAGACAATCTTGGTAATGACGGACACGTGGCCTTTGGCACGAGTCATGGGTTTCCTAAATTTCCCAAAAAATATTTAGGTGGCGACTTTATATCTGGCAAAGCAGTCCATTTTTGTCAATTTGATTCAAAATTGATTTTCCAAAAGATTTGCCGGATTTGGACTCTTTGGTGTTTATCTATTTCACATTGCACTTGTGGGATTAGATTCAGAATCGTGGGAGTCTGAACTGTAGGGCTTATTCCGCCTTTCCGAAAAGGGGCGTGAAAAAGTCAAGCTACAGTTTCTACGACTCTGTTGGGGAAAGATAGAGAACTTGACTTGAACTTCATGATATGAAATTTCATCTACACTTATGTGTTCTCTTGCATATCATTTGCATTGGTGCGTTTATGTCACTGTGTTTGCCATCTGCTATTCCTGGACGGTTTTTTGTCGGAGGCTTCCCTGAAAAGCTTGCCAAAAGGCTGACCGGTCACGGGCTCTGCCATGATGGGAACACAACCCTTGGATCTGGACTACCGCTGTACCGTTTGATCCTCCTTTCACTTCTCGGTGTTAGGTGTGAGAGGTATATTAGGTAGTCTTGCTGAGGTACCCTTTTGACCATTTGACCTAGTCGCATATCGAAAGCCATAGAGACTGTTCCAAACTAGGACATGATGCTTACCCTAATGCAGGATTGCATGAAACCACTTTGTTTAAATAGTGAACTCTAGTTCCTGATGAAACTAGGACAGGGTAACCCTACCCACTCATAGGAGTGTTTTGGCTCTCACTTAACTGGTATGTGCTTTACAGTGAAACTGTACGGGATGTGTGTATCAGTTGCAAGTTGGGTATCAGCTATGGAGGGCAGAATTCAGTGTTGAGTGCAGTCCTATAGCTTTGATTACATCTGTGTGCTGTTAACATCTGAGTTGAGGTGCTGTGCGGTTTCTGATTATTGCTTTCTTTTTGCTAGGTAGTATAACACCATAGCTTCAGACAGTTCGGAGATCCCCTGAGCGCTTTGGACCCGTGTCAGAAGGCTTTGGAAAGCCAGAGATCTTGTTAGGGGACAACTCGTGTTTACTTCGCTTCCCCCGATTACTAGACGGAGGAGAGTAAGGCAGAGTTCACCAGTTCAATTTCTACAGCAGTCACCCCTCACTTCACCTGCATCTAGTTAGGCTCAGTCTTCTACATCTAGTCTAGTATGAGATCACTCGCCAATTTTGATGGCACAATATCCCCCAGTCAGCATGGAGGACCTAATCCATCATCTCCAGCAAACAGTTGAAACCATGAAGCAAGACGCTGCTCGTCAGGCTGAGGTCACAACACGTTAGGCTGAGGTAATAAATAGGCTGCAATAACAATAACCACACCTAGTAGTGGCTTCCGTATCTTATGCACCTCTTACGGGTATCCCAGCACCTGGAGCCATTGCCTATGTTGAGAACCAAAGCAATCCGGTAGAGCCGATCCCACCATAAGCCTCCAAAGCACCTGTGTATCAGACCAAGGCTCTATTTAAGTTTAAGGTTGACTCGACTGTGCTTAAAGTCAACAAGCTAGAGAAGCTCTTCAAGAGAGCGCAGGGTGTGAATTCTATCCTCGACCTAGAAGATGGGTATACCGACTCTATAGTGACATTGCCAGACCGGTTCAAAATGCCGCACATCGATCGATTCGATGGTTCCGGAGACCCCATGGTTTATCTTCGGCTGTTTTCAAACATCCTGCGGCTGATGGGCCTGACTAGGTTGTAGAGCTCTCACTCTTTGGCTAGAGCATGTCGGGAATAGCAGTGATATGGTATGCGAAGCTGGAGGATTCTATGAAGCATAGTTGGAAGAAATCGACTGAGGCCTTCGTTGCACAGTACTCGTACAACACACAAATCGAGGTCACAACTCGTGATCTCGAGGCAATGTGTTAGGAGCCGAAGGAGGCATTTTTAGAATTTGTGACAAGATGGTGGGCCAAAGCTTCAATGATGACCACAAGGCCTTCTGAGAAAGATCGGATAAGGATGGTAGTCCGTAATCTGCATGAGAAGTTGCTCCAGAAAATGATCGTCCTACCTCTGTTCACATTCACCGAGCTCTATGAGATGGGGGTTTAGATTGAAGATGCCATGAAACAAGGGCTGATTACTGATGAGAAAGAGCAGGCCAATAGGCCTTTTGTGTGCAGTTCCAATGCAACCACCAGTGGTAGCACAACTGTGCGGCCGTCTGATGTGAGCGTTGTCACCACCACAACCAAGACCGCCAATTCCTTTGCCAACACAACTTCACAAACTTCAAACAACCTGGCTCGATCCCAGAATACCTTTACCCAACTCTACATGCCTTTACTCAAGCCATGAAAGTGTTGATCAAAAAGGGGCACCTCAAGCCATTAGAGCCTCGCCCTCTACTTGATCCTCTCCCACCAAAACACAACCCAGCCAAGTACTATGTGTTTCACCAGTAGCATGGTCACGACACCGACCAATGCTTGAGGCTGTGTCATGAGATTCAAGACCTCATTGACAAAAAAGTGATTGCACCACCCCAAAAAGCAAATGTGACCACCAACCCTCTCCCAGCACACAATCAAGTTCTCCCACCTCGCAATCTAAACCTAATCCATACACTGGCCATCCCCCATGACCCCAGCATATATATTACCCCTTCCACCTACCCAGACCGACGGTGTTCATTCCTGAAAGCATAGGTTTGTGCATGATGGACACATCCACACTTCAACCTAAACCTGTGGTGGTGACAGTTGCAGAAGAATGGAGGTTGGCCTTAGAGGAGAGTACAAGTCCGTTGCCTGAGTGCTCTGTTGACTTGTCTGAGAGAGAGTATGATCCAAGCTGCTACATTCTGCCAATTGATTAAGCCAAGTGGAAGTGGTGTTGCCAACTGCAGTGGAGGTCAATGTGGTTAAAAAGGATGGCTCGAGCCAAGGTTTGGATGATTTGGTAGAACTTGAGGAGGACTTAGACAATCTGCAGTTCTTCAACGAACAAGATCAAGGGGATGTGCAGATTGATTGGTTCGATTTGAATGGTTCAATGCACAACTCTGGGTGGTTGAGTGATGAACTCGACAAGGAGGATGAAACTGAAACAAAACCGGAGGAAAAGGAAGCAGTAATTGCTATGATGGCCAGAATAGCCGATGAAAAGGGAAAACTACTGGAGAACACCAACGTGAAAAATTTGGCTCAGGAACTGGGCACTGTAAGTACTGTAGACACAGAACAGGAAACTGCGCTGAAGCAGTTTGCACAAGAGAGGGTTGAAGACAACCAGGAAGCTGTAATGGCCCAACACCCTACGGAGGAAACTTGTGAGGTGAAAGTGATACGAACGGAGCTGGACAACTGTTTGTCGACTGCCGGAGGTGTATGGTAGGAGGATGATGATCTACTTCTGGCTTACACTGACGAGGACTGGGGTGAGTGCCTTCAAGACAACACGTGGTACGCAGAAGAGATAGACCACATGACGAGAAGTGCACAGTATTTCAAGCCACCGCACTTAGACCAAGTTGAAGCATCTGGGAAAGACAGAGAGGTTGAGAAATAGAAAGAGAAGTGGTTGGAAGAAGAGGCAGTGTTGAAACAATTGAAGAAAATCCAAGCCGACATCTCAATCTGGGGTCTTCTTATGGCCTCCCGGGTGCATCGGCAGGTGTAGACACCCCATTTTTTACCGTCCTCAAGACTTGGACGTCATCGTTTGAACACTTGATGATCATCCATGTTTGTGTTTGTTTTGAGTTCTCGGAGGTCTCGGCCGCGCGCCATGCCTCAAGATCTCTCAACTTGTTTGCTTTGTGCTTGGTTGTGGACCAAACACTTGTGTTTTTGCTTCTAAGGGAAGAGGGTGGCTTGTTTTCCGTCCTCTCAACCCACCGGCCAAGGCTTGAAGCCATCGGCCCTGTTTTTTTTCTATCGGCCAAAAGTATTGGCCGATCGGCACTATATTTGGTCAGCCGACACTAATGGTGGTCGATCGGCCATTTTTGGTGGCCGAACCCTGTTCATTTGCTTTATGCAGATATTTTATGCCAGCTGGCACAGCTGGCATCCACAATTCACCCCCTCCATACATGTGTATGGAGGGATTTGCCCTTTGCTTAGCTTCTCCAAGAAGTTTTGCAAAATTGGATTTCTATAAGAGGGGAGGCCCTCCTCCCTTCTTAGAGGTTCTGAAATTAGGGTTAGAAAAAGTTGTATCTTTCTATCTCTATATCTCCCTCTCTCTATCATTTGTGTGTGTATTTTGTGACCTAAAGTGATTTTTGTTCACACTATTGCACACAAACACCTAGCATTACACCATCCTTGGTTGCTAAGGTTCTAAGGAGTTGTTGTTAGGGTTCTTGAGCTATTTTTTATCAGAGAAAGGTGTTGGTGTTGTGTTCTTGAAGGTGTTCTTCAAGGGTGAGCATTCTTGCTTTAGATACCCCTTTCTTGCTTAAGCTTTTAGCCCTTCTTGCTTATTGTTTTAAGCTTAGCTATTAACTGATAAAAGTTCTTTTTTTACTTGCTTTAGAACTTTGTTTAAGGTCATTTTGAGGTTTGGGGTTGTTTACCCCCTCCAAGGCCTTGTTTGGCCTTGTTTTAGGCCATCCATTTTGGCCTTTGTTCTTAGCTTTGCATGACCTTTCTATCACTGAAATCCAGAGGATTTTTAGTGGTGGAAAGGTGGTTTTGAGGTCATAAATAGGAGAGGGTCATCCCCTCTCCTTGTTGTCTTGAATGCTTGCATAAATGGCTTATGTTGGTGGCTTGTATGCTTAGCTTGTTTTAGCCTTATTTCAGTGTGTATTAGGCTTTATTTTTCCATGATTCACCTCTGTTTAAAGTTAGTTTAGTGGTCTCTTGCATGCACCATATACTTGCCTTGCAATCCCCTCATTTGCCTTAACATGTATCTAGCATTTAGACTACCATGCTTGCATGTTTTGGCTTAACTCCATGAATCTTTTAGCCTTGTTTTACCGTGCTAAAGCTCTGTTTTTCATTGTTTTGGTCATGCTTGCATTGTTTTGTATAGCTACCATGCAATCTAGCTTGTTAGCTTTGAGTGTCCAAGTCACTAGCATGCTTTACTTGGGTCATTTCAGTGATTTGGCATCACTTGTTATGTTATTTCAGTCCGTATAGTATGCCCATATACTTGCATTTGTCACTTCTTTAGTGTTTTAAAGAGTTGATGTTTTATGCCCCTTGAATGGATCATTGTGTATGCCTCCATGTTTAGGCATCTAGGATGCCATTTCAATGTGTTTTTGGTCTTGTTCTAACATGCCATAACTCTGATTTTGATTGCTTAAATCATGCCATGTTTGGTTTTGATAGGTGTAGTGTAACACCCTCTTTGGTAGCCTTGCATGCCTCATGTTTTGGCGTTATGTTCTAGCTTGTGTTGTCTAGTTTCGCGCTTACTTTCGGTCTTGTTTGGACCTGCCTTAGGACTGTTTTAGGTCCTCTTGGCCCTTTGGAGCTTGCTTTGTATAGCCATGGTTTGAACCCTTTGGCTAGTTTCAAGCTTTAAGCTTTCTTGCATGCTTTGCTTGTGTACTTCGGTTGGTTTGGCACCTCTCCTAACAAGATGTCAGAGCTTAACATGTTTGTCACATGTCCATGTTTATCCTCTTTTAAGTGTGCTTAAGAGTTGTGTCTTCATGCCTAGGTGATAGGCCAATTAGCATGCATGTTTATATATGCTTTTGTCCCTCATTTCTTAGCATTTTGGCCACTGATTCGGACCTATTTGAGAGCTGTCCATTTTGGTTTAAGACCATTATCGCATGTTGTTGCATGCTCGCCTTGCATGTTGTTGCATACTTGACCTATTGCATGTTGTTGCATGCTTGAGTTATATGGCATTTGGCATGCCCCTTTTGTTAAGTTGCTTTGCATGTTTGCATGCTAGTATGTTGCATGCTTGTTGCATACTTGTCCCTTTACATGTTGTCACGTGTTTGCCTCATATATTGTTGCATGTTTGTCATTGGCATTATTGTCACATGCCTTGCATGCTTATTTGTTTAGGTTGTATGCCTATTGCACATTGCTTGTTTGCATGCTCATGTTGCATTAGCTTGCTTGCATGCCTAGGTTGCATAGCATTAAGCATGCATCCCTTGCCTCTTGATCAACCATGATAGAGGTTGGGCCCCCCTATGTGTTGTGTGCATTTCATTTGATATAAATTGCACATTTGGCTCCTTTGGCTATCATGCATCGAAATGCGTGATTGGTGGCCCGAAGGTCGAAGACTATACTCCGTTGAGTTCATAACATGATAGGGAGGGTAGTCATGCAAACATTGTCTTGTAAATGTATTGCCATGCTCTGTTTGTCCTCTGCTGCAGCAACACAGCATTCTGCAGGAAGATATGGCCGGTCGGCCATCTTTAGTGCCGGTCGGCTAAACATCGTTGGCCGAGAGCCTTACATATGGTCGATGACCAATTTCCCATGGCCGATGGCCCTATCTCTTAGCCGATGGACTCTCAGAAAGTCCCCAAGGTGGTTCAGAAGTGTCACAGAAGTTGGCACAGTTTTCAGAGGTACAGAGCAGTGCAAACAGAGGCAACATGTGACATGGCGGTGGATTTCTGAGCGACGCTGTCCGAGCATGCATGCATCTCTCTTCCCGAGGCTGTTTTATTGTTTTCATAGCTTAATTGATTTGCTTAATTAGTTAAGTGTTGTGTAATAATTAATTAGCTTGTTAGTTAGGTAATTAGTTTATTTGTATTATTCTTTCGGTCCCTCCGTCGAGAGGGCGCAATTGTGTAATAAGCGTGCGTGTGTGTGATGCATGTCTTCAAACCTCCACTTCTTTCTCCCTTTTACTTAACCGCTTACGATGGTTAGTTCTAGGGCAAGTTTCAATTAGCGTCCTTATGCTATGCATGTTTGCATCATTCATCTGTATTGCATGCACCGGGCTCGGCGCATCATACTAACTGCATTATATTTCAATTTCAAGTTGAATACATGTATCGAATTGTCGCATCTCATATGCCATTTTAGATTAACCGAGCCTATTCTAGTTGCACTTTGCATGCGATGCATTAGCCATTTTAACATGGACTTGGATCATACATTGATTACTAACATATTCTTTGTTTTGGCTCGGAGTACACTGTGAGTGTTTATGCTTTAGCATCTTGCATGTGTGTGAGTGTGAACATGACAGCATGCTTGCCATGAGGCTAATTGCTTATGTGATATAACTGTCTGAATGCCTGTGCGTGAAGGTTGGATTACTTGAATTGGAACGATTCATTGAAATCCGTGTTTTAGTCTACTTGCGAGTAGCAAACTTCAAACCATTTCCAAACAAACGGATATGCGATGCTTTGTTGGCAATCTAGTCTATACTTGTGTGTTGTGCGCATCACATAGTAATTCTAGCTAATTTACCGGAATAAGAACACATGTGTTTTCAAAAACAAAATATCATGCTTAGTACAGGCCGATCTTTGATCGGGCGAGCGGGGGTGCTCATAGATGACCTTCCCCATTCGTACCCAAGTTCCCGAGCTGAGGCAACTTTGGTGATGACGGACACGTGGCCTTAGGCACGAGTCAGGGTGGCGACTTTGTATCTGGCAAAGCAGTCCATGTTTGGCACTTCTTTCTTAAAAATCAGTTTTCCAAAATGATTTGCCGGATTTGGACTCTTTAGTGATTTATCGGTCTTGCATCGTACTTTGTAAGATTAGATTCAGAACCGTGACATTTGAGTCCAAACTGTAGCATGAAGCCCATGGGCGCGTCCACAGCAGGCTGTACTGTCAGCCATGGACAAAGCTAAGTTGTCCATTGACACTACCCCTGAACAACTTGTGGGATTGGTCTTCCCAGGTGGTGTCGGGCCAACTCTAACCTTTTCTAACAAAGAACTGCCACTGAAAGGCTTAGCTCACAACAAACCCCTGTACATATCCGTTGAGTGCAAGGAAAAATGGGTACCAGTGGTGTTGGTCGACATTGGTTTAGCTATCAATGTCTGTCCTTCTCACACAGCTTATGCAATCGGCCTTAGACTGGCAGACTTTGTACCCACGGCCCAAGTGATTCGGGCATATGATAATATAAGTAGGGAGGTTATGGGCACAGTACAAATTAGAGTCCAGGTGGGCCCAGCTCAGCAAGATATTGAGTTTCATGTCCTGTATGTGTCGGCCACTTTCAACTTATTACTAGGGAGACCTTGGTTAGGAAACACTATGACCCACCAAAAGAGGATTGGGTCAGGAAAATGGAAGAGATGACAGGCAGAGCCAGAGCCAAGCAGGCTGGGAAACACTATGAGCTCGTTCATAGGCCAATCCGGGGAACGCTGAATGGCTACTTTGTTCGAGAGGGAGAGGACATTTCCTTTTGCGGCTTGCCTGAGCCCTAGATGAATTCTGTGAAGCAGCTTGTCCCCAGATTCAAAATCTTCTTTGACCTGCAATTGCAAGATAATGATGCCGAGGAAAAGGCTGGGCCAACTACTGAAGCTAAAAGGAGCATGGAAAGTGACTCGGACAACAACGAGCTTGGAGTAGGGGCAGCACTGGCATGTCTCCTTACAGATCCTCCGGCTGACTCAAAGAACTTAGGAGATAACCTTACCATCTCCATGATCGGGGACCAACCAGGTGTGAACCCATCCAGTAGCATTTTGGATGCATCTGAAGCACCATCTCTTATCTAGCAACTGCAGGAGGGCTACCTATCTAGTTATGAGTCGGGTGATGAGCCAGAATCTAATTCCACAAAGTCTGGGGAGTCGGAATCAGATTTCGGTTCTTCTAAGTCCGATTCTGGTATTCCTGGAGGTGATAACCCAGATGCCAAGGTCTTGTCCAGGTTTTCTTTTTCTTTTGCTTTTGAGTCGGTTGAAACTGAAGAGCTAGACCTTATGAATAAGAACGCTACTGATTCTGAGTATTTCTTTGTGCCACTTGTTTATTGCATTGACTAAAATTTTTAGAATTTTAATGAAAACGAAGAGAAAAGAATTCCTCTAGTTTTGAAAAACTTGATTAATCGAGAGGAGGAGAGGTTTGCAAAACCCTGCGCTGACGAAATCATTACTGTTAATGTGGGTACTGAGAAGAATCTGCGTTTGGTCCAGATCGGCTCCACGTTGTCTTCGAAGGAGCACGAGCGCTTAGTCGCTTTATTAAAAGATTTCAAAGATGTTTTCATGTGGTCCTACGAAGACATCCTCGGAATCGATCCTAAGATTGTACAGCATCGAATCCCTTTTAACCTCGAAGCCCGACCCGTCAAGCAGAAGTTACGAAGAATTCGCTCAGACTGGGCGTTGAAAATTAAAAAAGAGGTCACCAAGCAGATCGAAGCAGGTTTCTTGTTAGTATCTAAATATCCAACTTGGTTGGTCAACATCGTCCTAGTGCCAAAAAAGGATAGCAGAATCCGGGTGTGTGTGAACTTCCGGGATTTGAACAAAGCCAATTCAAAGGACGACTTCCCTTTGCCGCACATCGATGAATTAGTGGATTTCACTGCGGGTCATGCATTGCTATCCTTTATGCATGGGTTTTCCCGGTATAACCAGATTCAGATGGCACCCGAGGACAGAGAGAAGACCGCATTCACTACGTCGTGGGGGACCTACTGCTACCGGGTTATGCTGTTTGGGTTGAAAAATGCTGGGGCTACCTATCAGAGGGTTGCAACCACCATTCTGCATGACATGATCCACAAAGAGGTCGAGGTGTACATGGACGACATGATTGTCAAGTCCAAAGAAAGAGAGGGCTACTACACCACCTTGGAGAAATTCTTTCAATGGATCAGAGAATATAGACTGAGGTTGAATCTGCAGAAATTCACTTTCGGCGTGACAGCAGGGAAAATGTTGGGCTTTTTGATCACATAGAGAGGCATCAAAGTAGATCCTTCCAAAATTAAGGCCATCCTAGAAATGCCACCACCAAGGACTGAATAAGAGGTGCAAGGCTTTCTGGGTGAAGTGCAATTCATAAGACGGTTTATTTCCAAATTAACCTTGACTTGTGAACCACTCTTTGGTCTCCGGAAGAAAGGAAAGAAATTCCGATGGGATGTCAATTCGCTTTTGAGCAGATTAAGCAGTACCTCCAGAATCCACCTGTGTTATCGCCGCTAGAGCTGGGGAAGCCTTTGATTCTGTACCTGTCAGTGACAGACACAACAATGGGATGCATGCTTGCTTAAGAATATGAGGATATGGTAGAGAAAACCATCTACTACTTGAGCAAGAAAATGCTGGATTATGAGACCCGTTACACTTCGTTGGAGAAAGCTTCCTAGCCTTGGTATGGACTACCAGGAAGTTGAGGCACTACTTGTTAGCTCACTCCGTAATTCTGGTTTCGAGATTAGATCCCATCAAATATCTCTTTGAGAAACCAGCGCTTACGCGTAGGATAACCCGTTGGTTGCTTCTCCTCTCTGAATTTGATCTCAAGTATGTTACCCGCAAGTTGGTCAAGGGGAGAGCTGTAGCGGAGTTCCTGGCAGATCACCCAATAGAGGGGAACGAGGCGATGGAATGCCTGTTCCCAGATGAAGCCATTTTGCAAGTTGAGGAGGAGACTTGGACAATGTACTTTGACAGAGCGTCCAATCAATTTGGTTATGGGATAGGTGTGTTACTAATAATGCCTGACGACTCCCATATACCTTTGGCCTTCAAACTTCGGTTCAAGGTGTCCAATAGTGAAGCAGAATATGAAGCATGTATCACTAGTTTAGAAGTCGCCCTAGAACTAAGGGCAAAAAGATTGGATGTTATCGGGGACTCGAACTTAGTTGTTTCTCAAGCGAATGGAGACTAGAAAGTCAAAGAAGAAAAGATGAAAGTTTATCACCAGACCCTAGTTGTTCTGATTCCTAGGTTTGAAAAGATGACTTTCACGCATCTACTGAGAAAGAACAACAGGTTCGCTGATGCCTTAGCAATTCTATCTTCTATGGTAGACATCCCACTTGGAGTCCAGATGCGTTCGATTATCATTGAGCAGAGATACATGCCGACCTATGAAACTATCTCTGCAATAGATGAAGCGCAAGACAAAAACCCTTGGTACTACGATATTTGGAACTTCTTGGAAAAGGAGATTTATCCACCAGGGAAAAATGCCAAGGACAAAAGGGGAATACGACGAATGGCCGTCCAATTTATCATCTGTGAAGGTAAACTATACAAGAGAGGTCATCTGGGAATGCACAAGTTGTGTGTCGAAGAAGAGGAATCAAAGCGCCTGATGGAGGCCATCCATGGGGGAGAGTGCGGAGCGCACATGAACCCAGTGATGTTGGCCCGGAAGATTCTTAGGCAAGGTTATTACTGGTCCACCATGGAGGAGGATTGTATTGGTTTTGTTCGGCGATGCCACAAATGCGAAATTCATGCTAATCACATGAATATCCCACCGTCAAAACTGTACAACATGACTTTGCCATGGCCTTTCTCAGTCTGGGGAATCGACGTTATCGGCGTAGTCACACCAAAAGGGTCGAATAGGCATGAATACATCCTGGTGGCAATTGATTACTTTACAAAGTGGGTGGAAGCTCAGTCCTATGCAGTGTTGAAAGCATCGCATGTGGCTAAGTTCATCAGAAACAACATCATTTGCCGATATGGAGTCCCAAATGAGATCATATCAAATAATGGCTCCCACTTCAACAAAGAAGTGATAGACTTGTTAGAGAAATACAATGTGGCTTTTCATAAGTCGTCTACATACCGGCCGCAAACCAATGGAGCTGTTGAGGCCGCCAACAAGAACATCGAGAATATCTTGCAAAAGATGCTTGAGACCTACAAGGACTAGCCAGATAAATTGCCATTCGCACTCTGGGGCTATAGAACTTCAATTCGGACGTGTATAGGGGCAACTCCTTATTCTCTTGTCTACGGGATGAAGGCTATTCTGCCGATTGAAATAGAAGTCCTGTCGCTGTGAGTTATGGCTAAGTGTCAAATAACAGAGGCGGACTGGCAATAGAGCAAATTCGAAGAGTTGATACTGTTTGATGAGAGAAGGCTAAAAGCATTGTATTATGTTCAGGGCTATCAACACAGAATTGCTAAGGCTTTTAACAAGAAGGTTAAGTCTCGGAATCTCAAAGAGGGAGATATGGTGCTGAAAGACAACTGAGCTCCCATACATGACTCTAGGGGCAAGTTTAGACCCAATTGGACTAGCCCTTACATCATGAAAACTATCTAGTGGGGTGGAGCTGTTATTCTCATGGACCTGGATGACCTAGAATTTTCCCAATCGATCAACATGGACAAGTTGAATAAATACTATCCCTGAGAGGCTCGCTAGGCTGAAAACTTGGAAGGGAGACCTAGGCAAAAGTTAGAGCATGAAAAAATTAGAAATAAAGAAAAATTGAGCTCACAAGGTTGAAAACCCTAAAGGGCGACTTTGGCAAAAGTTAGAGCGCAAAAGGAGAGAGTTAATACTCAAGTGAACCCAAACCGAACTACGTAAGGCTTGATTCCCATCTTCGAGATACGTAGGCAACTTCATTCTAAAGTCCGGCCGTAAACACCTCCAACTCAACTGTCCTATCCATGTGATTGATCAGGTCATCTTTGTTTGTTCTTTACTAAAGGGTTCGGTTGTGATCTTTACTCTGAGAGAAGAACTGGTTACAATGCTGAACAATGCTATTCAATCAAGGGGCAATTTGTGATCTTTTGATTCGGCATTGTACGTCTTGAGGATTAATTCCGTGCCTATCAGGTGGTGATCCTTTTCAAAAATGGTTTTGGAAAGTTTTAATAAAAGTTGATTTGTTCAAATTTTACCTTTTACAACTTAGAGCACTTTTGGACCAAAATGAAAATTTTCAGTGCTCACAACTTTAATTTCATTGATTTCAACATAAAGTTCTCCAACTCTCTGATACAAATCAAAGTTGCTTTTATTACATTCAACAAAAAAAAAAAAAAAAAAAAGGTCAAAGCAATAAACTAGGGGCATAGGTGAGTCAGGTGCCCCTGCGTCCTCCGCTCGTACTTGTGGAAGCTTTTGAAGCCAAAGTGGGCTTGGTTTATGCCTCATCCTCGAGCCAAGCCAAACATTCTCCAAAAAGGAAGCAATTGAAACTAGGGTCAGGGGCTAGAAGCTCTCTCGTCCTCCAAGCAGTAAGGTACCTAGCCAAGTGTGAACCGTGGATGGGGAATGAAACCGGGTACTCTACTCCCTCCTCTGGGTGGATCTGATCATGTCCAAACTGATGTTTGAACCGGAAGGGGAAATAGAACATGTAGTGCGTAAGGCCGATTAGCTGTATGCCAGGTTATCGAGCCATGCTGTAGCTCATCTCGGTCAAATTAAGCCAGGAGCAATGCCAGGCTATGTCAGCAACAGACCTATTGCACATCTAGTTGCTCCACCATCCCTTATTCAGGAAATCAACTAGTCGGTGGTGGAAGAAATAGCCTCGAACTGAGTACTCAGGACAAGAGTCCACTATCTTCAGCTAATCCATAAGCCACACCTGGGGAGGGATGAAAGAAAAGAGAGATTAAAGAATAGACAGGTGTATGGCTTTGAGCGTAAAATAGAGCATGAGTGTCGAGTGATGTGAGAAACACATATGAGAAAGGGTGGGAAACAATACCTGAAGAAGTAGTGGGCTCCCAGCGAATCTGGTAGTTTCTAGCCGATGAAAGGCGTCTAAGCCCATCAAAGTCTTGGCTAGTGCCAAACCAATGCAATTTTTGCCTTCTTTCAGACCTTGGGCCACTTCGATCAATCGAATGTTGGACCCGCCGAAACTAGGGGCAAGAAGGAAATGAGAAAGCATACATAAGTAGAGGGCATGTTGCCGAAATCCTTGCCAGAGAAGGTCGCCTTTGTCACTGATGTCGGAAAATCAATGAATCAAGCTGGGAATGTCTAGCTCTCCATCGTGGGCTAGAACGAGACTGAGGTATGATTTCCTCATCACGTCAGGATTCCATTAGTGCCTGGAATTTTTCAATTGTTAGGCATATTTCTTGTCCCCCGAAGCTAAAGACATATGTAATTGGGTCCCAGTATCGTGCCTGTAGACGTCCCCGAACGTCCCGGGAGGGAATCCCATTTTGTTCATTGGGCTCACTACAGTTCGGACTCAATGTCACGGTCCTGTATCTAATCTCGCAGATTGCAATGCAAGACCGATGAATCATCAAAGAGTCCAAATCCGGCAAATCGTTTTTGAAAAACTGATTTTTAGAAAGAAGTGCCAAACATGGACTGCTTTGCCATATACAGAGTCGGCACCTAAATATTTATTTTGGGGGAATTTAGGAAACCCTGACTCGTGCCTAAGGCCACGTGTCCGTCATCACCAAAGTTGCCTCGGCTCGGGAACTTGGGTACGATTGGGGAAGGTCACTTCGTGAGCACCCCTGCTCACCGATCAAAGATCGGCCTCTACTAACCATAATATCGAGTTTTGAAAACATTATGTGCTCTTATTCCGGTTTATTAGCCTAGAATTACTATGTGATGCGCGCAGCATACAAGTATAGACTGGATCGACTGAGTTGGAACAAAACATTTCGTGTTTGTTTTTGAAAACGGTTTGCTACTCGCAAGTAGGCTAAAATGCAGATTTTGCCACCCTCAAGTGGGCTTAGAAAACATGGTGATTTGCCACTATCTAGTGGGCTTAAAACTCGCAATCAATGATTTGTTCCAATTCAGATAATCCAACCCTCACCCACAGGCATTCAGGCAGGTATATCACATAAGCACTTAGCCTCATGGTAAGCATGTTATCATGGCAGTCACTCACACACATGCAAGGATGCTAAAGCATAAACACTTACCGAGTATTCCAAGCCAAAGAAAGAAGCTAATTAGAAATCATGCATGAATCCTAACTATACTGAGATGCCTAATGCAACACATACAGGTATGCAACTAAGATAGGCTCGGCTTATTCTAAGATGGCATATGAAATGCAACAACTGATACACGTATTCAACTTGGAATGGAAATACGATGCAGTTAGCATGATGCGCCGAGCCCGGTGCATGCAAGACAGATGAATGGATGCAAACATACAAGCATAAGTATGCTAATTGAAACGTGCCCTAAAACTAACCATCATAAGCTGGTAAATAAAAGGGAGAAAGACGTGGGGTTGGAAGACATACATCACACACACGCACACTTATTACAACATTACCCTCCTCGGAGGGTCCGAATAAATAATACACAACCGAATGAATAACGAATCACAGCTAATTATTACATAACCCTAATTAATTTACAAATTAACTAAGATAAATAAGCTAGCATGCAAATTAAACAAAAACGGACTGCCTCAGCTCTGTTCCAAATGATAGGGATACATGCATGCTCGAGTCGCCTTGTCAGGAAATCCATCGCGATGCCCCGATTTGCCTCTGTTTGCAACTGGTCTCGGAATACTGTACAAAGCTCCAGAAGGCTGCTGACCAGTTTTTGCTGCTGGTTTCCGGTTTGCTGCAACAGAGAGCAAGAAAGGGGCATGGCAAAGTATTTTCAACATATGTATGCATGACCACTCTCCCCGTCATTGCATAAGCTCTAGGGAGTGTAGTCCTCGATCCTCGTGACACCAATCACGCATCCCTATGCATGATGGCCGAGGAGTCGAATTGCACGACTCAATATGAAATGGATGCACACATAAACACAACAAGGCCTAAACTCTATCATGGGTAATCCGGAGTGTCGGCGACCGAGAATCGAGGCACGCTTCGTCACTTGGAGTACAAAATGTCCCTCGTTTCCCGTGTTTGGACTAAACCCTATTCCAAACACAATGCAATATACATGGCATGCACGATGCGACTCGGACTATGCAACAGAAATGCAATGCGACTAAATGATGCAAACATGCAGAAAATGACATGCAAACATGCTACTAGCATACACAATGCTACGAACTACATGGCATACTCGATGCAACGAACTACATGGCATGCGCAATGCTATGACTAGAATGGCATACACAATGCAAGATGGACTTAAACCAAGATGGGTGAGCCTCAGCCACACCCAAATCAATGGCCAAACATGATGGAATGAAAGGTAGGAACACTCATGCAAACATGCCCGATGCAAGGGACCGAACCTAAGGCATCAAATGCCACTCTACCAAAGCATGGCAAGGGATGAAACATGGCATACAAACACACATTTTCCAGCTCTGAAACATGATACACAAGGGTCTCGAATCATGCAAATATGTTACACAATGCATGCTAGATGGCCCGAATACCGAAACTAGTGAAGTGCGTTTCACTAGAGGTACACAAAGCAATGCACAAATGGCAAAACCAGCCCCAAACAGACCCTAGGCAGGTCCAAGACAGTGGGAAAATGACCTAAAAAGATGGCTCAACATGCATAGAAATGAAGCTCATGCAATGGTCCAAAAACGAGGCAAACTAGCACGACTCTCAAACGCATTTAAAGAGTGGAAAACATGGTAATATGGCATACATGTAAGCTCTGAAATATGATACACAATGGTCCTAAGACATGGAAACACCTCAACATAAGCATGCAATAGGCCCCAAAACACAAAGCTAGGCAAGAGTATTGAACTACAACCATGCATAGCAAGCATCATTCGACCATGAGGCATAAAAATAGAGCTAAGGCAGTCCAAAACATGCACAAAATCAGTTTAAGGCATGGCCAAAAAGTGCTAGACTCATAGACCAAAATAGCATGCAATACATGCTAGTGAAGAGGGTTTACACTACAAGTATATGGAGCATTCAAGAGGTCACTAAACCAATAAAATTCAGAGGTATGACATGCCAAATAAACCCCAAAAACCCACTGAAATATGGTCTATGCATGCAAGAATGATAGGCCCCTTAGATATGCTATAAAGAGGGATTACTCTACACATGCAAGATGGACATCCAAAATGGCAAAACCACCTTTGGAAAAAGGTTATGAAGGCCCTAAAACTCACTGAAAAGGGCCTAGAATGAGGCTAGGAAGCATGCAAGTAAAGGCTCCTTTGAAAGGCCATGAAGAGGGTTACTCTACACATGCAAGAGGGACACCTAATATGGAAAAACCACCTCTGGAAAGAGGTCATGCAGGTCCTAAAACCCACCAAAAATGGCCTTAAACATGCTCAAGAAGTGTGTAAATATAGGCCCCTTTGTTAGGCCAACAATGCTAGTAAACAAGACAAGGGGTGAGAGGGTCACCCCTCTCTGATTTTGGTGCTCAAAATAGCATATTAGCCACTGAAAATCCGTTGGATTTCAGTGGCTAAAAGGCCAAACAAAGGCCAACACAAATGCTCTAAGGCATGGCTCAAAACAAGGTAAAATGAAGCATGCAAGGGGGTAGATGACCCCCAACGAAAAAATTATCTTAAACAAACATGTTAAGGGCCTCAAAATAAGACTTTTTTCAGTTTACACCAAAGCTCAAATATGCTTGCAAGTATGGCTAATAGATGAAGCAAGATAAGGACCAAAAGAGGAAATAAGAGTGTTACCCTTGTAGCCAATGACTCCAGCAGCTTCTAGACCAAAACAGCAGCTCCTTGGCCTTTGAAAATAAGCTCCAAGATGCTTCAAGCAAAGGTGGAAGGGTTTGGCTAGGAGGTGGTAGGCAAAGGGCCAAGAACCAAGCTCTTTTGAGGCTTGAATGTAGAGATATAGAGGGAGAATGTATGGTGTATGCTCCAGCACCTTCTGAACCCTTGCAAAGGAAGGGAGGCCCTTCCTTTATAGAGAAGAGAGGCCAAAGCTTCTCTTGGAAGCTTAAAACCAAGCTTAAAGGTCCTCCATACACGTGTATGGAGGATCACTTCTGAGGCTTCCAGCTGGCACAGCTAGCTAACACTCAGTGAGACAAAAAAGCAGGAAGCTGGCCGACCAGTTCAGGTGGTCAGCCGACCCCTTACCCTGGTCGGCCGACCAGGTTCAAAAGGGTCAACCTCATTTAGGTGGTCGGCACCCCCTAGGGAGGGTCTCCACACTCAATGCAAGCAAGTAGTGGTATAGGAGACCTGAAAAAGTGGCTCAAAAACCAAGAAGACCAGCTTCCTGACAAGAAAACCGGCCAGCGGGAGAAGAGGTAGTCTCCCACCCTTGTACCACCTTCCAAACAATGAAAATACGGTCCATACCAAAAATGAACCAAGACGGATGCAAAACTAGGGTTCGGGGGCCAAAACGCACAGCCGGGTGCCCCGAAAACTAACTGTTAAGCATCGAAGGTGGCGTACGACCACGAAGGTGGTCTCCCAGGCCACAGTGTCCCTCTAGAGAGAGGAAACAAGGTGTGTGCCAAAAACCGGAGCAAACGGAGAAAGTTAAGCGATCCCGAACCGAGGCGCACGGCCGACGGCTCTGAAAATTTGGAACTGGTCTCCAAACGGGAAAAGTGGCCTACGACCACGAAGCGTAGCCGACGGCCACTGAGAGATGGTCTACAAGACCTCTCCCTCCCTTCGGGAAGAGAAAACAGAACCTAGTTCGCAAACCGAGGCAAAGCACAAAAGAGTCCCGAAGTCTGGAGGCAAGGCTCTTAGCCGAGACTCCATAACCTCAGAACGGGCACAACATGCACAATCACTGAGCGCTCAATCGATGACGTCTGAGTCTTAAGGTCGGTAAAAAATGGGGTGTCTACAGTGCCGCAACATGAAGGAACGGAATACAAAGTGGAGAACGGCTCAACAGAAAAAGTGCATTTATGCCAAAATCCAAAAAATTTACCTTTTTCGAGCTATCTAAAGTTGCTATCCAATCCAAGAGCTTTTCAGCGAAAAATGGCTCCATTTGTGAAGAAATTGCAGCTGAAATGAAGTTCTGGAGAAGAATTCACAAAGCTCAACCTTTTGTAGAAGATAAGGCAGTGAGTGGAAGCCTGTCAGCAATCTGGTGATTCTCATATTTTGTGGTTGGCAGGTGGCTAACAGGCCGCGCTGGTGGCCGGTAGGATACTTTGGTGGCCGGCATATGGCCGGCAAGCTCCTTCTGTGGCTGGCAGCCTTATTTTCTGCCCTGCTGTCCACCTGTGTGCTGGGTAGTGCTGGAAGCTTGCATTTTGTCTTGATCTTTGAGTATTTAAGGTCTTGTTTTGAGTCTTTTTGGTTTTGGCAAGTTTGTTTATTTGTATTTGAGTTGTTTTTGCTTTGTTTATCGAGTTGTTTGCTTATCGAGTTGTATGTTGCATTTTGTATTTTGTTTGTTGGTCGGCTCATTACCCAATTAAGAGCATTATTTCAATCAAGTGTTCTCTTGGCAACTTTAATTCCATGTTCATCTCATGCAAATATGGTGCTCATGATGCAAAAATAACAACATTTTTTATAAAAACTGCGAGGTTTTATTCCGATCATGGTTTTTTACAAAAGAGGAGTACAAGTTTTAAGGCAAAATAAACTTATCTGAAGCTATACATGTGCTAATGCTACCAAACAAAAAGAAACTGAGCAAAAGTACAAAAAATCAGCGCCGGTCGCCTCAGGCCCAAGAGGCCCTCTTCGTCCTCTTCCTCGGAGGAGAGGACACTGGGGCACTATCTCCGTCGGCTCTGCTATCTGAATCAATCTCTAAACCTGAGCCAGAATCATCTCTGCTCTATGCCTCAGAGTCCTTGGCATCATCATCTCTACTCTCGGAACCTGAGCCAGCACCATCATCTCCACTCTTGGACGACTCAAAATACCGACTCACTGCCTCCTTGGAGTCACTGGTCTCAGCATCGTCATCGCTCAAGATGGGCTCTGGAGGACTGCTCTGGCGCCGGCCACTCCTATCTCTGCCTCTCCTCCCTGTTGTTGGAGGAGGTACTGCCGGTGCTGGTACCGCTACCACCGCCAAAGCAATCGGTATAGCTGGGATTTGAAAAGACAGTTGTCAAAGTATCAGCTACAGTATGTGTATCAGATACAGGCATAGTATGCAGAATGAGTATATGCAGAAGTCGAATACAGTGTGTAAGTACAGTGTGTGAATGTAGTGTGCCAATGCAGTGTATCAGTGTAGTTTGGGAAGTCTACAGTTGCAATGCCAGTGTATTAGTGGAAATTTGATAGCATGAAGTGCAAACTGAAGAAATTACCTGGATACCATGGAGACAGAGTAGCGTCTCCCTCCTCTGTACCATACCCATCAAGGAGGCTATCAGCTCAAGAGCGCTCCTCGTGTACTCTATGGATGCCTACAAATACGTTTGGATGATCAGTGTCTGCAATAATTATATCTAAAATGAAATGCGGGGTGCAAATTGTAAAGTATGGTCCATACCCGAGACAAACCCCGAACTTCGACAAGCTCATAACCAGCCTCTCTGCAGGCTCGATCGGGATCTGGTTAGTCGCCCCAGTATGCCACCAGCATGTAAGCGTGGTGGGAAGCACTGGCCAACAGGTGCTCTACTTTGCCAAGCGAGCCCTTCTAGCATGGGCCCTGGTTGCCCTAGGCACCTCTTTCGCAGCAGGAGCCCTCGCCCCCTCATCTCCACAAATGCCTGTTAGAGGTGGCATGAGGTGGATTTGAATGAAGGTCACGTAGTCGCCCTCTGCTCTGAAGTAATCAGCATCCAAGCCCACCATAAATTGAGTGACGACATCAACGGATAGGCTGTCTACTGATCTCATGGACTCTGGCGATAGCATCAGAACGATCGGGTCTGACAAGCCCACGGTCTGCCGAACAAACTGCTCACTGAAGAACCAGGCCCGACAAACTGGGCCTTCAAGTAAATTGCGGAAGCAAGAGGTGGCCTAGGCCCTGACGTACTAGTCCCGTACCCCAGCCGGCATCATGGCCCAAGGCTGCCACATGATCTGCAAATAGAGAGTGAACAGATTGTTAGTTGCTATCAGTTACTAAAATGTGAATCAAAATAGTTGTAAAGAAAAAAAAGACTGTGTTTTAGGTTACCTCGTGGGTGCCCACTGTGTCGAAGTAGTAGCGAAAGAATGCGAATGACTCGTGGCTCCGACGCTGGCACCTGCCATCATACCGCCTCAAGTAAGGAACTACTAGGGGGAGCTCCTCTATGGGCTCTGGGGCAAGAGCTGGGAAATAAGCATAAACCCATAGCTGCAAGCAAAGTGCAGTAATATGTGATCAACAAAGTCCGAACAGATGTAGAAAGTATAAAGTAGAAAGCATACAGTATGAACAGAAAGTGCAGAAAGTGCAAAGCAGAAAGCACAGGTGTTGAACAGATATAAAGCAGAAAATATAGAGCAGAAAATGTAAAGTGCAAAGTGGGAACCGAAATGCATACCTCCCAGGCTCGCCAGTAGCCTCTGATCAGCTCTCCCCTCAGGCGGGAGGTATAGCTCATATATCCGTATAGAGTAGCGAGGCTAGCTCCGCTCCCAGTCATAGAAGCGTGCCCGGGAAAGGGTCACCAGGGCACTCGACAGATACAAACCCATGGTGTTCCACTTATTCGAAAACAAGGTAGTACATATGGCCAACATTAGGAAGCCTCTGGCGTACTGCTCTATCTCCTCTAATGTCTCGGGCTCGCTCTCTCTGAACTACTCAGCAAACCAGCTATATCTGACCAAAGCTGTCCGATACAAGAGTGAGAGTGCTCCAAATAGCTCGATCCAGGTGGCCTTCCACTTCCCCATGTCGGTGTCGAACGAGATCGAATCACCCCCTACTCCTAAGCCCGTGATCATGGCAAAGTCGTAGGGAGTCATCGTCATCTCCCCAGTAGTGGAGAAGTGGAAAGAGTTGGTGGTGTCCCACCACCTCTACACAAGTGCTCCCAGAAGAGGACGACTCGCAATGACCCCTGTTAGGCTGAAGAAGAAGAGGCTGAAGCCAGTTTCATCCACGATGTCACAAACCTCGACAGGGAGCTCGTTATACCAATCTCTCGTAGTCGTAGCTCTGTACCCTCTGAAGGCACGAGACTCCCCATGTGGCCAAGAACAGATGAATCAGATGAAATACAGTAAAAGTGATGAAAGTATAGTCAAATGAAAGACAGTGCAAGAAATGCAGTTTAAAGAAAGGCAAGAATGCATGAAAACAGAGTTCATACCTTAGTGGCGCTGGATGAAAGGTGAGAGGCCAGCTTCCTCAGCAGAAGGTCCTCCGGTGCATCGCCAGCAAAGTCGCTGAACCATCTAATGCTTCTGGGTGGCAAGATATGTGTCCGGGGATGGTACCTCGCTAGACCAAAAGGCCGTACCCTCAATGGTAGCCGCCCTGGCTTAACCTCAATACCCTGAGCCACCTTGCTAGCCTCGGCAATGGCCGGCTCCTCTGCCTCGACTACAGGTGGGAATACGGGGGGAATCTTCGCAGGAGCCTTGTCATGTGGAAAATCATCTGCCATCTGGAAAATGGGTGAAAAGTAGGTGAAAAATGAAGAGAAATAGAGATAAGAGGGTAAACTTGGAAAAAGTCAACCCTAGGAGAGAAAATGGGAGAAAAAGTCAAAGTCGGGAAAAGTTCACGAAACTCGAGAGAAACTTAAGGGGAACAAGCCTAGAAGGGTGAAAATAAGGGAAAAAGCATCGAAATCAAAATCCAAACCGGTTCAAAAGAAAGAGAATCAAGAGGGTTTAGCGAAGAAAATGTGCGTGGGGCATTGGAAAACGCGTAAAAAGCCCAGATCTAGAGAGGGAAAGTGTCTAGAGAGAGAAGAAAGAATTTCGGACCTAAAGAAGTGAGGAAATGAGGACTCTTGGTCTATACTTAAAGTCCCGTGGGTGAAAACACCAAAAAACCCCCGAACTACCATCGGTGGCCAGTAGGTCGCCGGCAAGGCTCTTTGATGGCCGGCAGATGGCCAACATCCTCCCCTTGTGGCCGGCAGGTGAACGATGGCCTTCATCTGTATCCTGATGTTGTTTTGTGTTTTTGTTTCCCAAGAAGTGTAAGGAAGGTTCACTGTTGGGTCCAGATTGTCTCTACGGAAGCTCAAAACTATGTTTTGGCGAACGATGTTCATCATTTGTCAACATGGACGAGGTGTATCTTTTTTAAACATATTGCAATTCCTCCGAGAGGTAAATCAGAAGGTGCCATCGAATGTCGCTTTTATTCGTTTTATGCCTTCGTTCTTTTTTCGTTCTCTCTTGTTACGTAGAATATGCATTTGACATGTATTGTTGCATAGAATATGCATTTCACATATACGTATGCTACATGCGCGTCTTGCATCAGTTATGATTTACGCATAGAATATGCTCTTGTTCTTGCTTCATGTATAGAATATGCTTTTTTTTTTCTTACATAGAACATGCTTTCAAACATGTTATGTCGGTTGTCTATTTGCTTTGTAATATACTTTGTGCATCTATCGCACTTGTTTACTTTGTGCATCTATCGCCCTCGTTCACTTTGTGCATCTATCGCACAAGAGACAATTCGGAATGCGCCATAAAAGTTTCACCAAAACGTCGTTTCCGTTTAGATTGCCAAACTTAAGACAATTCCGAGTTCGTCCTCAAAGTTTCGCCAAATGGCCGTTTCTGAACAGACTGCCAAATTTGAGACAATTCCGAGCTCGTCCCAAACGGGTCGCCAAAAAGCCGTTTCTGATCAGACTGCCAAATTGGAGACAATTCCGATCTCGTCCCAAAAGTGTCGCTAAAATGTCATTTTCGATCAAAGTCCTAAATTACAGACAATTTCGAGCTCCCCCCAAATGTGTCGCAAAAATGCCATTTCCAATCAGACTACAAAATTTGAGACAATTCCGAACTCGCCCCAAAAGTCTTACCAAAATGCCGTTTCCGATCAGACTGCCAAATTTGAGACAATTTTGAGCTGGTCCTAAAAGTGTCTTGAAAACGCCGTTTCAGATCAGACTACCAAATTTGAGACAATTCAGAGCTCGGCCCAAATGTGTCGCCAAAACATCGTTTTCAATGAGATTGTCAAATTTAAGACAATTTCGAGCTCATCCCAAACGAGTCACCAAAATGCAGTTTTTGACAGACTGCCGAATTTGAGACAATTCTGATCTCGCCCCAGAAGTGTCGCGAAAATGCCGTTTCTGATAAGACTGCCAAATTTGAGATAATTCCAAGCTCATCCCAAAAGTGTTGCCAAAACGCCGTTTGTGATTAGATTGCCAAATTTGAGACAAATTTGAGCTCGTCTCAAACATATCGCCAAAATACGATTTTTGATCAGGCTGCCAAATTTGTGACATTTCCGAGCTCGTCCTAAACATGTCTCCAAAATGCCGTTTCCGATCAGACTACCAAATTTTGGAAAACTCAGAGCTCGTCCTAAACTTGTCGCCAAAATGCAATTTCCGATCCGACTGCCAAATTTAAGACAATTCCGAGCTCTTCCCAAAAGTGTCGCCAAATTCGTTCAGACTGCTAATTTTGAAACAATTCCGAACTTGTCCAAAAAGTGTCGTGAAAACGCCATTTCCGATTAAACAACAAAATTTTAGATAATTCGAATCTCACCCCATACGTTTTACCAAAATGCCATTTCCGTTCAGACTGCCAAATTTGAGACAATTACATGCTCGTCCCAAAAGTGTCGCCAAAATTCCATTTCTGATCAGAATGCGAAAATTGAGACAATTCCAAGCTCGTCCCAAAAGTATCGCAAAAACGCCGTTTCAGATCAGACTGCCAAATTTGAGGCAATTCTGAGCTCATTCGAAAAGTGCCACCAAAATGCCATTTTCGAATTGACTTCCAAATTTGAGACAATTCTGAGTTCGTCCCAAACGCATTGCCAAAATGTTGTTTTCGTTCAGATTACCAAATTTGAGACAATTCTGAGCTTGTTACAAAAGTGACTCTAAAATGCCATTTTTGATTAGACTACTAGATTTGAGACAGTGCCAAGCTCGTCCCAAAATTGTTGCCCAAACGTCGTTTCTGATCAGACGGCCAAATTTGAGACAATTTATAGCTCCTCCCAAGCGTGTTTCCAAAATGCCGTTTCCGATTAGACTGCGAAGTCGCAAAAGTTACGCCAAAACGCCGTTTCCAATCCGACTACAAAATTTGAGATAATTCTAAAATCGCCCCAAAAGTGTCCCCAAAATCCTGTTTCTGATCAGATTGCCAAATTTGGGATAATTCTGAGGTCGTTCCAAATGTGTCTCCAAAACACCATTTACGATCAAACTACCAAATTTGAGACAATTTCAAGCTCGTTCCAATTGTGTCACGAAAACGACCTTTTCGATCAAACTGGCAAATTTGAGACAATTCCGAGCTTGTGCCAAAAGTGTCTGTATGACGGCATTTTCGATCAGACTCCCGATTTGGAGCAATTCTAAGCTCCTCCCACAAGTGTCGCTAAAATGTCGTTTCAAATTGGACTGCCATATTTGAGAAAATTCTGAGCGCGTCCCAAGAGTGACGCTAAAATGCCGTTTCGGATTAGACTCCCAACTTTGAGACAATTCGAGTTCGTCCCAAAAGTGTCACGAAAATGCTATTTCTGATCAGACTACAAAATTTGAGACAATTCGAAATTCATCCCAAAATCTGTTTAAACTGCCAAATTTAAACTACAAAATCCGTTTAACCTGCCAAATGTAAGACAATTTCGAGCTCGTCCCAAAAGTTTTGCCAAAATGATGTTTCTGAAGAGACTAACAAATTTGAGACAATTCCGAGCTGGCCCCAAAAGTGACGCCAAAATGCCATTTCAGATTAGACTGCCAAATTTGAGACAATTCCGAGCTCATCCCAAAAGTATCGCCAAAATGCCATTTGAGATCAGACTGCCAAATTTGAGACAATTCCGAGGTCGTCCCAAACGTGTCGCCACAATATGGTTTCCGATCGGACTGCCAAATTTGAGACAATTTCGAGCTAGTCTTAAACATGTCTCCAACATGCCGTTTCCGACCAGACTGCCAAATTTGAGACAACTCCGAGGTCATCCCAAACGTGTCGCCAAAATGTGAATTCCGATCAGACTGCCAAATTTGCGACAATTACGAGCTCGTCCCAAACGTGTCACCGAAATGCCATTTCCAATAAAACTGCCAAATTTGAGACAATTATGTGCTCTTTCCAAAAGTGTCGCCAAAAAGACTACTAATTTTGAGACAATTCCGAGCTTGTCTCAAAAGTGTCGCGAAAACACCGTTTTTTATTAGACTACAAATTTGAGATAATTCGGAACTCACTCCACAAGTTTCACCAAAATGCCATTTTCGTTCAGACTGCCAAATTTGAGACAGTTCCAATCTCGTCCCAAAAGTGTCACCAAAACGGCATTTTTTATTAGAATGCCAAAATTGAGACAATTCCCAACTTGTCCCAAAAGTATCACGAAAACGCCGTTTAAGATCAGACTTCCAAATTTGAGACAATTCTGAGCTCGTCCCAAATGTGACCGTAAAATGCCATTTTCGAACAGACTGCCAAATTTGAGACAATGCCGAGCTTATCCCAAAATTGTCGCCAAAACAACGTTTCTAATCAGACTGCCAAATTTGAGACAATTTCTAGCTCATCCAAAACGTCTTTCCAAAATGCTATTTCCAATCAGGCTGCCAAATTTCAGACAATTCCGAGCATGTCTCAAAAATGTCACAAAAATGCCGTTTCTAATCCGATTTCAAAATTTTAGACAATTCTGAAATTGCCCAAAAAGTGTCCCCAAAATGCCGTTTTCGATCAGACTACCAAACTTGAGACAATTTCAAGCTCATCCCAGCCGTGTCGCCAAAATGTCGTTTCCGATCAGACTATCAAATTTGAGACAATTCTAAGCTCATCTAGAAAGTGACGTGAAAACACCGTTTCAAATCAGAATGCCAAATTTGAGACAATTTTGAGTTCTTCCCAAAAGTGTCGCCAAAACGTTGTTTCCGATCAGACTGCTAATTTTGAGACAATTCCGAGCTTATCCTAACTGTGTCGCGAAAACGCCGCTTCCAAATAGACTACAAAATTTAAGGCAATACGAAACTCACCACACAAGTTTCACCAAAACGCCATTTCCATTCAGACAACCAAATTTCAAACTAGTCTGAGCTCATCCCAAAACGCCGTTTCTGATTAGATTGCAAAATTTGAGACAATTCTGAGCTCATCCCAAAAGTGTCGTCAAAATGCCATTTCAAATTAGACTGCTAGATTTGAGACAATTCTGAGCTCGTCCCAAAAGTGCCGCCAAAATGCCATTTCCGAACAGACAGCCAAATTTGAGACAATTCTGAGCTCATCCCAAACGTGTCACCAAATTTCCATTTCTGATCAGAATGTCAAATTTGAGGCAATTCTGAGCTCGGTCCAAAAGTGACTCTAAAACGCCATTTTCGATGAGACTGCCAAATTTGAGACAATTCTGAACTCGTCCCAAAAGTGTTGCCAAAACGACGTTTCAGATTAGATCGCCAACTTTGAGGCAATTTCGAGCTCGTCCCAAAAGTGTCGCCAAAACACAGGTTGCGATTAGACTGCCACATTTGAGACATTTCCGAGCTCGTTACAAATGTGTCGCAAAAATGCTATTTCTGATCAGAATACCAAATTTGAGACAATTCCGAGTTCGTCAAAAAAGTATTGTGAAAATGCCGTTTCCAATCAGACTACAAAATTTGAGACGCTTCGGAACTTGCCCGAAAAGTGTCACCAAAATGCCTTTTCCGATCAGACTGTCAAATTTGACACCATTTTGAGCTGGTCTCAAAAGTGTCGTGAAAACTCTGTTTCAAATTAGATTGCCAAATTTCGGATAATTCCGATCTTGTCCCAAAAGGGTCGCCAAAATGCGATTTCAGATCAGATTTCCAAATTTGAGACAATTTTGAGCTGGTCCCAAAAGTGTTGCGAAAACGTCGTTTCCGATCAGACTGCCAAATTTTATAGTATTCCAATCTCGCCCCAAAAGTTTCGCTAAAATATCATTTCCGATCAGACTACCAAATTTGAGAAAATTCTAAGCACGTCCCAAACGTGTCACCAACATGCGGTTTCTGATCAGACAACCAAATTTCAGACAATTCCGAGCTGGTCCCAAAAGTGTCGTGAAAATGCCATTTCCGATAAGACTGCCAAATTTTAGAGTATTCTAATCTTGCCCCAAAAGTTTTGCTAAAATGTCGTTTCTGATAAGACTGCCAAATTTAAGAAAATACCAAGCTCGTCCCAAACGTGTCGCCAAAATGCGGTTTCCGATCAGACTACCAAATTTGAGACAATTTTGAGTTGGTCCCAAAAGTGTCGCAAAAGTGCCATCTCCAATCAGATTGCCAAATTTGAGACAATTCCGAGCTCGTCCTAAACATGTCACCAAAATGCCCTTTCTGATCAGACTGCTAAATTTGAGACAATTCCGAGCTCATCCCAAAAGTGTAGCGAAAACCTCGTTTCAAATCTGACTGACAAATTTGAGACAATTTCGAGCTCTTCCCAAAAGTGTCGCCAAAACGCTATTTCCGATCAGAAAGCTAATTTTGAGACAATTCTGAGTTTATCCCAAAAGTGTCGCGAAAACGCCGTTTTTTATTAGACTACAAAATTTGAGACAATTTGGAACTTGCCCCACATGTTTCACCAAAATGCCATTTCTATTCAGACAGCCAAATTTGAGAAAATTCCGAGCTCATCCCAAAAGTGCCGCCAAAATGCTGTTTCTGATCAAATTGCCAAATTTGAGACAATTCCGAGCTTGTCTCAAAAGTGCTGCCAAAACGCCATTTCAGATCAGACTACAAAATTTGAGACAATTCTGAGCTTGTCCCAAAAGTGCAGCCAAAATGCCGTTTCTGAACAAATTGCTAAATTTGAGACAATTCTGAGCTCGTCAAGTTGTCTCCAAAAAGCCGTTTCCGATCAGATTGCCAAATTTGAGACAATTCTGAGTTCGTTCCAAAAGTGACTCCAAAGCGCCATTTCCCATAAAACTGCCAAATTTGAGACAATTTCGAGGTCGTCCTAAACGTGTATCCAAAATGCTGTTTCCAATCAGACTGCCAAATTTCAAAAAATTCTGAGCACGTTGCAAAACGGTCACGAAAACAACATTTCCAATTGGACTATAAAATTTGAGACAATTCCGAAATCGCCCCAAAAGTGTCCCAAAAACGCTATTTCTGATCAGACTACCAAATTTGAGTGAATTCCGAGCTCATTCCAAAAGTGTCGCCAAAACGCCCTTTCCGATCAAACTGCCAAATTTGAGGCAATTCCTAGCTCACCCAAAAAGTGTCGCCAAACGCCCATAATGATCAAACTGCCAAATTTTCGATCAGACTCCCAAATTTGAGACAATTCCAAACTCCTCCAGAAAGTGCTGCTAAAATGTCGTTTCAGATTGGACTGCCATATTTGAGAAAATTCTGAGCTCGTCCCAAAAGTGTGGCTAAAATGCCATTTCCGGTCAAACTTCCAATTTTGAGACAATTCCGAGATCGTCCAAAAAGTGTCGTGAAAATGTCGTTTCTGATCAGACTACAAATTTATAGACAATTCAGAACTCACCCTAAAAGTTTCCTCAAAACGCCGTTTCCGTTCAGACTAGCAAATTTAAAACAATTCTGAGCTCGTCCCACAAGTGTCGCCAAAACATTGTTTCTGAAGACACTACGAAATTTGTGACAATTCAGAGCTCGTCCCAAAAGTGTCGCCAAAACGCCATTTCAGATCAGACTGCTAAATTTGAGAAAATTCTGAGCTCGTCCCAAAAGTGTCGCCGAAACACCATTTACAATCAGACAGCCAAATTTGAGACAATTCCAAGCTCGTCCCAAATGTGTCGCCAAAATGCAATTTCCGATCAGACTGCTGATTTTGAGACAATTCCAATCTCATCCCAAAAGTATCACTAAAATACTATTTTCAATCAGACTCCTAAATTTCAGACAATACCGAGCTCGTTCCCAAAGTGTTACGAAAATGCCATATCCAATCAGACTACAAAATTTGAGACAATTCCGAACTAGCCCCAATAGTGTCACCAAAATGCTGTTCCCAATCAGACAGCCAAATTTGAGAGAAGTTCGAGCAAGTCCAAAAAGTGTCATGAAAATGCCATTTTAGAACAGACTGCCAAATTTGAGACAATTCTGTGCTCGGCCCAAAAGTGTTGCCAAAATGCCATTTTCAATGAGGCTGCTAAATTAAAGACAATTTCGAGCTTGTCCCAAATGGGTCGCCAAAATACGATTTCCGATCAGATTGCCAAATTTGAGAAAATTTCGATCTTGCCCCAAAAGTGTCGCGAAAATGTCGTTTTCAATCAGACTGCCAAATTTGAGACAATTCTGAGATCGTCCTAAAAGTATCGCCAAAATGCAGTTTTCGATCAGAGTGCCAAATTTGAGACATTTCCAAGCTCGTCACACAAGTGTCACGAAAACACCATTTTCCAATCAAGCTGCCAAATCTGAGAAAATTTTGAGCCCGTCCCAAAAGTGTTGCAAAAATGCCGCTTTTGATCAAACTGCCAAATTTGAGATAATTCCGAGCTCGTCCTAAACATGTCTCCAAAATGTCATTTCCGATCACACTGCCAAATTTGTGACAATTTTGAGCTCGTCCTAAATGTGTCGCCAAAATGTAGTTTCTGATCGGACTGCCAAATTTGAGACAATTTCGAGCCCGTGCCAAATGTGTCGCAAAAATGGCATTTCTGATCAGATTGTGAAATTTGAGACAATTTCGTGCTAGTCTCAAAAGTGTAGCGAAAACCCCGTTTCAAATCGGACTGCCAAATTTGAGACAATTTTGAGCTTGTCCCAAACATGTCTCCAAAATGCCATTTCCGATCAGACTGCCAAATTTGAGACAATTCCGAGCTCGTCCTAAACATGTCGCCAAAATGCAATTTCCGATCAGATAGTCAAATTTGAGACAATTTTGAGGTCGTCCCAAACGTGTCGCCAAAATTTCATTTCCGATCAGACTGCCAAATTTGAGACAGTTTTGAGCTCGTCTCAAAAGTGTCGCGAAAACCTCGTTTCAGATCAGACTGCCAAATTTGAGACAATTCCAAGATCTTCACAAAAGTGTCTCCAAAACGCTGTTTCCGATCAAACAGCTAATTTTGAGGCAATTCCGAGCTTGTTCCAAAAGTGTTCCGACAAAATTTGAGATAATTCGGAAATCATCCCACAAGTTTCACCAAAACGCTATTCCCGTTACGACTACCAAATTTGAGACAATTTTGAGCTCGTCCCAAAAGTGCCGACAAAATGCTGTTTCTAAACAGATTGCCAAATTTGAGACAATTATGAGCTTGTCCCAAACGGGTAGCCAATATTCCATTTCTGATCAGACTGCGAAATTTGGACAATTCTGAACTCGTTCCATAAGTGACTCTAAAACACCATTTCCGATCAGACTGCCAAATTTGAGACAATTCTGAGCTCCTCCCAAAAGTGTTGCCAAAACGCCGTTTCTAATCAAACTGCCAAAATTGAGACAATTTCGAGCTCGTTCCAAAAGTGTTTCCAAAATGCCATTTCCAATCAGACTGCCAAATTTCAGACAATTCCGAGCTCATCGCAAAAGTGTCGAGAAAACGCCGTTTCCAATCAGACTAGAAAATTTTAGACAATTTCGAAATTGCCCGAAAAGTGTCCCCAAAACGCCATTTCCGATCAGATTGCCAAATTTGAGACAATTCTGAGCTCATTCCAAACGTGTCTCCAAAATACCGTTTCCGTTCAGACTGCCAAAATTGAGACATATTCAAGCTCATTCCAAAAGTGTCACCAACAATCCCTTTCCGATCAAACTGCCAAATTTGAGACAATTCTGAGCTTGCCCCAAAAGTGTCGATATAACGCCATTTTCGATCAGACTCCCGAAAATGTTGCTAAAATGTCGTTTCAAATTGGACTATCAAATTTGAGAAAATTCTGCGCTCGTCCCAAAAAGGTCGCTAAAATGTCGTTTCCGATCAGACACCCAACTTTGAGACAATTCTGAGCTTGTCAAAAAAGTATGGCGAAAATGGCATTACTGATTAGACTATAAAATTTAAGACAATTCGGAACTCACCTCAAAAGTTTTCCCAAAACGCCGTTTCCTTTCAGACTGCCAAATTTGATACAATTTCGAGCAGTTCACAAAAGTGTCACGAAAATGTCGTTTCAGTTTAGATTGCCAAATTTGAGAGAATTCCGAGCTCGTCCCAAAAATGTTACTAAAACGCCATTTTTGATGAGACTGCCAAATTTGGGACAATTTTGAACTTGTCCCAAACGGGTCGCCAAAATGCGGTTTTCGATCAGATTGCCAAAATTGGGAGAATTCTAATCTCACCCCCAAAAGTTTTACTAAAATGCCATTTCTGATCAGACTGCCAAATTTGTGACAATTCCGAGCTCGTCCCAAACTTGTCACCAAAATGTAGTTTCCAATCAGACTATCAAATTTGAGACAATTCTGAGCTGGTCCCAAAAGTGTCAGTGAAAACGGCATTTCCAATCAAACTGCCAAATTTGAGTGAATTCTGATCTCGCCCCAAAAGTTTTGCTAAAATGCCATTTTCGCTCATATTGCCAAGTTTGAGACAATTCCGAGCTTGTCCTAAACATGTCTCCAAAATGCCGTTTTCGATCAGATTACCAAATTTGAGGCAATTCTGAGCAAGTCCCAAACGTGTGGCCAGAATGCAGTTTCGGATCAGACTGACAAATTTTAGACAATTTCGAGCTGGTCCCAAAAGTTTGGTGTTTTAGATCAAATTGTAAAATTTGAGTCAATTCCGAGCTCATCCCAAAAGTGTCGCCAAAATGTTGTTTCTGATTAGATTGCCAAATTTGAGACAATTTTGAGCTTATCCCAAACGTGTTGCCAAAATGCCGTTTCCGATCAGACTGCTAAATTTGAGACAATTCCGAGCTGGTCCCAAAAGTGTTTCGAAAGCCACGTTTTAGATCAAACTGCCAAATTTGAGACAATTCCGAGCTCTTCCCAAAAATGTCGCGAAAACACTATTTTTGATCAGACAGCTAATTTTGAGACAATTTCGAGCTTGTTCCAAAAGTGTCGCGAAAACGCCGTTTCTAATTAGACTACAAAATTTGAGACAATTCAGAACTCGCCCCGTAACTTTCACCAAAATGTCATTTCTGTTCAGACTACCAAATTTGAGACAATTCTGAGCTCATCCTAAAAGTGTCGCCAAAACGCCATTTGTGGTCAGATTGCCAAACTTAAGACAATTCCGAGCTCGTCCTAAAAGTGTCGCAAAAATGCCATTTCAGATTAGACTACGCAATTTGAGACAATTCTAAGCTCGTGCCAAAAGTGCAGTGAAAATGCCGTTTCCTAACAGACTGCTAAATTTCAGACAATTCTAAGCCCGTCCCAAACTTGTCGCCAAAATGCCATTTTCGAACAGACTGCCAAATTTGAGACAATTCTGAGCTTGTTCCAAAAGTGATTCTAAAACTCCATTCCCAACCAGACTGCCAAATTTGAAACAATTCCGAGCTCGTCCCAAAAGTGTCGCCAAAACGTCATTTCTGATCCGACTGCCAAATTTGAGACAATTTCGAGGTCGACCCAAACGTGTTTCCAAAATGCCGTTTTCGATCAGACTGCTAAATTTCAGATAATTCCAAGCTCGTCGCAAAAGTGTCACAAAAATACCGTTGCCAATCAGACTACAAAATTTGAGACAATTCCGAAATCGCCCCAAAAGTGTCTCTAAAACATCGTATCCGATCAGACTGCCAAATTTGAGAGAATTTCGAGCTCGTTCCAAACGTGTCTAAAAAATGTTGTTTCCGTTTAGACTGCCAAAGTTGAAACATTTCCGAGCTCGTTCCAAAATTGTCTCCAAAACGCCATTTCCGATTAGACTGCCAAATTTGAGGCAACTTCGAGCTCGCCCGAAAAGTGTCGACATAATGCCATTTTCGATCAGACTCCCAAATTTGAGAAAATTCTGAGCTTCTCCCAAAAGTGACGCTAAAATATCGTTTCATATTGGACTGCCATATTTGAGAAAATTCTGAGCGCGTCCCAAAAGCGTCGCTAAAATGCCATTTCCGATCAGACTCCCAACTTTGAGACAATTCCGAGCTCTTCCAAAAAGTGTCGCGAAAATGCAGTTTTTGATTCGACTATAAGATTTGACACAATTCGGAAGTCGCCCCAAAAGTGTCACAAAAACGTTGTTTCCGTTCAGATTACCAAATTTAAGACAATTCCGAGCTCGTCCCAAAAGTGTCGCCAAAACATCATTTTAGATCAGACCACCAAATTTGAGACAATTCCGAGCTCGTCCCAAAAGTGTCACCAAAACGCCATTTGTGATTAGACAGCCAAATTTAAGACAATTCTGAGCTCGTTCCAAATGTGTCCCCAAAATGCTGTTTCCAATCAAATTGCCAATTTTGAGACAATTCCAATCTTGTCCTAGAAGTGTCGCTAAATTCCAATTCCAATCTCATCCCAAATGTTTATCTATTTTACATTACACCTGTGAGATTAGATTCAGAACCACGGGAGTCCTAACTGTAGGGCTATCATATCCGAAAGGAGCACAAAAAGCAAGCTATAGTTTTTGGCGATTCTGTTGGGCAAAGTAAAGAACTTGACTTGAACTTCATGATGTGAAATTTTATCTACACTTATATGTTCTTTGCATTACATTTGCATTAGTGTGCTTAAGTCACTATGTTTACCATATGCTATTCCTGGACGGTTTGCCGGAGGCTTGCGTAAAAGCTTGCCCAAAAGCTGACCGGTCATGGGCTCTCCATGTTAGGAACACAACCCTTGGATCTGGACTCTCGCTGTACCGCTTGATCCTCCTTTCACTTCTCCGTGATAGGTGTGAGAGGTATATTAGGTAGTCTTGCTGAGGTACCCTCTTTGACCATTTGGCCTAGCTACATGTCGTAAGCCATAGTGATTGTTCCAAACTAGAATAGGATGCTCACCCGTGTGCAGGATTTTGGTGAAACCGCTTGATTGTAATAGTGAAACCCTAGTTCATAACAAAACGAGGACAGGGTAACCCTACCACCTCATAGGGGTGTTTTGGTTCTCTCTTAACTGGTATGTGCTTTACAATGAAACTATACAGGAATGTGCATATCAGTTGCCAGGTTGTATCTGTTTTGGGGCAGGATTCAGTGTGGAATACAGTTCTACAACTTTGAGCATGTCTGTGTTGACAACATCTTAGCTAAGGTGTTGTGCGGTTTCTGATTACTGTTCTTTTCTTTATTTTCTTTTGCTAGGTAGTTAAAAACCATAGCTTCAAAAAGTTCAGATATCCCTCAAGTACTCTGGACCCGAGTTGGAAGACTTTGCAAGGCGGGGGATCTTGTTCGAGGACTACCCGTGTTTACCTTACTCTCACCGGTTACAAGATGGAGGAGAACTAGATAGAGTTCGCCAGCCCAATTCTTACAGTAATCACCTCTCAGCTCACCTGTGTTCAGTCTGGTCCAAGAGCTGTCACCGGCTTCTAGACTGATTCAAAACCAATCACCTATTCCAATGGCACAGTATCCCCTGGCCAATATGGAGGCACTGCTACTCCATCTGCAACAAACAGTCGAGACCCTATAGCATGATGCCGCCCGTCAGGCCAAGGTTACAACCCGTCAGGTCGAGGTCATAACAAGGTTACAACAATAGCAACCACAGTAGGCTGCGGCCTTTGCATTCTATGCACCCACCATGGCTATTTCTATGCCCAGTGCCACTGCTAATGTTGCCAATGCTCAACATCCACAAAACCAGGGTAATCTGGTTTTTCCAGTCCAAACAAAACCTGTCCCAGCCCAAGCTTCCAAAGCCCCGGTTTATCAGACCGAGGCTCCGTTTGAGTTTGAGGTTGACCCAACTGCACTCAAGGTCAACAAACCGAAAAAATTGTTCAAGAGAATGCAAGGGGTCAATTCTATTCTAGACATAGAAGATGGATACACTGATTCTACGGTTACATTGACGGATCAGTTTAAGATGCCACACATTGATCGTTTTGACAATTTTAGAGATCCAATGGTTCACTTGTGACTATTTTCAAATATCTTGCGGCCGATGGGCTTGACTAGACTACAGAAGCTGTCTCTCTTTGGTCGCACCATGTCTGGTATAGCGTCCATTTGGTATGCTAAGTTAGAAGATTCTATCAAACAAAATTGGGAGGAGATGGTCGAGGCCTTCATTGCTCAGTACTCTTACAATACGCAAATTGAGGTCACAACTTGTGATCTCGACGCAACACGCCAAGAGCCGAAGGAGGGTTTCTCTAAGTTTGTGACAAGATGGAGAGCTAAAGCCTCAATGTTGACTGTGAGGCCTACTGAGAAGGACCAGATCAGAATGGTCGTCCAGAATCTGCATGGCAAGTTATTGTAGAAAATGATTATGCTTTCGTTGTTTACATTTATAGAACTTTATGAAATGGGAGTGCAAATCGAAGATGCCATGATGCAGGTGCTTATTACAGATGAGAAGGAGCTGGCAAAAATGTCGTTTGTTCGCAGTTCCAATGCTGCCAGTGGTAGCACAGCTGCGAGGCCATCAGACGTAAGTGTTCTTACCATAACAAAAACTGCTAACCCCCTCGCCAATACAGGATCATAAACATCATCTAATCCTCCTCGACCCCAAGGGCTTTTAACTAGTTATACATGACCCTTTCCAAAGCCATGCATGTGTTAGTCAAAAAAGGGCACCTCAAACCCTTAGAACCTCATCCACTTCCCGAGCCTCTTCCACCCAAGCATAACCCTATAAAGTACTGTGCTTTTCACCAGCAGCAGGGTCATGACACTGACCAGTGCTACCATTTGAGTCATGAGATTCAGGATCTCATTGACAACAAGGTTATTGCTCCACCTCAGAAACCAAATGTAACCACAAATCCACTCCCAGCCCATAACCAAGTCCTCCTATCCCGAAACCTCAACCTTATGACCCCAGCATATATATTACCCCCTCTCACCTACCGAAACCAATGTTGTTCATCCCTGAGGGCACAGAGCTATGCATGATGGGCACATTTAAGCCACAACCTGAGCCTCACCCTGTGGTGACAATACCTATGGTAAAGGAAGGTCTGGCTTCAAAAGGAGGTATTAGCTTGTTGTCGGAGTGTCCCAGGGACTTGGTTGAAAAGGAATATGATCTGAGTTTCTATATTGTGCTAACCAGTCAAACCAAGCCTGAATTGGTGCTACCAATCTCGGCAGACATCAATATGGTCAAGGAGGATGGACCGAGCCAAGGGTTGGATGATTTGGCAGATCTTGAAGAAGATTTGGACAATCTGTAGTTCTTTGAAGAGCATGATCAGGGAGATGTACAGATTGGGTGGTTCAACCTGAACAGATCGACTAATAACGCCGGATGGCTGAGTGATGAGCCAGACAAGGAAAAAGAAACTGGGATGAAATCAGAGGGAAATGAAGCAGAGGCAGCTGCGGTGGCCGAGAAAGTTGACAAGAAAGGAAAACTACCAGAGGGCACGTGTGTGGGAAACCCAAGTCAAGAAGTGGGAGTTGTGAACATTGTAGATACTGAACAGGAAGCTGCATTGAGGCAGTTTAAGAGAGAAAGAGTTGAGGACAACCAGAAAACTACAACCACATGTCACCCTGAGGGGGGCACTTGTACTGTGAAGATGATTCAGGTGGAGTTAGACAACTGTTTGTTGGCAACTGACGGCGAGTGGTGGGACGACAATGATTTGCATTTGGTATATACCGACAAAGATTGGGGAGGCTATCTCTCGGATAATACATGGTATGCAGAGGAAATAGACCGTCTTACCCGCAGTGGATGGTATTTTAAGCTGCCGCATCTGTATCAAGCAGAGGCGTCTGGAAAAGACAAGGAGGTTGAGAAACAGAAGGAGAATCAACTAGAAGAGGAGTCAGTGCTGAAACAGCTCAAGAAAATCCAAGCTGATATCTCTCTCTGGAGGCTCCTTATGGCTTCATGGTTGCACCGACAAGCAGTATTGTCGGCAATGGACAAGGCTAAATTGTCCATTGATACAATGCCCGAGCAACTTGTGGGCCTAGATTTTCCAGGTGGTGCTAAGCCAATGCTCACTTTCTCAAACAAAGAGCTGTCACCAAAAGGCTTGGCCTACAACAAGCCATTATACAATACAGGAAGAAGTGGGTGCCAGTGGTGTTGGTAGATACCGGCTCTACCATCAATGTCTGTCCGTCTTGTACTGCCTATGCAATTGGCCTTAAACTGGCGGACTTTATCCCCACAGCCCAAGTGATATGGGCGTATGACAATACAAGCAGAGAGGTCATGAGAACGGTGAAAGTGCAAGTCCAGGTGGGCCCAGCTGAGCAAGAAATCGAGTTTCACATCCTGGATGTACCGGTTACCATTAACCTACTACTAGGGAGGCCTTGGTTACATCACGTGAAGGCTGTGTCCTCCACCCTCCATCAAATGTTGAAGTACCCTCATGGGAGAGGAGTAGCAATTATTTTTGGGAACTCATCCATCCATTCGCCTCCAAAGGTGACTACACTAATCCTTGAAATCAACCATGGCGCTGAAGATGTATTCCTCTCGACATTCACTTTGGCTGAAGCTCAGGTAATACAAACCATTCTGGCCGCAAATGAAGGCATGTATATTAGTGCCCAGTCCATCTACTTTATGAACAAGCTGCGGCATGCTCCGGGAATGGGACTTGGAAAGAGCGGACGAAAAGGTGTTGCAGCACTAGCAGAGGTGCCACACAACCCACATGCCTTTGGACTGGGCTATGTACCCACCAAAAAGGACTGGATAAGGAAGGGAGAAGAGATGAAGGGTAGAGCCAAGGCCAAGAGAGCTGGGAAGCATTATGAGCTCATCCACAAGCCAATCTGGGGGACGTTCAACGGCCGTTTTGTTTGAGAGGGAGAGGATTTCCCTTTTTGTGGCTTTTTTGAGCCTTAGGTAAATTCCTCAAAGAAGCATGTCCCTGAATTCGAGATTTTCTTTGATCTACAACTATAGGACAGTGATGAAAAAAGGGCTGAACTAAGCATCAAAGTTAGCCAGAGCACGGAAGATGACTCAGACAACAGCGAGCCTGGAGTAAGGGTAGCACTGGCCAGTCTCCTGACAGATCCTGTGGCCAACCTAGAGAACTTGGGGGATAACTTTACTGTCTCTATGATCGAGGAAGAACTGGGTGTGGACCCAACCAGTGGCATTCTGGATGCATTGAGGGCACTGTGTCTTACTTGGCAGTTGGAGGAAGGCTACCTTTTCAGTTCTGAATCGGGTGATGAGTCAGAATCTGATTCCACTAAGTCTGTGGATTTGGGATCAAATTCAAGTCAGTCCGGGGAGTCTGAGTCTGGTATTTTCGATGGTGGTAACCCGGATACCGAAGTCCTGTCTAGGTCTTCATTCCTCTTTACTTTTGAGTTTGTAATCGGACCTGTTGAATGAGAACTTTGCGGATTTTGTGTACTTCTCTATGCCGCTTATTTATTGCATTGACCAAGACTTTCATAATTTTAATGAAAACGAAGAGGAACAAATTCCTCTGGCTTTGAAAAATTTGATTAATCGAGAGGATGAGAGGCGTGCTAAGCCTTGTTTTGATGAAATCATTGACATTAATGTGGGTACTAAGAACGATCCACACTTGGTCCAGATCGGGTCCACGTTGTCTTCTGAGGAACGCAAGCAGTTAATCGCTTTATTAAAAAAATTCAAAAATGTTTTCATATGGTCCTACGAAGACATGCCTAGAATCGACCCTGAGATCATACAACACCGGATCCTCTTGACCTTAAGACCCGACCAGTCAAGCAGAAGCTGCGCAAAATTCGTCCGGATTGGGGACTGAAAATCAAGGAAGAAGTCACCGAGCAAATTGATGTAGGATTCTTGTTAGTATCCGAGTATCCGACCTGGTTGGCTAATATCGTCCCAGTGCCGAAGAAGGATGGCAGAATTCGGGTTTGCGTCGACTTCAGAGACCTGAACAAAGCGAGTCTGAAGGATGACTTTCCATTGCCGCACATTGATGAGTTGGTGGACTTTAATACTGGCCATGCTTTGCTTTCCTTTCCTTTATGAATGGGTTTTCTAGGTACAATAAGATTCTGATGGCATCGGAAGATCGGGAAAAGACTGCTTTCACCACGCCATGGGCTACGTACTGCTACCGAGTCCTGCCATTTGGGTTGAAGAATGCTGGGGCAACCTATCAGAGGACTGCGACCACCATTTTGTATGATATGATCCACGAAGAGGTTGAGGTGTATGTGGATGACATGATTGTCAAATCCAAGGAGCGAGAAGGCCACTACACCGCACTGGAAAAATTCTTACAACGGATCAGGGAATACAGATTGCAGTTAAACCTGCAAAAATGCACCTTCGGCGTAATGGCAGGGAAAATTCTGGGTTTTCTGATCATGCAAAAGGGAATTGAAGTAGATCCTTCAAAAATCAAGGCCATCTTAGAAATGCCACCGCCAAGGACTTAAACGGAGGTACATGGCTTTCTAGGTAAAGTGCAATTCATAAGACAGTTTATCTCTAAATTAACCTTAACTTGTCAACCATTATTTGGTCTCTTGAGAAAGGAAAGAAATTCCGATGGGACGATCGATGTCAGTTTGCCTTTGACCAAGTCAAGCAATACCTCCAAAATCCGCATGTGTTGTCTCCACCAGAGCTGGAGAAGCCTTTGATTTTGTATTTGTCAGTAATGAACTCGACCACGGGGTGCATGCTCGCTCAAGAATCTGAAGATAAAGTGGAGAAGGCCATCTATTACTTGAGCAAGAAAATGCTAGACTACGAGACCCGCTACACTCCCTTAGAGAAAGCTTACTTAGCCTTGGTATGGGCTACCAGGAAGTTGAGGCACCACTTGTTAGCTCACTCTGTAATCCTCATTTCAAGATTAGATCCCATCAAATATCTCTTTGCGAAACCAACGCTTACAGGTAGGCTAGCTCGTTGGCTGCTTCTTCTCTTCGAATTTGATCTTAAATATGTTACACGCAAGTCAGTTAAAGGAAGAGTTGTAGCAGAATTCCTGGCCGACCACCCAGTAAAGGTCGATGAGGTGGTGGAATATTTGTTCCCAGATAAAGACATTCTGCAAGTCGAAGAGGAAACTTGGATGATGTACTTTAACAGAGCATTTAATCAATACGGTTATGGGATAGGTGTGTTGCTGATAGCACTCGATGACTCCCATATACCCTTAGCCTTCAAACTCCAGTTCAAAGTGTCCAACGACAGAGTAGAATATGAAGCTTGTATTACTAGTTTAGAAGCTGCCCTAGAACTAGGAGCAATAAGGTTGGATGTCATCGGAGACTCAAACTTGGTTGTTTCTCTAGCAAATAGAGACTTGAGAGCTAAAGAAGAGAAGATGAAGGTTTACCATCAGACCCTGGATATGCTAATTCTGATGTTTAAAAAGTTGACATTCACGCATCTACTAAGAGAGAACAACTGGCTCGCTGATGCACTAGTAACTCTATCTTCTATGATAGATATCTCGCTGGGAGTGAAGATGCGTCCAATCATTATCGAACAGAAATACACGCCGGCCTATGAGACCATTGCCGCAATAGATGATGTGCAAAACAAAAACCCCTGGTATTACGATATTTGGAACTCTCTGGAAAAGGAGACGTATCTACCAGGGGCAAATGCCAAGGACAAACAGGGAATACGGCATCTGGACGTCCAATTTATTATCTACGGGGGCAAGCTGTATAAAAGAGGTCATCTGGGAATGCACAAGTTGTGTGTGGAGGAAGAGGAATCGAAGCGTCTTATTGAGGCTATCCACGGAGGGGCGTGTGGGGCACACATGAACGGTGTCGTGCTAGCTCGGAAGATCAGCATACAAGGTTGTTACTGGTTAACCATAGTGGAGGATTGGATTGGTTTTGTATGGCGATGCCACAAATGTCAAATTCATGCCAATCGCATGAACATACTGACATCTAAGCTTTACAATATGACTTTACCATGGCCTTTCTCAGTTTGGGAAATCAATGTTATCGGTGCAGTCTCGCCAAAGGGATCAAATGGGCACGAGTTCATTCTGGTGGCAATTGACTACTTCCAAAAGTGGGTGGAAGCTCAGTCCTATGCGGTGGTGAAACTGTCGCATGTGGCCAAATTCATCAGAAATAACATCATCTGCCGGTACGGAGTTTCGAACGAGATCATATCAGATAACGGCTCACACTTCAACAAAGAGGTGGTGGATCTACTTGAGAAATAAAATGTAACTTTTCATAAGTCATCGACATACAGACCACAGACCAATGGAGCAGTCGAGGCCACCAACAAGAATATCAAGAACATCTCGCGGAAGATGGAGGAAACCTACAGGGACTGGCCGTGTAAACTGCCATTTGCGTTATGGGGCTACAGAACCTCAATTCGGACATCTACAGGGGTAACCCCTTATTCTCTCATCTATAGGATAGAGGTTGTTCTGCCAATTAAAATCGAAGCGCCGTTGCTGCGAGTTATGGCTGAGTGTCAGACAGCGGAGGCGGACCGGCAACAGAGTAGATTTGAGGAGTTAATGTTGTTTGATGAGAGAAGACTAAGGGCATTATATCATGTCCAGGGTTACGAACGCCTAATTGCCAGGGCTTTTAACAAGAAAGTAAAGTCAAAGAATCTCAACGAGGGAGACATGGTATTGAAAGACAACTGGGCTCCCATCCACGACCCTAGGGCCAAGTTCAGACCCAATTGGACTGGTCCTTGTATCATCAAATCTATCTAGTTATGAGGGGCAATCATTCTCATAGACCTAGATGGCTTGGAGTTTTCATAACCGATCAACATGGACAAGTTGAAGAAATACTATCCCTAAGAGGCTCGCTAGGCCAGAAACCCGAAAAGGCGACCTAAGCAAAAGTTAGAGTATGAAAAATTAGAAATAAAGAAAAACTGAGCTCGCAAGGCCGAAAACTCGAAAAGGTGGCTTTGGCAAAAGTTAGAGCACAAAAGGAAAGAGTTAATACTTGAGTGAACCTGAACCAAACTACGTAAGGCCTGATTCCCATCTTTGGAATACGTAGGCAACTTCATCCTGAAGTTCGGCCATAACCATCTCTAACTCAACTATCCTATTCATTCATATTCGATCAGACCATCTTTCTCTATTAGTAGTTAGCTCGGTTGTGTGGTCTTTATGTTGGCAGAAGGGCCGGTGTGACGGATGCAGTTATGGGTAGTTGTGATCTATTGATTCGATGCTGTACATCTTGAGGGTTGATTCCATGTATGTCAGGTAGTGACCGTTTCAGAAAATTGTTTTGAAAAGTTTTAATAAAAGTTGATTTTGTTCAAAATTTTACTTTTTTACAAGTTGGACCATTTTCAGACCAAAAGGAAACTTTTTAGTGCTAGCAACTTTAATTCCATTGATTTCAACACAAGTACATTCTCCAACTCTCTGATTTAAATCGAAGTTGCTTTTACATCATAAAACTGGAAAAAGGAAGGTTAACGCAATAAACTAGGGGCATAGATAAGTTAGGTGGTTCTACGCCCTCTGCTCACACTTGCAGAAGTCTCTATAGCTAAAGTCGGCCCAACTTGTTCTTCGTCCTCAAGCCAAGCCAAGCCAAGCACTCGCTAGAAAGGGGGCAGAAACTCTCTCGTCCTCCAAGCAATGAGGTACCGAGGCAAGTGTGAACCACGAATGGGAAATAAAGCTGGGTATTCCACCTCCTCATCTGAACAAGTCCAATCATGCCCAAACTAGCGTCTGAACCGAAAGGGGAAATAGAACACGCAATGTGTGAGGCCAATCAAATGTATACCTGACTGACGGCACATGCTGTAGCTTGTCTCAATCAAATTAAGCCAGGGGCAATGCCAAGTTATTTCAGCTACAGATCTGCTGCACATCCAGTCACACCACAACCCCTCTGAAGGGAAATCCACTAGCTGTTGGCGAAAGAAGTAAGCTCGGGCTGAGTACTCGGGGCAAGGGTCCACAACTTTCAGCTTATACATCAACCATACCTGGGAAGGAATGAAAAATAAGAGAGATTAAATAATAGAGAGATGTATGTTGAGGGAAAAGTAAGGAAAGGGCTAGATAGGAAAATAGAGAATGAGTGCCAAGGGATGCAAGAAATCATAAATAAGAAGGGTGGGAAATGAAAACCTGGAGAAGCAGTGGACTCCCTGCTAACCGAGTATTCTCTCGCCGACAGAAAGCACCAAGGCCCATCAAGGTTTCAGCCAGGGCCAAACCCATGCAACTCTTTCCCTCTTTCAGACATTGGGCCACTTCAATCAACCTAATGCTGGCTCCATCAAAACTAGGGGCAAGAAGGAAGTGTGCAAGTAGGCACAAGCAGAGAGCATGTTGCCGGTAGCATCGCCAGAGAAGGTCACTCCTGTCTCCAATAGCGGAAAACCAATGAATTAAATCGGGAATATCCAATTTCCCATCATGGGCCAAGGGCTGAGCCTCGTGCAAAGTGAGCCCACACATCGTTCCCAAAGCCTGTGCATGGCCGAAATGGGGCTGCGGCATAATTTCTTCGTCGCGCCAGGATTCCATCAATGCTTGAAATTATTCGAGTGTTGGACACATTTCTTGTGATCCGAAGCGAAACACATGCGTAATTGGGTTCCAGCACCGGACCGCAGCATGGAGGAATGGAAAGCAAAGTGAGGTGTGACTCAAAGGAAAAAGAGCGTTTAGGCCGAAACTGCGAAAATTCACCTTTTCTGATCCGTCTAAAGCGGCAATCCAGTCTCGGACCTATTGTTGGGAAGGATTTCCATTTTGAGAGAAAAATACCAAAGACTTGCTATTATGCTGAGAAAACAGCTTGGGATCACATTTTATAGACTTTGAGAAAGAGTAGTGTATTACAGTTGGACTGCACTGACCGACGTCACTTTTAGGGCCAGCCGTACCCCATTGGAGGCCAGTCGTACCTATTTGGAGCTGGTTGGCTCTCAATGACTACCCAGATGTAGAGAAGGCAGGTTCTCACCTTGGCGTACCGGATCTATGTTTTGAAGTCTTGTTTGTATCAAATGTTGTTTAGTGTTTTTAGGTTGTTTTCATTTTGTTTTTCTGTCAACGAGTTGTATTTTGTATTTTGACTGGTTGTAAGTTGTTATCCGATTCAAGAATCAATTCAAGAGCAAGTATTCACAATTGTTAACAGTCTTGTACAAGCTTATCATGTAAGCACCATTCATTCATCACATGTCACATCGTGCAAGAGGACTCATGCAAAATATTCTTTTCACAACTAGAGGGTCCACCCCCTGATCATTATTTTACAAAAGCAAAAACAAAAGAAAAGTCTTTAAAAAAAATATATAAGGGTCTCTTTGAAGCTAGTTCTTAACTACAAAGCAAAAGAAAAGAAAAGAAAAGTGAATCATCAACCCATCATCGCCCTCTTCCTCCTCAACTACGGTGGAGGTGCGTCGTTGTCGTCACTGGGGCTGCTAGACTGTATGTCGACCTCCTCTCCCTCGTCCTTGGGAGTCATAGACCCGTCAAAAGACTCCTCAGAAGGTGAGTGCAGCCTTGCTCATCCTTTCTCCCTATCAGCCCATCATCGGCCTCTCACTGGGCCCCGTCTCCCTCTCCTCCTAGCTGGAGGATGTCCTGCAGGTGTTGTTGGCACCAGCCCAAGATGAAAACAGTATAGGTATTAGTATGGACTAACAGGAGTATAGACGGTATGGCGACAATAATGAACTGGTGGTAAAGGATACCTTAATCCCGTGAGTAGCCAGAGCAGTCTGTCTCCTCCACACCATGAGGGGTAGTCGGTCAATCGTCTAGAGGAGATCATCGACATACACTACGGGCACCTGCAAAATAGTGGAAAGTTGAGTATAATGGAACAGGGTAATAAAGCACAGAAGCAGAGGCAAGATCTGATAAAGTGCAGCGGGTAGAAGTATAAATAAGTGTGTACCTGCTCGATGCCAGGAGCGATCACCAGCATGCGGTCCCTTTCCTCGATATGCTCAAGAGGGATTTGCTCAAGCACTCCATCTGGACACATGTATATAACCTCGGTAGGAATCGCAGGAAGCCCAAGAATGGGAGCGGCAGCATCAGGAAGTATGCGAGCTACGACAGGAGGGACACCTCCAGCAGCAACATCGACAGCGTTGGAAAGTATGTGGGTTACACCCTTAGTAAGAGGCGCCATCACCCGGGTCTGTAAGAATACAGTGAAATTGCCAACCTCGTTGTATCTGTCACCGTCCTCTCCCTACATCAAGTGATCGATCAGAGGCCCATCGTGAAGATCATCAGCAATCCTCATACCGGGAGGAGGCAAATGTGGAACATCGGGATCAACCTGGCCTCGGGTCTGGCAAAGGAATCGCTCCCCCATGTAGTATGCCCTGCCGAAAGGGCCCTCAAAAAGGATCTGCATAGTAGAGGCCTCCTATGCAGTAGCATAAATCACCCTCAAAGCCTGAGAGATGCCCGCCCAAGGGTGCCAGTCAACCTGTGAAGAGAATATGCAAAGCAAATGGCCGATGTCAAAAGTCTAAGTGCAATATGGGACAACAGTATGAGAATGACAGTTCAGTATGGGACAATAGTATGGAAACAGTGTAGTATGCACACAATATGTAAAAGTTAAGGCTAGTATTATTACCCGATCTGCGGTGACGGTATCGAAGAAGCGACGAAAATAAGGGAAATCTCGATCTACGCGCCGGCGATGCTCAAACTGAGAGTTATAGTACCGAGAACGGGGTACTGACAACTCAAGTGGCTAGTACTAGGATCAGAGCAAGGGAGGTGAAATATGTGTAAACCCATAGCTACAAAAAGTAGATAAGCAACAGAGCAGATAAGTAGACATAAACAGGAAATGTAAAGCAAAACAAGAAAGGGAAACATGAAGCGTACCTCCTAAACTCTCCAGTAACCGCCGAGTAAATCCGCCTTTTGGCAAGTGGCAGAGCTCATATAGCAGTACAGGGTGGCCAGGCTGGCACCACTCCAGTCATACTCCCTCACCCGTTGCAGATGCACTAGTGCCCCCAAGAGATAAAGCCCTATGGTATTTTCATTGTTCGCAAACCGGGTAGTACTGAGGAGATACATAAGAAATTTGCAAGCGTACTGAGTGACCTCCTCCGGAGTAGCTGGCTGAAGATCAGAGAAATGCTCCAAGAACCAACTGTACGTTACCATTCCAGGACCGGCGGTGTCTAGGGTCGCTCCAAGGAGGTGAAGCTACGCAGCCCTCTACTGTACCATATCTGGATCAAAGGGGACCGGGCCTTCAACTTCGACCCGCAAGCCGATGAGCATCAGAAAATCATACGAGGTCAGAGTCATCTCCTCGATTGATGAAAAGTAGAACAAGTCTGTGGTATCCCACCATAGCTCCACCAGGCCCCCATCTAGAAATGGGTTAGCCCTCATCTGCACCAGTCCTAAGCAGAAAGGCCCGATGCCAGCTACGTCGACTAATGCATGAACCTCTGCAAGGAGCCTCTCGTACCAGTGCTTAGGGCCAGAAATAAACCCGTAACCTCCAATCCTCCTAGCCATCACCTGTAGTATGGGAATGTTGCAATATCTACAGTACCTTGAAAAGGAATTTAAATATGTTCAAACAAGAAAAGAATAGTGCTTACTGTTGAGGCATTGGCAGACAAGTGCTCAGTGGGCTCCTACAATAGGATGTCCTCGTCAATCCCCTGAATAAGGCCCTCAAATCGCAAGATACCGCCCAGGGTCAGAGCGTGTGTACATGGCCTGTAGGTGGCCACATCAAATGGTCTATCAACAAGAGGAGGCAACTTCGGCTCAGGAATGAGAGGGAGGACATCCTCAGCCTCTATATCCTTACCTAGGGCGGCACCAATACCCACGACGGGGTTGGGGATGAGAAGTTCACTGCTAACCATGGAAGGAAAGTGAGGAAAGGAAGGAAAAATGAATAAAAATGTGTGGGTGAGTGAGATTAGGTGAAAACCCCCAAATCCAAGCCCTAGGAGAGAAAATAAAGAAAAAGTTGACAGTCCAATCTAAAACGACATTTTAGGGACACTTTTGGGATGAGCTCGAAATTGTCTCAAATTCAGAAGTCTGATTGAAAATGGCGTTATATCGACACTTTTGGGACGAGCTCGGAATTGTCTCAAATTTGGCAGTATGATAGAAAACGCTTTTTTAATGACACTTTTGGGTCTAGCTTGGAATTGTCTCAAATTTGGTAGTACGGTCGGAAACGGCATTTTGGCGACACTTTTGGGACGAGATCAGAATTGTCTCAAATTTGGGAGTATGATTGGAAACGGCATTTTAACAACACTTTTGGGACGAGCTCGAAATTGTCTCAAATTTGGCTGTCTGATTGGAAACAGCTTATCAATGACTCTTTTGGTACGAGCTCAAAATTGTCTAAAATTTGGCAGACTGATTTGAAACGACGTTTTAGTGACACTTTTGGTACCAGCTTCAAATTGTCTCAAATTTGGAAGTTTGATCGGAAGCGGCATTTTGGCGACACTTCGGGGACGAGCTTAGTATTGTATGATATTTGGCTGTTAGATCAAAAATGGCGTTTTGGCGACCCTTTTGTGACGAGCTTGGAATTGTCTCAAATTTAGTAATATGATCGGAAATGGCGTTTTCGCAACACTTTTGGAATGAGCTCGAAATTGTCTCAAATTAGGTAGTCTGATCGGAAACGGCATTTTGGCGACACTTTTAGGACTAGCTCGAAATTGTTTCAAATTTGGCAATCTGATCGAAAACGGCATTTTGACGACATTTTTAGGACGAGCCCGTAATTTGTCTCAAATTTGGCAATCTAATCTAAAATGGAAATTTCGCGACACTTTTGGGACTAACTCGAAATTGTCTCAAATATGGGAGTCCGATCGGAACCGGCATTTTGGCGACACTTTTGGGATGGACTCTGAATTTGTCTCAAATTTGGCAGTCTGATCGGAAACGGCATTTTAGTGACACTTTTGGGACCATCTCGGAATTGTCTCAAATTTGGCAGTCTAATAAAAAATGGCGTTTTGGCGACACTTTTGGGACGAGCTCAGAATTGTCTCAAATTTGGTGGTTTGATCGAAAATGGCATTTTGGCGATACTTTTGGGACGAGCTCAGAATTTGTCTCAAATTTGGCAGTCGGATCTGAAACGTCATTTTCGCGACACTTTTGGGACCAACTCGGAATTGTCTCAAATTTGGTAGTTTGATCAGAAATGGCATTTTGGCGACACTTTTGGAACAAGCTCGGAATTGTCTAAAATTTGACAATCTGATAAAAAACGGCGGTTTGGAGACACTTTTATGACGAGCTCAGAATTGTCTCAAATTTGGTAGTTTGAATGGAAACAGCGTTTTCGCGACATTTATGGACAACCTCGATGTTGTCTCAAATTTGGGAGATTGATCAAAAATGGCATTTTAGCACACTTTTGGAACAAGCTCAAAATTGTCTCAAATTTGGCTATCCAATCTAAACCTGCGTTTTAGCGACACTTTTGGGACGAGCTCGGAATTGTCTCAAATTCGGGAGTTTGATCGAAAATGGTGTTATATCAAAACTTTTGGGATGAGCTCGGAATTGTCTCAAATTTGGCAATATGATCGAAAATGGTTTTTTAGCGACACTTTTGGGAATAGCTTGGAATTGTCTCAAATTTGGCAGTCTGATCGGAAACGGCATTTTGGCGACACTATTGGGACGAGATCAGAAATGTCTCAAATTTGCCAGTCTGATCAGAAATGGCATTTTGGTGACACTTTTGGGACAAGCTCGGAATTGTCTCAAATTTTGCAGTCTGATCGGAAACAGCGTTTTTGCGACACTTTTGGGACGAGCTCGGAATTGTCTCAAATTTGGCAGTCTGATCAAAACGGGTGTTTTCACGACACTTTTGGGACCAGCTCAGAATTGTCTCAAATTTGACAGTCTAATAAAAAATGGCACTTTAGCGACACTTTTGGTACCAGCTTGGAATTGTCTCAAATTTGGCAGTCTGATCGAAAAGGGCGTTTTGACGACAATTTTGGAATGAGCTCAGAATTGTCTCAAATTTGATAGTCTGATCGGAAACAACGATTTGGAGACACTTTTGGGACGAGCTCGGAATTGTCTCAAATTTGTTAGTTTGAATGGAAACGGCTTTTTCATGACACTTTTAGGACGACCTCAGAATTGTCTCAAATTTGGGAGTCTGATCGGAAACAAAATTTTAGCAACACTTTTAGGACGAGCTCAAAATTGTCTCAGATTTGGTAGTCCAATCTGAAACGGCATTTTAGTGACACTTTTGAGATCCGCTCAGAATTGTCTCAAATTTGGTAGTGTGATCGAAAATGGCATTTTAGCAACACTTTTAGGACGTGCTCAGAATTGTCTCAAATTCAGTAGTTTGATCGAAAATGGCGTTATATCGACACTTTTGGGATGAGCTCAGAATGGCGTTATATCAATCTGTATTCCTTTCTTTTGCACTACATACCCCAAGAAGTTTCCAGCTGATACACCAAAAGCACATTTGAGAGGATTGAGTTTCTGCTTGAATTTTCTCATTTTTTCGAAGGCTGCTATCAAGTGGACCAGATGCTCTTCCATAGACTAAAATTTTGCAACAATATCATCAATATAACATTCTAAGTATCCCCCAATGAGATCATGAAAGATAGTATTCATTGCCCTCTGATATGTTACTCCAACATTCTTCAATCCAAATCGCATCTTCTGCCATTTGAATGTGCCAATGTTCCCAGGACACCTGAAAGTTGTCTTGTGGACATCCCTTTCTGCTATGCATATCTGGTTATAACCAGAAAGTCCATCCATCATAGACAAAATCCTATGTCTTGCCGAACTTTCCACCAATAAATCAACTATAGGCATGGGGTACTCATCTTTTGGAGTTGCCAAATTAAGGTTTCTGAAATCAATGCATACCTTCAACTTGCCCTTTTTTTTTTACCACAAGCACAATATTAGACAACCATTCGACATACTTGGCTGTTCTGATGAAACCTACTTTAAGGAGCCTAGCAATCTCCTCTTTTACCTTTTGAACCACTTCATGACTCATCCATCTTTGTTTCTACTTGTGTGGCTTAAAATTAGGCTTCATTGGGAGCCTATGTTCCACTAATGACCTGTTCAACCCAGGCAACTCATTGTAAGACCAAGCAAAACAATCTTTATATTGTTTCAGGACAACCAACAACTTGTTCCTGTCAATAGGATCCAACCAAGCACTGACGTAGGTGGGTTGTTGTGTTGAACCTTTTCCTAGGTTGACTTCTTCCAAGGGATCTTGCATTTGAGCAATCACTGATGCTCCTCCTTTGACTTCTTCTACCTTTGAAGCAACCCTTTCATCTTGTTCTGCTCCTACCTTTTCTGGTTCAACATCCTTACTCTTTTCTTCATAGACAAAATATGTCCATAGAGCCTCTTCTTCCTATATTTCCTGGACTTTAGTTTCAATGTCCAAGGCACAATACTTACCAAGAGCCAAAGGTCTAGCCTGTAACGCCCTGAAATAAAACCACATGAACCACCCACATTAATCAACATCCACCGAATAAATAATGTCATAGCACCAACCTTTACATCATATACTAACAATGTTTATACAAAAGTTCCACATGCGATTTTTACATTCAAGGATATAAGGATACATGAATCTATAGCATATGAAGTATCTAGTCTCAACACAAATAAAATGCCCTTAAAGGCTTACATCTTCCAAGGCAATAGCCCGGTTACACAAAATGGCCTCTCGTACCCAAACACATTAACCCTTGGCCTACAACAGATCACAACAAAAATAAGAGCTATGTACTCTTTACAATTATCCGTGCCCTCAACTTGGCGGGATCACCACGTCTTTACCTGTACCAAAGTCCCATAGGGGTGAGCATAAAGCCCAGTAGAGAATTCTAACAAAGTATATACAGTTATGCAATTCTCAATAATGATGCAAATGTCAATGCCATGCCATGCTCTTTTAAAGAAATTTCGTTTCATGCTCTTCATAAAATGCCCATTTCAATAAAAATTAGCAATCTCAATTCTTCCAATAAAACCTTGCCATCACATCATATTTCAAACTTCCAATTTTAATTAATAGGGGCGGTAAATACGACATTGGTAATCCCTAGGCTGGTGTCTGCAAGTAGACTCAACGAGTACTACCAAACTGTCATTTTTACCGGTATTAACCGGAAGGCTCGACACCTATCCGTGTAGTTTTCTGGTCTTTCACCATGGATACTCAGGCCAACTTATCAAAGTCATCTACACCCCTTAACTGGACGTACCAACGTATTTACCCCTTTCACATTTTCGTAGTTCTTATCACAATACATTTCCCTTTCATGAAGTAAATGATTTCAATCTAAATACACCATGCATGATAGTAAATCAAATGAATATGCAATGCAACCATTTCTTCATGTCTCATGGAAAATTCTCAAGTCATTCCAACAACGTTACCAAACAATTTCATTCACCATTTCCATGTTCTTCCAACCAATAGTCAAGGGTTTATTAACATTTGACCATATGCAACTATACAACCGCAATCCATGCTCTTTCAACATTTACTTCCATTTAAGCCAATGCAACATGTAGATGCTAATTTCTACTCTCAAAATCTTTTGTAGTATAAGATTGTGGGGAAGTGGTTTTGGAAATACTCTTCAGATCCTGGGAGACGCTCTTGATCCTCAGCTAGTCACCTATAAGGATAAACACTCCGGTCGGGGGTGCTGGGATTAGCACTCCAACGGGCAAGTCAGTTCTTATACTCAAGAAAGCTTGTTTACTAAGTTTAGTGAAGTGATTCTTACATACCTTTCCAAGAACGCTGCTTCTTTATTTATATCTGTTCCTTCTGAGGCCTCGGGGCCTGGGCCTACTTTTCAATCATTACCCGTTCTTCTATTCGGCCTCAAAGATCCTTTCTTAATCGGCTTACGTATTGTATTCGGCTCATCCTAGTCTTGCAGGATGCAGCCGGTTAATGTCTGCAGGATGCAGCCGGTTAATGTCAATCTACTAAAATATGCCCCTTCCGATTTAGCCATATATTCGGCTCCCACAATTGCCCCCCGAACTCCCTGTTGACGATAGTTAATCGGCGTGTTTGGTCTAGAATTCGAAAAGCTTAGCATAGATCAGGCGGCTTCGCGTTCCCCAAGACATTAGAGGATGTCAGAAGGCGCACACCTTTTCGTTTATCATTACACTTTCCCGCGCCATTCATGTGTCTCTCGCATTTATTGCGATTTGAAACTTCAGTCCTTTTGGGTGCACATTTCGTCGATCATCTGATACGTTTGGACCACCAGCGCGCATCTCTCCTCTCACTCACATTTTCTGCAACTTTCGTCCGTCTGCCTTTGCCTCATCTGCTCTTCGTAAGTCTTCTTCCCTTTTCTTTGTAATCCTATTCTCTGTTTATCGTTTTTACTTTCGGCGAATCTTTGGGTCCCCGTTGGAATGGCTAAACACTTGAAAGACCTCCTTTCTGAGAGTCGCATTTTCGGATTCCGGTGACATTTTTCTATTCCCGATGACGTCCATTTGTCTCTCGTAACGGACAACACTCTAGATATGGAGAGAGAGGATCAGAATACAATCGTATTCCCCCTCCTGTCCATTGCGGAGGGCGGAGTTCGTTTCCCCTTACATCCACTGCTTAGGGCCGTTTTTCGCTATTGGAGTCTGATTCCTTCTCAACCCAATGTAAATTTCTTTCGAATCATTATGGGGGTTATAGAGTTGAATCGATGCCTTAGGATCAATCTCGGAATTCCGGCCATTCGGCACTGCTATGCTTTAGCCAAATCCTCTGGTCGGCTGGGGCGGTACTTCCTCAGGGCCAAGGATACTGACCATCATTTGGTGACTATGCTTGCCAGTTCTGGTAAGAGGGTTGACGATGTAATGGTCAATGTCCGAGGTAATTGGGAGTTCGCTGAAGGCGAAGATCGCCTAGACCCCATTCCCAGACATAAGGGTGATCCAGGTTGCCACGTAGTATCTTATGTTTGTCGATCTGTCTTTTAATCGGCTCTCTTTCCTTAAGCTCTCCTTATCTTTTGCAGGTAACAAATTGAAGAAGATTCTGACTTCAGTTGACGACGCGGTCCTTAGGGGCATTAAGACTGCACTCGACTACTTCGGTCACCCAAACGTGCAAAAACAAGGGAGAGCCGCCCATATTTTACTCCGGTACGAACCCACTTATACCACATTCTCGGCTGCGGACAACATCCCAATTCCATCCGGCGATCAGCACCTCTCGGCTCTTATCTTCCCCAGCTACAAGAACCTTAGGCAGATTGGTCTCGAAGCTTCTGATTCGGGGCAAGACGCAGAGCCGGTGATAGAGGTAGTTGCTGATCTGGCCAGAGAATTCACTGAGGAGGGTGAAGAGGTTGATGAGGCCGTGCATTCGGCGTTCAAGGCTGCCGAACTCAACCAGCCTTCCTCACCATCCGCTTCGGGTCAGGCAGAGTTTTCTTCCGGGGATATTTTCACGAACTTAGGAGATCTACCCGGCGATTTCTTCGGAGGTATGGCAAAGGAAAGCCTTACGCAAATGGTGTGTAAGCGAAATGCCGAGCGGATGGCTGCTCGAAAAAAGGCCGAGGCCGCCGAATCCGATCCCAGCTTGACTAAGGCCTTTGTACCCATTATTGAAGGAACGGCTCAGGTTATGCCGGTCGAAACGGAAAAAGTGGTTGAACAGCAGGCCGGTGAAGAACGGCTGATTCCGGAGGGACGTGGCCAAAAATGTAGTGCCGAGGAGGAGGCTAGTTCAGAAATTAGTCCCATTGACAAACGGCCTCGCCTCGAAGAATCAGACGTGGTTGCTCCTTTTGTTATTCAGCCCAAGATCAGAGATACGCCGATTCCTTCCAATGCTCGGCCATGGAGGATCCAGCCGTTGCATTGAGCCTGGCGGCTTCAATTTCCTTGCCGCCTGACAATGCAACCTTTTGCGCCGTGCCGGATATTATGGCCGTAGCTCTGTCTGCGCAGTCGGCACTTTTGGTAGGTGATTTCAAATTCGCTTAAATCTATTTTTATAGAGGTATCTAATGATCGCTTGTTCTTTGCAGACCGTTGGCAGGATCGCCGACTTAGGCCGCCGCCTGCATGATGCTCTTGGCAGAATTGACCGTTTGCAAACAGAAGTGGACGGTCAGAAGAGTAGGGCCGAGTTTGAGAAGATGAGAGCCGCAATGGAGAGCGCACGAACCGAAGCGGAGAAGGAGAGGGCTCGCACTGCCGAATAGCTTCGTTCTGACGCTGAGGCCAGAGCGAGTGCGAGTGAGGAATCGCTCAAGCTCTTCAAAGACGAACTTGCCGAGGCGAAGAGTCAGTAGGAGGAGCTCAAGGCGGCCCAGGAGAAAGCCGAATCTGAGGCTTTTGAGGCGGGAAAAAGAGCCGCCTTCACGGAATACGTTGATGAAGTTCCCAAATTTGAGAATCGGGGGTTCAAACACGGGTGGCTCAAAGCCCTTGCTGCCGCTGGGATTACATTGGATTTGCCAATTCCTTACGAGCAAGTGGATGTTGAGCCCCTTGAATCCGACACCGAGGAGTGATCTGGGAGGCGTTTCCTAATTCATTTATTTTTTTTATTTTTGTTTGGTAGAGTTTTGTTGGTTCAGGGTGGTTTTCATGTATAAATTGGTTACTATCTTGTGCGCAATTTATTAATGAAAATTTCCTTGTAATTTCATTACTACTCGTACACAATTTGTGTGGTTATGTTAATGAAACATTTTGACTTTCACTACTACTTGTACACAATTTGTGTGGTTATGTTAATGAAACAATATTGATTCGTCTTTAGAGATTGAATATCCTGTGGCAATATTGATTCGTCTTTCTCATGCCGACTGGATTCGAATTATGAACTGTCGATTTGTGAGCCGGCTGGGGTACCTGAGCCGAATAGATTGATGAATCTTCCCTTGCCCCAGGCGGTTCCTGCAGAGGTTTGAAGAATCGATTTGTGAGCCGGTTGGGGTACCTGAGCCGAATATATTGATGAATCTGCCCTTGCCCCAGGCGGTTCCTGCAGAGGTTTGAAGAATCGATTTGTGAGCCGGCTGGGGTACCTGAGCCGAATATATTGATGAATCTGCCCTTGCCCCAGGCAGTTCCTGCAGAGGTTTGAAGAATCGATTTGGGAGCCGGCTGGGGTACCTGAGCCGAATATATTGATGAATCTGCCCTTGCCCCAGGCGGTTCCTGCAGAGGTTAGAATCGATTCGGGAGCCGGCTGGGGTACTTGAGCCGAATAGATTGATGAATCTGCCCTTGCCCCAGGCGGTTCCTGCAGAGGTTTGAAGAATCGATTTGTGAGCCGGCTGGGGTACCTGAGCCGAATATATTGATGAATCTGCCCTTGCCCCAGGCGATTCCTGCAGAGGTTAGAATCGATTCGGGAGCCGGCTGGGGTACTTGAGCTGAATAGATTGATGAATCTGCCCTTACCCCAGGCGGTTCCTGCAGAGGTTTGAAGAATCGATTTGTGAGCCGGCTGGGGTACCTGAGCCGAATAGATTGATGAATCTACCCTTGCCCTAGGCGGTTCGCGATATTCGAATAGATGGTAAAATCGTGCCCCTGCCGTCGACTCAGCCGGCGTCGGGCGATTCAGGATCTCCAATTAATGAGATTGCCTCGATCGTGCTGCCTCTGTGAAGGATAAATGAACAAGGGTACATCCTTTATAAGCTTGGTAGACAATTGACTCGAGCTCCTGGAGGAAGACTGATTGCGCGAATGTCGAACCGACTCTTCTTTAACAGTAAAGGGGAAGCGAAGACCCTAGCTGAGCTGGGTGGAGATATGAATCGAGGTGGTGAATCCTCGTGTACAGGGAATAGGAGTTCCAAGGGTCGAGAGAGGCGTCAGTCTCCCCGACGTCGCAGTAGATCGCCCAGGTGAGACAAGCAGTCACAGGGTAAATCTCCACAGTCCCGAGTCGAGAGGAGGTCTGACGCGAATCCGTGCCCATTAAGCTTTGCGGTATTTGTGAAGAATAGACCCATGACGGAGGCGGACTCGATCGTTCGAGACCCAGACGTAGCGGTCGACTTTGCCCGACAAATATTTCCTCTTGAGGTTCAGCAATCAATGCTGGGTCGACAGGACTACGAGGTGTTTCGTGAGGGCATTCACGGCGCGGTGAAGGGGCTTTACACTGCTTACGAAGTCGGCATGCGACTGCGCGCTGCCCGTCAAGAGATGGAGAAGAAGGAAGAACGTATTCGAAGTTTGGAGGCCCGCGTGGAGGCGGCCGAGCGGGAACTAAGGAAGACCAAGGCGGCTCAGGCACAATCCACTGCGCACGCGAACCCAATTGTGGAAGAGAGGGTTACTAGTCGGCTTATCAGCTCTGCACTTGCCGATCGAGAGACGGCGAGTATGTTCGCAATAGAGAGCGCGAAGGGGAGGGCCTATGAGAAAGGTTTCTATGAGGGCCGAAAAGTGGGAATCGAGAAAACCAGGAAAAAATTGGCCGAAGAAGTGTGCCGATGTGAAAACCGTGGGTTTAGGCACGGTTGGATCAAGGCATCTCAAGCCGCAGAAGCTCTTCGAGCATCGGGAATTGATTTGGCATCACCACGCCACAGGAGTAAAGATTTTCCATTTTCTGCTTTTGAAGTTGAGAAGAGTGAGGATGAGGGTGACGCCGTATGAGTTTAATAGCTGTAAGATTGGAACGCAGGGCGCGTTTGAAACTATGTAACTTATTGTTTTATTGAATAAATAACGTTTCATTATAAATGCTTCGTTATTCGACATATGTGTATTTCGTGTTGCTTAAATGTTTGAATGAATGTCTAAATATTGTCCGACCCAGGTAGATGTTAACTGTCCGGCGATACGCGGGCTTATCGGCAGGATCTGCACATGGGCAGGATCGGCACATTAGCGACGACCGTTAAGGTTTTATTGAGGCTATTTCAACGGCCATTTATCTTTGACTTGGGTCAGCGCATTGATGCTTGGCCAGTTGGATTAGTGGGCTGGTCGAGGGTGATCGGCATGTGAAGACTTGGCCGACTGGTTTAATAAATCTATTTCGCTTTGGCCCAGCCAGTGCGCGTTTCGGCCAGCCGTCGGGATGGCGGTCGTGGCGAATGTCGATCGACGCTCGTCTTATTCAGCCAATGCGTTTTTTGGCGTTAATAAAATTTTCTTGGGATTGGGACCTCGAGATCGCGGTCGTTGCTGAGAATAAAAGGAGTAGGCGCTTCGCGCCAATAATCCCACTTGACTCATCATTCCTTGTGTGGGATGGTGATTTTGGTTACAGAGGCTCAAACTTCGGTCAAGTTTGGTGTTGAGATGGTTTGCAGCAGAAAACCTACCCGTGAGGGAGTTAGGTCATCCAAAGAGCTTGAGATCTGTAAGTCTCCAAGTCGTCGAAGCAGATCACCCCGAAAGGAGAGTCAACAACTGTCAAGTTCATTCTTCTTTGTCCTGGATCTTTGCCTTGACATTGTCAATGGTATCAGGGGAAGTTTGGCGCTATGCAAGTCGTGGGCTTAAGCATAGCTGGTTCAAGGTATTGCACGCCGTGGAGGAGTTTAGGGTGACGGTCGTCGATCAGGCGATGCTGCTTTATCGGCGCGTCTTGTTCCATTTTTGCTTTCAATATTGTAATGCTCAAATATGGGTTGTGTTTATGTAACAACTATTTAATCAAATAAATGGTTTTATTTTAAGTCTATTTGCGTGGTATTCTGAATTTTGCTTGTGTACTAAAGCACATTACTTCAAATGTATGATCTGTTCTAGTGTGTTACATAGAATCAATTATCAATATCTTTTGTTCGTGCCAACGTTTGCTCCGGATTCGGAGACGTAATTAGCACTTAGCACTGTAGACCGATTAGTATGGCCGAACGGATTAATGCAATAATCCTCTGAAGCACTAAAGCGGGCTCCGTATTTGGAAGCTTGAACCCAGGGCCCATTCGGCCTTAAGGAGCTTAATCGGCTTGAATCCGAAGTCTTAATTGGCCCTAAGGCGTCATGCGCCAAAGGGGGCTCCGAATCCGGAGACTCGATTTGGCCAACCATGATATCCACGAAGGGCGCTCCGAATCCGGAGACTTAATCGGCCCTAAGGCGTCATGCACCAAAGGGGGGTCTGAATCCGAAGAGTTGATTTGGCCGATCGTGATATCCAGGAAGGGCGCTCCGAATCCGGAGACTTGATTTGGCCAATCGTGATATCCACGAAGGGCGCTCCGAATCCGGAGACTTAATCGGCCCTAAGGCGTCATGCGCCAACGGGGGTTCCGAATCCGGAGACTTGATTTGGCCGATCGTGATATCCACGAAGGGCGCTCCGAATCCGGAGACTTAATTGGCTTTAAGGCGTCATGCGCCAAGGGGGGCTCCGAATCCGGAGACTTGATTTGGCCGATCGTGATGTCCACGAAGGGCGCTCCAAATCCGGAGACTTAATCGGCCCTAAGGCGTCATGCACCAAAAGGGGCTCCGAATCCGGAGACTTGATTTGGCCAATCGTGATATCCACGAAGGGCGCTCCGAATCCGGAGACTTAATCGGCCCTAAGGCGTCATGCGCCAAAGGGGGCTCCGAATCCGGAGACTTGATTTGGCCGATCGTGATATCCACGAAGGGCGCTCCAAATCCAGAGACTTGATTTGGCCAATCGTGATATCCACGAAGGGCGTTCCGAATCCGGAGACTTAATTGGCCCTAAGGCGTTATGCGCCAAACGGGGCTCCGAATCCGGAGACTTGATTTGGCCGATCGTGATATCCACGAAGGGCGCTCCGAATCCGGAGACTTAATCGGCCCTAAGGCGTCATGTGCCAAAGGGGGCTCCGAATCCGGAGACTTAATTTGGCCAATCCTGGCGTGTGCCCCATTGGGAATTGACATATGATTTTGAGCGACGAGGAAAAATAGTTCGTATTGCAGAGGCGAAATATATTTACAGGTATCAGAGCCCACAGATCGGGTCAGTGATAGGGTTTTCATCAGAACTCTGCTTGTGCCGATTGGGGGAAACCACGTATTTCTTCAATGCCGTGGGCTGTTGGGAAACGCAGGATCTGATGGTAGGTGCTTGGGCCGGCCTTCATGATATGTAGCCAGGTTCTTCCCATGATGGCATTATACGGCGAGGGGAGCTTCACGACCAGGAATTCCGCTTCGACCGTTCTGGAACCCGCTCGAACAGGTAATTTGACCTTGCCCAATGGATATTCGGGATTCGTATTAAAGCCGAACAGTGGGTGAGGCCCCGGAGATAGATCCGACTCATTGAGGCCGAGCTTGATGAAAGTTTGGTAGTACATGACTTCTGAACTACTCCCTGGGTCTATGAGAATTCGTTCAATGATGAACCGGTTTATGCGTAATCCAATGATCAATGGATCAATGTAGGAAGCCGTTGCATCATTGAGGTCGGAGTCGTTGAAGGCAATTGTCGGAGCTTCTTCGGATCGGTCAGTCGAAATACGGCGCCCCTGTAGAGTTGGATGCGATCGAATTGTGTGCACGGCTGGGGGTGTAGGCAGACTGTAAATTACATGGATCACGCCGAGTGGGGGAGAGTCCTGCCTCAATGATAATGCCTTGGTTGGCGTTCCCTGCTTCACATACTGCTGCAGCCGGCCGTCTTGCACCAGTTCTTCCAGGTGATCTTTTAACGCGTAGCAACTCTCTGTTTCGTGGCTGTGATCTTTGTGATATTCGCACCTCCGGTCCCTTCGTCGTATATCGGGTGGCCCTACCATCTTTGACGGCCATTTGAAGAATGGAAGATGTTGGATTTTGGTCATTACCGCGGTGATTGGCTCTGACAGTTCCGTGTACTTTTTGTCGGCGCGCCTCGAGCGTCTACTGTCGACTTGCAATTGTTCATTTGTTGGGTGGGGGCATTGATCACTCGATCGACGAGAGTCCCGCCTTTTGTCTCGTTTAGCACGTTGTCGCGGCTCAGGGCTCAGAGGTGGCACGGAACTTATCGGTTGAGCAATTTCAGGAGGTGCCGGTTTGGTGGACACTTGTCTGGCTTTAATCCTCAAGGCATCGTCTTCCACTTTGCAATACTCTTCGACTTTCTTCATCAACGCCCAGACTGTTTTGGGGGGTCTTCTGGTCAGGGAGTTGCGAAGAGCACTGTCAGGATGTAGTCCCATTTTGAAGGCGGTGACGGCCATGGAGTCGTTGCAAGCGTCGTCAACGAGATTGAAGCACTCCCAATATCGCGCCGAATATGCTCTCAGCGTTTCTCCTGGTTGGATTTGCATAGCCCAGAGAGAGTCGGCCTGTTTCGGCTGTACCTCGTTGGTGATGAACCTGGCCCTGAAGGATTTTTGTAATTGATGGAAACTTCTGATCGAAGCCGGCTCCAGCTTGTAATACCATCTGACAGCTAATGGCCCCAAGCTGCTGGGGAATATTCGGCACATGAGGGCTTCATTGTCTGCATGCAACGTCATGGCCTGCTTGTAGTGACGTATATGATCAGTGGGGTCTGATTTTCCGTCGTAGAGAGTAAATGATGGAGCTTTGAACTTCTTGGGCAGGGCCGCCCTCGCAATTCATCGGATAAAAGGATCGTGCCGGTCCTCTTCGTCTGAACTGCTTCTTCTGCGCTTGTTCCTTGTGTGTGGACTTTTTTCAGAGGAGCTGGAAGTGTCTGAGCGTCCCTTGTTATGCTCCGTGGATAATAAGTTGGAGTCGCTATCGGTTTCCCTTGGTCGGGCTCGAGGTCGTTGTCTACCTGCCCTCAGAGGTCATTCGGGGTCTTGGCGCGCGGCTTCTTTGGATTTTGCTACTTCCAGGGCCAAATCTTGACGGAGGCGTTCGTTTTCTGCGATCATATTTTCCAGCCTTTGTTCATTCTGCTTAGCTTGTTCTATGATGGCTTGCATCGTCTCCTGCGCTGAAGTCGTTGACGAGTCAAAATTCAAGGCGCGTCTCGCAGCGATGGTTTCCTTCCCGAGCATATTTGCCGGAGTGATGTCGTCTCTCTGTGTAGTCTCGTCGGTGGCTATTGGAGGATCTTGCGTCACGCCTTCCATGGATGTACTTGAGTATTCCCACAGACGGCGCCAATTGTGGGGAAGTGGTTTTGGAAATACTCTTCAGATCCTGGGAGACGCTCTTGATCCTCAGCTAGTCACCTGCAAGGATAAACACTCCGGTCGGGGGTGCTGGGGTTAGCACTCCGACGGGCAAGTCAGTTCTTATACTCAAGAAAGCTTGTTTACTGAGTTTAGTGAAGTGATTGTTACATACCTTTCCAAGAACGCTGCTTCTTTATTTATATCTGTTCCTTCTGAGGCCTCGGGGCCTGGGCCTACTTTTCAATCATTACCCGTTCTTCTATTCGGCCTCAAAGATCCTTTCTTAATTGGCTTACGTATTGTATTCGGCTCATCCTAGTCTTGCAGGATGCAGCCGGTTAATGTCTGCAGGATGCAGCCGGTTAATGTCAATCTACTAAAATATGCCCCTTCCGATTTAGCCATATATTTGGCTCCCACAAAGATGTTTCTCTATCAATAAAAAGGGTTACATTTATGTATAAATGTAGACATTCATACCCATCTAACATTTCATGCACATTAATAATAATATGTCAAATGAGAATGCGACGCAATAATTAATATTTCATAACATTTCTTCATTTTCAAATATCTTTACGATAATGCCAACAATCACAATTCTCATTTTCTTTCTTCATTGTTCTTTCACAAGAAGTCCATATATCATCAACACATATGTATAATTTCACATTCATAAGCCTTCACAATCTAGTCTCCTCAAGACCACAAATAGTATTTTTCAAAACATTAATTCCCATGTTCATAGTTTTCACAAAGGTATACAACAAATAATCATCTCACACCATATATCATCTTATCTTCAACCATAGTTTTTCTAAAACAAATTCTTCATTTCCATAGATCAAAAGCTTCCTTTCTTACCACCACATGATGGAATCTACATACATTCATCTTTTTATCCAATAAAACAAAGAGTTCCATGGACATTTCTATGTTTTTCCAAAAATCCCCAAATTCTAGGGTTTTCATCACATACAAAATATTTTTTCCCATTCCTTGGTGAAAATCCTAATCAAAACACCTTCCTTAGGTTAATAAGATGAAACCCTTAATGGCTGACCAAAAATTTTGAAAGTTTAAAACCCCTTTTTGAAAAATCTCTACATTTTTAAAATCACAAGGTTGAAATCATCAAAACTAGAAGGAAACTCTTAAATCCTCAACAAAAGAGCAAAACTTGTATATATAACTCAAGAAATCCCTACCTCAAGGGAGAAGAGGAGACAAAGCATGAAAATCAACCTCGCCAGAATACGATCTCCACCGGTCAAGACGAAGCCCTCGACACGCTCGTCATTTTGGTATAAGGAACTAGTGTCAAAATCCCAATGGATTTCTTGAGATCAAAAGAAATATAAAACTTTGAGGGTTTGGGTAGAGAGAGATGAGAGAAAAGAAGAGAAATGTTGTATAGAGAGAGAGACAACATCAGAAAATATGAGGAAAATGAGTAAAGGAGCAAAATATAGCTGAAAAGCACGAAAATCAGAGTAGAAAACGCGCACCCCCGCACGTGCGGAGCGGCCTCCCGCACGTGCGGCTTCCACCCCCGCACCTCAGCTCACGCACCTGCCTTTTAGGCAGTGTGCACCCATCACTTCCTCCTAACTGCCCGCACGTGCGGCCCGTCACCCTCGCACGTTTGGCCCTGGTCCTTCTAGTCCGAAAAACTTCGACTTCACTCCCAACACCCTAGAGCCGACCCCGCACCTTCTAAAATGAGCGAACACTCAGAATTGACACAACTACAATTGGAAAAGAATTCAGAAAGAAATTTTCAACGAAAGCTTACCCGACCTCTTCACAATGATAATTCCAACATAACTCCAAGAGAGTAAGGCAAAGCACGCACCGGTCATCACATAGCCTTCTGTTGCTCCTAACAACAACCAATCACCATGGTTTCTTTATCTTCTTCTTGAATTTTATGCACTATTGCCTTAATGTCCAATGTGGAAAATTTGATTAATGCTAATGATCTGGCTCCTTGCTCTTGGTTCTTCTACCTACAACCAGGCATCGTTTGTGTCTTTAATGATGTATTCATCATTAATACTCTCTTGCACCAAGTGCTTCAAGTATGCTACTTTTTCATCAGCCGTCACTTCGGCTGTTGCATCAGATTTCCTTAGCACACTGAGTGGAACCACCCCTCAGTGTAAGGTTTTGCCTCTGTGAAATCTGCACAAGCAATAAAGGGCTATGGGTCTGCATCTATTTCCTTTGTCTCTTCATTACTCAATGCCATAATCACTTTCTGATGCAATGAAGAAGGCACATATTTGTTGGTGTGTATCCAATCTCTACCAAGTAAAGCATTGTACTTGGATGATCTTGGTGTGTATCCAATCTCTACCCAGCTTCTTCAAGGATGATCTTGGGAGCAGATTCACTACTGCCCCATTGTCCACCAACACCATGTTCATTTTCACTACGTCGAAATAGGCCTTCATGTATAGGGGCTTGACATGTTAGGTCATGGATGTTATGGGATATTTGAAGGGGTATGAGAGGTTAACTACACATACCTTCTCATCCTCTTCATCAGTCTCCATGGGTCTGACTATCTCAGATTCATCTGGTACCATGTTGACCTGTGAATCCTCACTGGAAACCTCTATAGGGTCATCCTCGTGTCCCTCTTGAGCCCCTTCTCCAGCTTGAAACTCTTGTGGTAGCACGTAGACCATATTGACTGGCACTGGAGGGAATAAGCGAAATTGTATTACTGGCTATAGCTGTTCTCCTTCCACATTGGCTTGCTCTGACGCTTGGGAAACATCCTCCATAATGCATTCTGGTACTTCGACACTAGTAGGTTCCTTCGAAGCAGTTTGTCGTTGGTTTATCTCTGCTGGTTTTTCAACCATAAAGGTCTATTCGGCCATAAAAGCCTTGAACATTTCCTCTCCAGCCAATACCTTCTCTTAGCCTATTTCAGTTTCTTCATCTATCTCATCATCACTCTCTATCAAGGCCTTTTCGAGGCCTTTTCGAGGCCTTCTATCAAGGCCTTTTCGAGGCCTTCTAGACTAGATTTCTCTTTGGCTCTTAGTTCAGCATGAACGTTAGCTAATTATTCTCTGTTGGCACTCCTCTTGATCTTGGGGCCAGATTTTGAACCTTCACCTTCTCTTGTTTGGCTTTTTGACTGTGCCAAAGAAGTGCTTTCTCTATTCTCCTTCAAATATCTTTTTTACTAGGTGTACCTTCGTTGGATTTACTTCCTCCGAGACCTAGAAATTACAGGAACCATGTCTGGTTCCCTTGTCTTTGGGTTTTTCAGTACTACTCAGTTGTTTGGAGCTACCAAAGGGGGCTTGATCATCTTTTCCTTGCCTCAAAAAATTCTTTCCTGGGTAGGCATCATGTTAGGTTTGTTTTGCATGACAAACCAATCGGTACCCCTGGTACCCACATACATATCACTCCAGTTGTTGGGCTTGCTATTCTTGTCCTTGAAGCTGTCTTCGAGACTGTCTTCAAAGCTATCTTCGAAGGCCAATCATTGGCCCTGGTGCCTTGTCTTGAGCCAAATTCAGGCTTTCTTTCAGGTTGACTAACTGTCCTGTAGTAGTTGTGTGACCTGATCTTATGCAGAGGTCTCTTACCCCTTGATAGATTCCTGGTGTCTGGAAGCCCAACCGAGAGTGGCTGTAACCTAGAACCAATTAGAAATGGCCTTCTTCCATAAGTGTTGGCTGGCATGCGGTCTCTCTGCACATCCTTGTAATACTGTTTCCCATCAATTGGAAACCCCCTCAGCCATTTGTAACTCAACCTGCATCTGGGACACATTCTCTACATTACAGTTGCTTCGAGGGAGTCATCATCCAATATCTCTTCACTGAAGCCATCCCTTTGACCTGCAAAGCTTTGTCCACTGGCCGGTGAACCTTTTGTGTTCTTTTTTAAGGTAGCCTGGCTAGCAACATGCATTTGCATATTGACTTCTTTCAATTCCTTCAAAGAGAGATTCTAGAAATCTGGTATGTCTACATTGGCTGTTGTCTCTCCAATTTTTGGAAATGGGTTGGTATCAATTCCCATGGCCTTTTCAATCTTGTTTGGAAATTTCAGTCTCCCTTTTCGAATTTATTCTTGGATCCTGTCTCGAAAAACAATGCAACTTTTGCTTGATTGGGACCAAGAATTATGTCATTTGTAGTACAATCTTCCTTTAAGTTCTTCAGAAGTTGGGATCTTAACTCCCTTAGGCAGCTTTAAGAATTGTGCTGCTAACAAATGATCAAATATGTCATCTGTTTTTGTTATGTCAAAAGAATATTTCCTATGAAGGTCTTTCTTTTTAAATTGCTAATCAATTGTAGTATCCACATGAATCAATGCTTCACAGGTCATAGGTTCTTTTCCTATGATCTCTACTACATAAATTTTGAAGTTAAGGTCCCTATAATTGGTCCTATAGGATGCATTGCTTCGATCTTGTTCTTCTTCAAGTAAAGTTTCATATCTAGAGACTTTGTAAGTGAGTTCTACTAAATCTCGAAACTCTATTGAATCAAACTTCTTTCGAAGCTTGAATTCCAGCCCATTTTGGGCCAATCTAACAAATTCAGGTTCGGGTAAAATGACCCTACATTTGTTACATGCCCTTTTGAATCTAGCAATGAACTTAGCAGCCCTTTCGTCAGGCCTTTGGCTCGACCTTACCAAGTGTGCCATAGAAACTTCAGCTTCTATTTGAAAAAATTGGGCATGAAATACTTCTTCCATTTGTTGCCAAGTTTGAATAGAATTAGGTGTAAGGTTCGTGTACCAGACAAAAGCTGCCCCAGTTAGAGAATTTGGAAAAAGTTGTAGTTTCATGTAATCATTATTGGTAAATTCACCACATGGGCCTGTAAATCTAATAATGTGTTCAATGGTTAACTAGTTTCCATTCCCATAAAAAATGGCAAAATTTGGTATTTTATATCCTCTTGGGTACTCATGCAGCCTATCTACCCACTCTGGGTAAAGCTTTCTGTAGACAGGAGTTTGGACCCCCCGAGCCATGGGTCCACAAATCTCTCTTACTACATCAGTAATGTGGTCTCTAGGTACCATATTTGGTGCTTGCTAAGCCACTATTGGGGGAGCAAACACTAGGTTTGGAGAAACCACTTGTGCTTGCAGTCCTCTTGGCCTAGGCAAAGACATATTTGGGACTAGTTGTCCCTGCTGTGCCTGGTAAGCCTAAGGATACGGTTGACCCCTTTGGGCAGGTGCTTGGCCCACAAAAGGTACTGTAAAAAGGGAGTGCTAGAGGAGGAACATGCATTGCTTCTCTTCCAATTGCAGGAATCCCATCCAACCCCTTGGTGTAACTTCGAACATGGGATTAGTGTATGCTCTACTATTCCCTTGTGTTGATCCTACTCCACCAATATTTATGGCTTTGTTGGTAGGTACAGGCATGTTTTGGCCTATTGGCATTCTAGGAATGGACTCATACCATGATTGAGGCACTTGTGATGGTCTTTCAGATGTTTGATTACTGGTTTGACCATTATTTTGCCCATTGTTTTATATAGTCTGTCTAGTTTAAGCCAATTGCTACTGAAGCAAATTTATGTTTTCTTCAGCTTGTCTAATGATGGGTGGTTGATAAGTATGCATTCAATCCAAGAAGGATATTGCACATCTCTCCATCGTATACATTAATTGCTGCCCCATAACATCAACCAAACCTCCCTACGGATTTGCTGGTTGAGTGAATGGAACATTCGAAGGTCCAGTTTCCTTGCATGATCCAATATTTTGGTTTTGTGATATATATCCTGAGGTTCTGGTCTCTTCGACCAAGTGTGTAGGAACATTTAGAGCAGACCCATCCACTGGACGTATCTCACTATTGTCCCCTGGGTTATTTAACTTTATATCCCCTTCTACACCCTCTTCAGAGTGTTCAGTTTCTCCTTGTCTCCTTCATGTATTCACTATTTTAGTCCCACTGGGTGTGCCAAAAAATATTTGTTGGCTTGTTTGGCTTTCGAAGGTTAATAATGTAAATTGAGCGTGCCAGCAATGATCAATAAGTCCTTACAAAAAATTATAATTTTCAACCAATTATCAGACGATTGTGTTGAAGTTCTTTTAGCCTCAATGAAGAGGACTTTTACTGGTGGCTTAACTTAGAAGAAAAATAAAGATCTTGATGATAATAGTGAACAAAACAGCTTTAAGAACAGAATTTCATTAAGCAATAAGAACTTACAATAGTACCTTCGCACTTTCACAGCCTCGAAGGGGTTTACAGCAACAGACTATTTGTAACTGCTCCTAGGAATTGAAGTGTAGTACAGGAATTGAAGAACTCGAAATGTAAATGACTGGAAATGTAAAAGACTGAAAATAAAAGACTGGAAAGATAAAGTAAGAAAAATTGGTTTCTGGATCTGAGTCTGGGTCCTTTTTCTGCTAGCCTTCTCTTTTATTCTTACCCTCTAATGGTAACCGTCGAAATGGTCTTCTAACCGTCGAAATGACCTTCCATGATCACTGGTCATGGCCTTGAACAGTTTGCTTCCACAACGCCATCCTTGCAGTTGGACTTCACTCCTGAATTTGAATTTGAATTGTGAGTAACCGTTGGGCCACGTCACCTTGCGCCTTCTAACTGCTCCAATGCTGCGCAGATCCATTGTTACCAATATAAACTGCCACGTGTCTGTCGCTAACTGGAGACTTGTATTGACTCCCCAAATTACCCTTTACGAGCTACGTGTTAAACTGCGATTGGCTTATACAAAATATATAGCCAACAATTCCTATACCATGCAAGCACCTACTTCTATCAAAATGAAAACAAATACTAAACAAGTGAGAAAAGCCCTTTCTATCTTATTAGTAAAGCGCACTAGCTGCAATCTTTCTAAAGCAAGAAGCGAGAAAGTTGACTTTGAAAAAGAAGGTGCTTGTTGCCGTTTTATTAGCAAGGTTGCTTGTTTTATATCTCCTCAATAAAGGCGACTAGAATGAACTTCACAACCCAGGAAAGGCAGATAGAGAGAACCCAGAAAGAGATTCATCAGCCATCACACCTTCAGGAAAGGCAAGGGAAATTTCTTTTTAATTCAAAATACGTGTTCTTTCCTTAGATTCAGTCAGGAATTCATTTCTTTTCCGGTATTGTTTATTAGGTGGATTTTTTGAGTTTTTATTTATTTATTTATTTTTTTTTTTTAATAAACTTTTTTCATATTGTAATTAAAAAATATATACATATATATATAATATATATTTTTGATGCATCTAATCTATATACACCTAAAAAATAAAATAATTATGAGATTTTTTTTATAAAAAAAAAAATCACTGAAGACAAAAAAAAAAAATTAAAAATGACACATTTTTGTATGTTTTTGTCTTTAATAAACTTTGTTTAGATTTTTTCATAAATATTTTATCAATCCCTATATATAAAGTGGGAATGCAAATGAATAGTAAGTTTTCGTTGGTCCCTCATGAAATTACGTATTTGTCCTTTTTTTATTTTTTTTTATTTTATGATTTCATTTGTTTTGTGGTATAAACGAAAAAAATTAGGATATAAATCGGATTATATTATGCGGAGCATCCGCACAGGGAATGCATATGGTGGCTTCGTCCAAAAGTGGAATGACCATTTTACCTTCTTCTTCATTTTTTTGTTTTTGTTTTTGTTTTTGTTTTTGTTTTTTTGTTTTTTTGTTAACCTCTTGTGTCTTCTTGTCCTTCCATGAACAGTACCTTTTTTCTTTTTCGGGTCCTTTGCTGTTACCGGGGGGAAAAAATAGTTTTATCTTCTACTACGACATAGCTTACCATTAAAAATGAGAAAAATTCTCTACAAACAAATTTTTAAGAGTAATCAAACCAAACAAATTTTTTCAAAAAAAATCTCAAAATTTTGTTTGGTTTGCTTCTTTCCAAAATCACTCTCTCTCTCATACACATCAAATCAATCACTTTTTTTAAAACTCTCTTTCCAAAACAATTTCCCAAAATCATTTCTGAAAAAAGGCAAACCAAACAAGTTTTCATACTTTTTATCTCAAAAATTACTCTACAAACACAAACCAAACAAGCCCAAGTCTTGTCATTGTGATAATAATACAAATACGGTACCATAATCATCAATTCTCAATTTTTTTTATTTAAAAAGGGTTATGGTACACATCTCTCTACCAAAACAAAAAAAAAAAAAAAAAAATGAGTTGCAAATTTTTATGGTGTTAATTTTTGTTGAGATAATTAGGAATCATTGTGGTTATATTAAAAAACAGTGTATAGTGTACTACAAAAAAAGAAAAGTCTTATAATTTTATTTCACAACAATGATAGAGAGTTCTAATTTTGGAACTCTAAAGAGAGCTCTACTTATGGGGAAAGTCTATGGTACATTTTGTTCAAAAAATGTATGGTACACAAAAAATCAATGGTTAGGATTGAGCCACATCATTAAAAGTGACCTGCTAAACAAGTCACTTTTCATAGTTATGAGCTAAAATCATATTTCTTCATAACTATAATCAAATTGATCATAACTTAGTCATAACCACATCTCATAACCAATACCATTTTGTTCATAACTAATATCACATATTTCATAACCACATCTCATAACCAACACCATTTTGTTCATAACTAATATCACATATTTCATAATCATAATGACATATCTCATAACCAACACCACTTTGATCATAACAAATATCACATATCTCATAACCATTGATCACATATCTCATAACTACTACCCACATAAATCATAACCACATCTCATAACTAGTCCCTTTGAGTCATAACCAACATCACATATCTCATAACCACTATTCACATATCTCGTAACCAACACCTTTTTGTCATAACCAACATCACATATCTCATAACCACTAATCACATATCTTATAATTAACACCTTTTTGCTCATAACCACACCACTTTGATCATAACCAATATCACATATCTCATAACTACTAGTCACATATCTAATAACCAACATCTCATAACTCATAACCACTAGTTACATAACCAATATCTCATAACTCATAACCATTAATACATATAGCATAACCACACCCTTTGACACCACTTTGCTCATAACCATTACCCACATATCTCATAACCACTAACACATATAGCATAACCAAACACCATTTGACATCACTTTGCTCATAACAATTACCCACATATCTCATAACCACTAACACATATAGTATAACCAAACACCCTTTGACACCACTTTGCTCATAACCATTACCCACATATCTCATAACCACTAACACATATAGCATAACCAAACACCCTTTGACATCACTTTGCTCATAACAATTACCCACATATCTCATAACCACCAACACATATAGTATAACCAAACACCCTTTGACACCACTTTGCTCATAACCATTACCCACATATCTCATAACCACTAACACATATAGCATAACCAAACACCATTTGACATCACTTTGCTCATAACAATTACCCACATATCTCATAACCAGTAACACATATAGTATAACCAAACACCTTTTGACACCACTTTGCTCATAACCATTACCCACATATCTCATAACCACTAACACATATAGCATAACCAAACACCCTTTGACCATTAATACATATAGCATAACCACACCATTTGACACCACTTTGCTCATAACCATTACCCACATATCTCATAACCACTAACACATATAGCATAACCAAACACCATTTGACATCACTTTGCTCATAACAATTACCCACATATCTCATAAACACTAATACATATAGCATAACCAAACACCCTTTGACACCACTTTGCTCATAACCATTACCCACATATCTCATAACCACTAACACATATAGCATAACCAAACACCCTTTGACACCACTTTGCTCATAACCGTTACGCACATATCTCATAACCACTAACACATATAGCATAACCAAACACCCTTTGACACCACTTTGCTCATAACCATTACCCACATATCTCATAACCACTAACACATATAGTATAACCAAACACCCTTTGACACCACTTTGCTCATAACCATTACCCACATATCTCATAACCACTAACACATATAGCATAACCAAACACCCTTTGACACCACTTTGCTCATAACCATTACCCACATATCTCATAACCACTAACACATATAGTATAACCAAACACCCTTTGACACCACTTTGTTCATAACCATTACCCACATATCTCATAACCACTAACACATATAGCATAACCAAACACCCGTTGACACCACTTTGCTCATAACCATTACCCACATATCTCATAACCACTAACACATATAGCATAACTAAACACCCTTTGACACTACTTTGCTCATAACCATTACCCACATATCTTATAACCACTAACACATATAGTATAACCAAACACCCTTTGACACCACTTTGTTCATAACCATTACCCACATATCTCATAACCACTAACACATATAGCATAACCAAACACCCTTTGACACCACTTTGCTCATAACCATTACTCACATATCTCATAACCACTAATACATATAGTATAACCAAACACTTTTTGACACCACTTTGCTCATAACCATTACTCACATATCTCATAACCGCTAACACATATAGCATAACCAAATACCCTTTGAGACCACTTTGCTCATAACTATTACCCACATATCTCATAACCACTAACACATATAGCATAACCAAACACCCTTTGACACCACTTTGCTCATAACCATTACCCACATATCTCACAACCAACATAACATATATCATAACTACTAATCACATATCTCATAACCAAACATTCTTTGACTTATAACTATACCACTTTGCTCATAACCAAAATCACATATCTCATAATCACTAATCATATATCTCATTACCTTTACTCACATATGTTATAACCACATCTCATAACCAGCACCCTTTGTTTCATAATCAATATCACATATATCATAACCACTAATCATATATCTCATAACCACTACCCACATATAGGGGTATAAATTTGGCCCACGAGCTTGCGGCACACCCCAAGTTCGCTCGTGTCCTGGGTAGGCCGAACCAGGCTCGAGCCTAAACCCAACCTAAGATATGTGTTCTAGAGCTCGGCCCGACCCTGGTGTTATGGAGTGTGACCCATCCCGTGAGCTCGGCCCCAAATTTTCTTCCCCATCTGGCTCGACTCGACCCCAATGGCTCCCTGCCCCCCTTGTCAGTGCAATGGTCAAAAATTTAAATCAAAACAATTTGAAAGAGTCATATAACCGTTAATTCCATCAACAATCAATTTTTATTTTATTTTATTTTTATATATATATATATAAATTAACTCCTCCCTCCCAAGTCCTATAAATACCACCCCTCTCACATTTTATTTCTCACAAACAAATCTGTCTCTGAAACTCTCATTCTCTCTAAACTCTCAACTCCCTCAATTAATTTTGAACTGTTATCTCTAAGTGACAATTGCAATTGATCACCTATCTCTATTTTAGCTTTATTTTTAGTCACGGTATCTTCATTAAAGATAATAGAAATAATAATATACAAACGATATACTTTTTAAAATATCTATATACACTTATAGACATATATATATATATATATATATAATTTAACTAAATTTTAATAAAAATATGTTGAAAAAAATTATCTATGACGTGATTTTATTTTGTTGTACTAAATAATTTTTCTCCTAAATTTTTTTCCCAACTATTCTTCATTTTTTTCTCCACTCAATTTTCTTTCCCTTGATTTGTCCTAGTTGTACCTGAGCTCTCTCTACTTCTTAATCAGACTTCTCTATTTCGCTGAAATCATCGAACGACCATCGTTGATAGTTCTTCCTCATTAGATTCTTCTTCTCTATACTCTTGTGTCTCTGCAATAGATCCTTGAACTCGTCACTATTTTCTCTGTCTATTTCAACACTATTCATTCTGGTGATATTTCTCTATCTAGTAAATGCATTTATCTCGAAACTCTAGTTCTTTCACATTAATATGTCATACATATACAAACCTGTAGCTGTAGTTATGATTTTATCAATTTGTACATATGTTATAGAACTGTTGAAAAATGAATATTACGCATTTTGTTATACTGTTCTGCTATCTCAGCTCTCTTCATCCGTCAAACATCTCTCTCATTCCTTACTGTCACTGTAGATATCTCCGATGTTCCTTATCGGAAACAACACCATCTTTGACATTATTTTCACAGGCAATAAGTCCGTTCAGTCTCTCTTTCTCATATTCCCTTTCCTTTCGCTCTATTGGTTAATCTTCTCTAACTCTCATTTTTTGTTCCATGGCTTAAGTCGTGGATTAAATTATTTAATTATTGTCATTACATTCTGTGTTTATCTGTTCCATGGCTTAAGTCGTGGTTTATAAATGGTTGTCTCAGTTTATAAATTTGAGGAAAAAACGTAAACTCAAAAAATGAGTTTATGTTTTCAGTTTTCATTTTTTTTTCAATTAATTTTTTTAACTAATCTTTTTTTTCAATTAATTTTTTTTCAAATATTTTTTCCCAATTAATTTTTTTTCAATTAATTTTTTAATTAATTTTTTTTCCATTTTTTTTCAATTAATTTTTTTTGAAATAATTTTTTTTCAATTAATTTTTTTTCAAATAATTTTTTTTCAATTATTTTTTTACCAAATATTTTTCTTCCCAATTAATTTTTTTTCAATTTTTTTTAATTATTTTTTTTTCAAATAATTTTTTTTCAATTATTTTTTTTTAATTAATTTTTTTTCAATTATAATGTGCGTGATCCCATTGTCATAAATAATAAATATAAATATAAATATAAATATTTTAGGCCTGAACAAACATATTTTTTAGTTTATGTTTTTAAATATTTTGTTCAACCAAACGCATTTGTAATTTATGTTTTTCTAAAAATAAACAAAAACCAATTTATTGTTTTTGTAAACATAAACCAAAAACGTAAAAGTTACCAAACGCTACCTTTTTGTTTTTTTTATACATTTTGAATGTAAATTGATAAAATTATAAATTAATAATTGATTTTATTATAAGACTCTAAATTAATTGATTTTTTTATTATGATTATTACATAATTTCCCCCAAATAATTTCCTCCAAAAATTTGGAAGTGAAAATCAAAATTCCCTCCTTCCATGACAAATCCCTCAGACTCCCAAACGTCTTCAAAAATTTCTCTCTCACTCTCTCTCTCTCTCTCTCGGTCGTTGCCATTGCCCTTGCCACCGTCGAGACCTGTTTTGCTTTCGCTGCCGCATCCTCCACCACGGAGAAAAGCTCCCAAAGCTGTTGACGAAGATCTCTATAGGATCTCGCCGGAGCTCCTCCTCGCCAAGCACCGAAGAGTGAGTTTATTCCTCTGCCCTTTTCTTTTCCTTGTTTTAGCAAGCTACATGCCTCAATGTATGTCTCTCTCTCTCTCACTCGCTCTGCAACTTGTTTCTCTCCCTTTCTCCATCTCCATTCTATGAAACCCTAGACCGAAATCCCCTTCTTCGAAACTGCCCCTTTCACCTTTGTGAACTCACTGGGTTGGTTTATAAAATTAGGAAAATATGATTTGAATAGGTTTAGGTTTTTTATGTTTGTTAGTTGTGTTGATTCCATTTGTTTAACTAGTTAAATAAGCCTTTTGGTCCATTTGTTTTTTTCTGTTTTAAAAAAATGGTACACCTAGTTTAGTCCCTATTAGATGGATGTCTCAAATAATTTTGTTTATCTAGCTTTCTCAAATTATATTTAACTCTTTGTATCGCCTTGATGCTTTTTTAATAAAGTTTGATTATTTATCCAAAAAAAAAAAAACATTATATTTAACTCTTTACTTCCAAACAAAAATTCTTCTAATGATATTGATTTTAATCCGTGCAGATCAAGGATAAAACTGGTGAGCAAATAGGTGAAACTTAAGGTATGATGTGTGATTAAAAAGAAGTTTTTCTTAATGTTAGATGGCATTTATGAAAATTTACTTCTGATCTGTTACTGCTGCATGCTGTTTCAATGGTGATTTTATTTTGATGGGAAAACATGACAACCATCTAAACAGTATGATAGCTGACCTGGAATTATCATGAAGAAAAAATTTCTGAATTGATAGTGTTTTCCTGTTTCAAGCTAATAAACTACCATAACTACATTTAATCCCAAACAATTGCCCGATTTTGAGTAGTAGTCCCCCATTCACAAATATAAATAAAAATCTTATGAACAAGGTAAGTTGTTCTAACTTATTGAACTTAACTTATATATACTTCTTTGTATGAATTAAATTAAAACACTGTTAAAAAATCATTTTCATTTTACCATTTAATTTTATTAACATTCTGAATTCAATGATATAAAAAGATTTAAATAATTTAATATACATTCAAGAAAATAATAGTTTATATTTATTGGATTAAGTGACTAGACTTGAATTTGAACTTTTTTAGGATCGGGTTTGAGATGGTTAGATTAGTCTCGATGTCAGATTGAGTTTGGGATGACACATATCCTAGCTATTCCTCTTTTTCTTTTCTTGTTCTATTTTATTTCCCTCGATTTGTCTTAGTTGTGCCTCAGCTTTCTCTATTTCTCACTCAGACTCCTCTATTTTGCTCAGATTATCGAATGATCAACACTGGTAGTTTTTTCTCGCTGGATTCTTGCTCTCTCAACCTCGATCACCTCTCTCTACTCCCTGTGTCTCTACACTAGGATCCTCGAGCTTGTCATTACTCTCTCTGTCTGTTTCAACTTATTGTGGTTGATGTTACAAAACTTGTGACTTAATTACAATATTTGTGATTTTTAATAATTTTGAACAATCTTGTTATGCCAATTAGTGATATCATTACGTATTTTGTGTTTTATGTTACGAAATTTTGTGACTTGATTACGATATTTCTGGTTTCTAAAAATTTTAAATATTTTTGTTACACTAATTAGTGATGTGGTTATACATTTTGTGGTTGATGACTATAATACACAAAAATAGACAATGATTTATATTAAAAAACAATAAAAAAATTAAGATTTAAATTGATAAATAAAAAATTAATAATTTATTTTTTATAATACTCAAATCATGATTCATTTTTTATTTTTTATTTTTTTGTAATTGTTAATAGTAAAAAACTTTATCAAATTTATCACAGTTTTCCCTCCAAATAATTTTTGTCAAAAAAATTGGAGCAAACCTCGAAATTTTGTCCAAACCAAAATTCCCTCCTATTTTTTTTTTTGACAAACCCCTGGACCTTTTCTTCAGCCCTAACATTTGGAGAAATTACGCTCTCTCTCTCTCTCTCTCTCTCTCTCTCTCTCTCTCCAATCGTCGCTGCTGTCCATTGCCACAACATCACCACATCCAGGTAAGTCCCATACCTTTCTCTCCTATTCTGTTTTATTTCGGACAACTGATTTTAGCCCTCTAGGTGTCACTCTCTGTCAAGGGATCATACACTTCCTGCCATCGTCTCCACCACCTTCGTCTCCACCGTCATCTCCAAATTAAACAACCTATTGGATAACGCCCAACCCCCTGCAGCGACGACGAAACCCTAGATGTATTCAAGCTCGATTACAAACTGGTTTGTATGTAGTTCATTAATTGCCCAAAGCCCTTACTTTTACTGTATTATCTTCGATTTGTCTGTGCTAAGAGGAAATTTTCAAATTTAGGGTTTTCAAGTAGAGGATATGGAATTTTTGTATGATTAAGTAAAAAAATCGAAAACCATCTTCATTCAGTCCCATTTCCTTTGAAGAAAGGCTTGATTTTGTTTTCCAGGTGTAATTTATGAGCTTTGGTTGATTGTTTGTGTTATTTAATGTTTTTGTTTCTCTCCCTTTCTCTATCTCCATTCTATGAAACCCTAGACCGAAATCCCTTCTTCGAAACTGCCCCTTTCACCTTTGTGAACTCACTGGGTTGGTTTATAAAATTAGGAAAATATGATTTGAATAGGTTTAGGTTTTTTATGTTTGGTAGTTGTGTTGATTCCATATATATGTATATACTTGAAATTTGGCTTGTGTGTGAGATCTGATGAGTTCTTTAAGTGTTCAATTTGGGGAGAGGTCTATGGAACTGGTCTCACGGAGATTGAAATAGGAGGAGAACAAAGGAGTGGCATAAAAGTTGATGAGGTATACTTACCTAGCATCACTTAGCAAATGACAAAACTTAATATATATTTATGGATAATTTTACTCCATTCATTTCTCACAGGTTCGGAAATCATCAAATTCAGTACATGATAAGGGTTTCAATTTTGATGATGCTAGGCTTATGCGAGTGCTTGGTGGAGTGAACCTAATCCTGACATGTGCGAGGTATATGAGTTTAATTGACAAAAATAGAATGATTGTTGCTATATGATAATTCAACACATCAACTGGTATTTATTTTCTATATATTTTTTGTAGCTGTTGAAGCCAGCTCATCTATGGCTATATACTGTATATTGTATAAGATTCAAAGTGTTGTGATTGCTGTCAATATGTAGTTGAAAAATAGTTTAATGTAGTTTTATTTCTGTTGGGAGCTCTTCAAATGGCTTGTGTGTGTTCCTCAAAGTTGGATTTTCATCTTTTAAAATTCTTATTTGAAGTGTTAGTTTCTGAACCTTTTTCTCTCTTGATTTTTCATTTTAGATGACAAAACTGGCAATTATCCCCTGCACAGTTCTTTGGAGACTATTTTCTTCAGGAAGAAATTCAGGCAAGTTTTAATTACACATTCCCACTAATTGTGGCAAGATGATTTTTTTCGTTTCTTATGCTCCTAAAGAACTCACTGTTTGTACAAGTGAAGTTATGTGTATCTTTGGGTTGGGAACCTGTTTCTTATGTTTTGATCCCAAGTGACATTATTGTATGCAACTCTAAAGCCCTTCTGTTGAATAAGCTGTGACCATCTTGGGCAGCTAATGAGCACCAGTCCTTTTGGATTGATCAATGTTTAAGTGGATTGTTCCAGTACGAGAAATAGGAATAGGGAAATGGTACACCACATTTCTAGAATGTAGTGTGAATAATGGGGTGGGTTTGTGTAGATCACAATATCAAATTTTATTATTTCTAAATGTGAGCAATTTTTTATTAATAATTAGAGATCCAACAAAATAGTCTATTATTCTTCAAATTAATCATATAGAAACACATTTTTAACAACGATATTACATTTTGTCCAGCCAAAAGGCCACTTTTTTTAGATTTTATTCATTATATTTGATTTTTTTCTCTTTAAGAAAATGTTTAAGGAAATAAATAGGAAAAAAATTTGATTGTTTTGTTAACTATGTGGCTGCTCAGTTCTATTTTATTTCTCTCACTTACCTATCAATTCTATGTGCACCAGCAGTTTTGTGCCTTTTGTGCTTTAATATTAGTTTCTTGTATTTCATTCAAAGCTATTACTTTAAATTTGTAATTTTGTGATTTTTTTTTTTTCTGGCTTTCATTTTCTTGGTTATATATATATGTCCATTCATTCAGTTACAAGTTTGAGTTATGACACTTAACAATGATGCGCAGTCGAAATATCCAGCTTTCACTTACGATCCTTCTTTTGGGTGTTGGGATTGCAACCGTGACTGATCTGCAGCTAAATGTCCTGGGATCTGTATTATCTCTGCTTGCAGTTGTTACAACCTGCGTTGCTCAGATTGTATCCTCAGCTTCCTTTATTATTACTTTTGTTTGTTTCCTTTTTTATATATGCCAAGGTTTATATTAAAGCAAATTAAATAATTATAATCATATGAAAAAGAAAGACTGCATTTCATTTTGATTTGAGGGCAACTATGCAAATGTTTTTCCCCTCATTATTAAAACTTATCCTGTTGTTTTAAGCCCTTAATGATTACTTCTAGATGGCCAATACATCCAGAAGAAGTTTAAAGTTTCTTCAACACCACTCTTGTATCAATCTTGTCCCTATCAGGCAATCACTGTATTCATCACTGGCCCATTTGTAGATGGGCTTTTGACAAATCTGAATGTCTTTGCTTTCAAGTATACTCCCAAGTGCTAGTGAGATTTACAACACTGATACCCTCCCTCTGGCCCCCCCCCCCCCCTTTTTTTCCTAATATTGTCTAAAATGCTATTTTCTCTCATATTGTCTTGATTTCAGGCCTTCATTGTTCTATCGTGCCTCATATCGGTCTCTGTGAACTTCAGTACCTTTCTTGTAATAGGAAAGACATCTCCAGTCACCTATCAGGTCTTGGGACATCTTAAAACATGCCTAGTTTTGGCGTTTGGCTATGGTCTGCTCCATGACCCCTTTAGCTGGCGAAACATTCTAGGAATTCTCTTCGCTTTGGTTGGGATGATACTCTATTCCTATTGCTGTACACTTGAGAGCCAACAAAAGGCCAACGAAGCATCTGTACAGCTGTCCCAGGTACTTCACATTCTTCATTTTTTCCCCTCATGTATTTTTTTTTTTTTTTTCGTAATTCATTTTGTGCTTAAATCATCATGCTATGTTTTTGGACAAGTAGTCTACTAATGCTCTTTCCTTTTGCATCATTCAAGGCAAAGGAGAGTGAATCTGAACCTCTAATGAGCGTGGAAAACGGAGCTAGTGTCTTAGCTGACAGCGTTGTTTCAAAAAGCCCTGCATGGAGTTCAAACAAGGACCTGCGTGCATGAAGCTTCTTCAATCTTTATTTATTAATTTTACCCTAGTTCAAAATTGATCGACAACTATTCCAGCGATGAAGATGTTGCTGCTAGGATCTCCATGTATTGTATGACACAGGGCTGGCTGGCCTTTTTGAGGAGATGAAAAATTCTGTTCTAGTATTTACTAGAATTAAAAGGAAATGTTTTTGGTTTTTTTGTTGTAGCAGTTTTGTTTATTATTATCTTTGTAAGAGTTAGGTGTGCCAATAGAATGGGAATTTGCAGATGGGCTATTGTTGTTCCCGAATACATATAACAGTCTCCCCTTTTAACTGCAATTTATGTCAAGATTGATTTTTCTGTTAAGAAAATTAAGACAATACCATCTTGAAGATCAAGCTCTATCCATTTTTATCTGAAATTGATTCTGCTTAGATTACATTTGTGTACATGTTTATGGTGATGGCTTGCGGCCTCTCTCTCTCTCTCATACACACACCCACCCACCCACACACACACACACACACAAAAAGAATGTAAGAACTAATTAGAGCGGCCAGGCAGATAAACAGAAAGTATAGTCACCAGAAATACCCATGTATTTATTTATTCAGAATGAATAGAGGAAAAATATCAATATCCTTGCAGAAATTTCTTAAGCTAATAGAATGGTTGATTATGTGAAATTTGAACAATTTTTTGTATGTGGTCATTATACAGGCAACTGAGCTAACGGATGGAATATAATGAGTGAGTAATCAGTGAGTGAGTATATCTATTGTGTGATATGTTTCCTCAGCTTTTCAAGAATAGCATTGCCATTCTGTGAGGCACTTGGATTCCTACTCACTGCAACTCTGGAGATTGTACGGTTGGCAATTTCTGCTTCCCACATCTCTTTCCTTTTATTGCGGTCACGCCTACAGATATTCAATAAAATCGCAGAACAATTCACCATGTTGGTTTCATCATTGGTCGTCCTCACCATCCTGAGCAACCAAGGCACAGCGCCAAGCTCCCCCATTTCCTCCACAGCTTGCTGTTGGCTTGAAAGCAATGTCAAAACCGTCAACAACATAGAAACAACTGGTCCCGTGCCCTTCTCCTCCATGATCTTTTTCACAAGCACCCTCACAGCTCCATCCTGAACAGCTTTCACTCGATTCTCTCTGTTCTCACACAGTCTGTATATTGCTAAAAGGACATCCTTCATTGCCACTGGATGCCCTTCTTCTACAAGATCAATCAAAGGTTTGAAAACACCTAAATTCCCAATAATGACCTTGTTGCAATCAAAGGTTGCTAACGTGAATAGTGATGCAGCAGCATTGCTTTTCGTTTGAATGGTCAATCCGGTTTTCAACGTTTCAATCAGCAAAGGGACAACAATAGGATTCCATGCAATGGGTCTCTTGTTTTTCTCGTGAACTGAGATATTATGAACCAATGTGATCAAATCCTCTTGGAGTTCAGGATCTAGCAGCAAATGAGCTGCACTACCATTTCCGGCTGGTGAAACAAGTGGTTCAAGTGATCTGGAAATTGCATCCTTGGACTCAACAAAAAGGGCTCGAAATGAGGGCTGATACCTGGTCAGTCGACGAAGCTCTCTTGCAACTCTTTTCTGATCAGAGATAGAAGAAGAAAACATCTTTTTGAGCAGTGAAAATAAGCAGACCTTGTCTGCTTCAGTTATCTTACTCTCATCCATAATACGCTCACGAGGCTCTGCTAATTTGATGCTACGGTCCTTGCACCATTGTGTTATCATTTCTCGCACCAAGTGATTGGGGCTGAGGATAGTATAGGAGAGGACTTTTGCAGTTTGAGGGCACAACCAATGGTCGTCGTCTAACCACTCCATAATGGAACACCAATCACAGGTCTGTATTTAACCACCATACCACAACAAACAAAAAGCGTACAAAAATGAGTAACTCTGGGCGAAAATGATTTGGAATGTTAAAATCTTAATTCAGAACCGAATTCTCAACAATTTCACCTACACATCAAGCCAAATAAGTACAAGAAATTAAAGATTATACAGAACTCAAATATATATTTTTTAATGACATCAAATTTTTGGCATTGAAATTGCAACTAGGCACTGCAATCCAAAGTAACCCAACATACAAGATCCTAAACAAATAAGAAAGTTCGAAACAGAACTGAAATTCACATGTAGAATACTTCAAAATCTATTATTGCCGACCATATAGGATATGACAGAGTATTCAACTTAACAGAGTAAAGACCAAAACTGACAAAGCAGTGCAATTCTTGCATGCAATTAAACCACTCATAATGCAAGCAGAATAGGGGGGGGGAAATTAACAAACAGACTTAAAAATTATGAAAATTTCCCAGAAACAGTTTTCAGGAACAATTTAACTAACCATTTTTTATTTTTTTTATTAAAAACAAAAATGCAAAACAGAGAACAAAAAAACGAATTGCCAATCAAACAGATTGAATAAAGACTGCAACTGATAGAATCGAAGTTCTTGCATTCATTAAACCACTCAAATCCAAACAATATCACAAACATAATTGAATTAAACTCAGAATGAATCTTAAGAAAGAAAGGGAAGGAACCAAAATTCACATTTTTCAGAATACTTGAAACCCATTGCATTGCTACCACACCACAGAGAATTCAAGATCACTCTAAAGACCAAAAGAGTGAAATTCTTGCAAGCATTTTACCACTCAAGTCAAAACAGTAACACACAAACAGAGTTGAATTAATCTAAGAATGAGCTTGTCCCAATCCTGAAAGCCCGAATTGATCAAATTTGCAACAGTAACACCACTTTGCTGTTCACTGCGCCCGGTAAGCAAGAAAACCTTGAATCCCAACTTCAGAACCTCTTCATAAAGCTTCAGACTGGACTCTATTGGAGGTGCCATAGCCTTGTCAACCCACTTATCAAACTCCACACCATCAAAAACCTCTAACCTACAAAATTCCACCAAGAACCCATCTCAGAATTCATATCCTCAATTTCTAGTATTTTTTTCTATAGATAAGTTGTAGTAAGTTAATAAGTTAGATTATATCGAAATAACAATCACAAAAAACAGCTCTATGAACCGCTGCCATGTTCCTCAATTTCTAGTTATTTATCAGAATATCTAATATGTATCATAAAATACATATCAAAAGTGTATATGATATACACTATTTGAAATGTCTATGTCATAACATGAAAATAAAGATGTGTATTATAGCATAACCCTTCCCTTTGTTTTCTGTTATCATTAGAAACACTACAAGAAATTTGAGTTTTAGTGGTGTTTTTTAAAATGTCGCTAAAAGCCTGAAAAACGCTGTAAAATATTACAACAATGTTCAAAATTTTCGTCGTTGATATGACCGCCGCAATAGCTTTACAACGTTTGAAAACTGTCATTAAAATTATTAGACGGTGTTTTTTAAAATGCCGCAAAATCTTTTACATCCGCTTCCATTTCCATCACAAACTAACGCATGACATCATTTAGTGGCGTTCTAAATGACGTTTTTTGAAAAAACGCCACTTTTTTTTTTCTCCTTGATTCTAAAATATGAGAAAAATTACAATCAATATTTTGTCCAAAGCGTAGCATTTCAGAAGATATGCACTGAAAGATTCAACACAATTATGAGGCCCCGTTTGCCAAGATTCTAAAATATAGTACAAGCCAAAGAATTTAACTAAAGAAGGCAGCTTGATGTAATAACAAACAAATCTAAGCCAAATAAGTGCAAAAAAATATTCAAACTAAATAAGTCCAAAAAAACAACAAAAATTTAATGCCTTTTTCACCATTTTAGTAAAGGATTATAAGCAAATGTCTTTCTTTGCCTCAAAGAACTCGCCTTCTCCCTTCTTTTTCTTCTTCTCGACTTGCTTTGCAAAATACTTGTCATCAAACTTTTCAACATTGTCCAGTTCCAAAAAAAAAACCTTTTCAACATTGACGCCAGAGATGTCCACCTTGGTCAAAGTATCAATCAAATAAGAATGATTTACATGTCTAAGAGGAACACCATTAAGCTTGAAAGGTCCCGTAGAAGCAATGGAGAAAATGAGACAGTAATTCAAAAGCTACTCAACAATATCTTACCAAACCAACCAAGTGAAAAAAAACGCCTAATGGAAATCGTAGGGCTGCCCTTGGGAGTGCACAATTCCACAATGGTATTCTTTACCAAACGAGCTTGTACTACCAACAAAATCAAGCAATGGTAATGCTATCTATCAAGACCAGATCAAGAATTGCAATCCTTCCAAATCATATATTGTATAAGTCATGAACAAGTAAATTTTCCAAGGACCAACCACGGATCTCATGAGAATATGGCAATCAATACAGCCAAGTCATGTCAAACTAATATTTATGCAACAAAGCAACAGTAATCATACTCTATGATTCCACATACACAATTTTATGTGACTAAGCAACACCATTCATAGGATATCCAAATCAACATCAAACTATGCAGCAGCATCACATAAACTAACAGGTATTTGCCATCATCAAACCCAAGAACATAAGAGAGAATAAAAAAAATAAAAACCCACCTTGCAAAAATTAAAAATTAAAAGATACAAATTTAGTACCTTAGGTAGTGATGACGCAGCTCTTGCTTGGAGAAGACATTTTTTAATCTAAAGTACTATGTATTTACCAACTTGCCAAGTTTAGAACAAAAGAAAAAAGATGCAAGCCCTCAATATTCAATTCCCTATAGGTCTTAAAAAAATTCAGAATTCAAACATAAGAACCCAAAACAAACATTTGAACAAGTGGAATCAGCTATGGCAAAATCAAAAGATGGTAGGCACACTACAACATATACAAGTTTTAGAGACCAAATGTTTTGGTCTCTAAAAGTGAAAATTTTGTTGTAAAAGACATTTAAAGACAAATTTCAATCTTCATGAGGATAGTTGCTAAAAAGATCGTCCCGAAAAGTAAAAAATAGGCATTTAGCGACAAAATTTTGAAAATGTCACTAATAAATAGACTTTTAGGGACAAATAATTTGGTCTCAAAATGATTTATTTTTTGAGACAAAAAATTTGATCCCAAAGGATAATAATTCATCACTAATGTCCAATTTTTGTTGCTAAAATTATAACGACACTTTTCCAACAAAATTATTTGGTCTCTATAAAATATTTTGTCCCTAAATTTTGGTCTCTAAAACCTTAATTTTTTGTAGTGACAATAACTTGAGAGAAGAAATCAACAGAAGTATCACAAATTTAAAACTAATGAGAAGGTGCATTATGTTCTTGTATACAGCTTGTTATTGAGGTGGTTGTTTGTAAGCAGCACGTCACCTATTTCTTAGTGCGATGGTTGCATGTAGGACACATGTTAATAGGTGGCTACATGCAAAACCATGTCACTTGCCATTGAATGTTTGCATGAACATCATGTGTCACTAGCTTGTTATGGAGTGGTTGCATTGTATGTCTACCACTAGTCCACTTCTTGTTATTTTGTAGTTTTTCTATTCCAAAGTACTTCATAAGGAAGTAACTTCCTTGGCTACTTATATATAGGGTTGTAATTACTCTTTTTAAGGATGTCTTTGAAGAACTGAAACTTAAGATTTTGAGATTTTATTTTAGCCTTACTTTGTTATTTCTTGTGGCTTGGTTTTGAGACCCACAGCTCGTGGAATTTGACCCTTACTTGCTAGATTTTGCATAAATCAATCCTAAAATTTGATTTTACAAAGTTTGAGAAAACTGCCCCCCACCCCCCAAAAGAGGAGTTTTTTTCCAAGTTTGACCCTAGTCAAAGAAGTCAAAACACGCAGCACCAAAAGGGCCATACTTTTGGAGATCATAACTCAGAAATGTGGTTCTAAAAAAGCCTTTTCATCCCCAACTCAGTTTCTTGGTAACTATGATTGAGACCACCACCATTTATATAAACATGTTTATTGTAATAACTCAACTAACCAATTGTTAAATAAGCCTAGTGTAAAACATTAATGCATTATAACGCAACGGATTAAATGTTTAGATCATACCTTTTAGCGAAGAACCTCGTGGATAAATCACGTGCTTCCTGAATCTGGTCAATCAACCCAGCAATGGGGTGATATTACAATAGTGAATATCACCCACACAAACCACAGTGCAAATGGCTTTGATCGTTGTTTTTTGGGAGAGAGTCAGAGAGAGAGGAGAGTCTGGGAAAAAAAAGGTTATGGGTAAAAACCCCATAACGTATCTAATATACGTATCTGATTCAATATATTAGATTAACCATATAATCTGATATATAACCAATATCTATCTATCTATCCATATCTATTGATATGATAGATATAGATATCCTGAATGGTTATCCAAATAAGTTTGAATTAAAATTCAAACTTACATGGATAAGGTTCAAGAGGTTCAGGCTCAAAAAGCTCAAAGGGCCATGCCACATGGGCACCCAATTTCTAACATCTCCCACTCGCACATGAGTTGGCATGACACTGCCACATCTCTATCTCAATCTCCCCAAAAATGAACAATCTCATACTAGCCAATGCACCGTGCGACTGCTGAGAACACCTGCATTGTGGGAGCTCTATACTAGAAACTCAAAATGAGCCAGCATAAAGACATCAACCCAAAAAGAATAGAAATAGTGTCTCATATACCCCAGACCCATCTAATTACACCGGTCCAAAAAACATCTCTAATCCCTCAAAAAGAGCATGTTTGACCCTCTCAATTCTTGCAATATTCACACTCAATCCGCTTCTCATACAGAGCGATGTGAGTTGCCGGCAGTGAATATACAATAGTGGTGTAATACTAGATGATCTTCCCTTTGCCCTCATGCCATTTAGTTTAGGATTGACCGCTTTCCCAGTGATGTCCCTTAAGGTCGAATCATACATGACCGCAGGCAACATACCAAAGTAGCAGAACATCAACCCCTTACCTTATGACATAGTCAAAAGTCACAAAAGGGTACATAAATGAAAGTCATATCAATAATGACACGTAAGACTCACACGGTGAGGAAACAGGGATCCATTCTCTCACCTCATTACTCGGTCGCCAAGCACATATAGTATAAATACATGCTACGGTGGAGTAACTCTTCCATAAAGAATGACGTCATACTCGACACACCGTACAGATATTAGTCTAGTCGCTTTCTAGCGCCTAACCCGAATTCTCTATTTGCTCGCCTTCTAGGCGCCAAATGAGATCTCGCATCTGGCTAATCATAACAGGCACAACATGGAAAGTGGGTACTAACATCCATGTTTGGTCCTTAACACGACCTCATCTTGGTTGTAACCAAGGCGACATGCATAGTGGATTATTTAAGCCTCTCTTGGCTCCAAATAAAAATAAACCACTAGTCTCAACCTTGCTCGCTCCCAAGCGCCAAGGGCGATTGCTCGTGTGAGTGAGCCAATCTTGCCTGCTGACATCATCATCTGCTAATCATTATGACACAAACCATAATAGTGTCAACATCCCATCATTTCAAAATAAGTGATCGATTTTCAAAAAATTTGACCACAGCTTGCGCAATTCTAGATTCCAAACATAAGCCTTATCAGCACCTCTTGCGATAAGTATATACAACGGAATCCACCATGTGCGCCTCACATGAAGTGATTTAAGATCACTACCTCTTGCGCAATAACCTCTCTAAAGATATTTTGGTGACCAATTTGCATTCATTCTTAATGCGCCCAACTAGCGCAGATACGCCCAACTAGCGCATTGAATCTTACAAGGAGCAAATTAATATACTACTAGTAAAGCATTTTATCCACAATCTAATGAGCAAGGTCAATGTCTAAACAACTCAGTTGACCATTTACCAAAGATAACACTTATCATGCCGAATACGCCCACATAGCGTACTTTAGGCTCCCACAACAAAGAAAAAGATCAAGGAATATAGGTCATCTGTTTCTCCCAAAGACAATCCGAGGATACACTTAATAGCTAAGACTCTAGCTTTTACCGATAGGTAAGTCAATGGGTTTGTAAGTTTGCATCTAGAATCATTCTAGGATATTCCTTATGTAAGTCATCGAAGACAAAATAGGAATTCTCCCAAAATAATCCCTAAGGATCGTACATCCGAGCATATAAATTACATCACCCATGTCCATCATATCTAAAATAGAGGACTGCCCACCCTAGGTGGCGACAACCCTATAAATTCCTGGCTCATAATGACTAAGTAAGGAAAAACTTCTTTTGGACCATTGATCATGCCTCAGTGGTCTTCATCGATCATCGTTAGCCTATCATGGCTTGACGAAATCTAAGAACCACTATTGGGATAACTGTTTTAGGCTGTAAAAATTTATTGGAACTAGCAACCTTTTTGCGCTCCTAACTTTTCACCATAAAAGCAGAAGGTAAATCCCTACGGATCTACTTATCCAATTCTCCAACAAGAAAGATGGGTCACAATGTCCACAAATCAATGTCCCAAACTTACGTCAATCATAGCCTAAGTCAAAATAACTTCACTCCCCAGGAGGAAGTCTTCTCATGGTCTACACCTTCCTCAATGGTGCGACTTTTCGGTATCTAGCGAGCCTTATGCCTCAACAATGACTATCCAAATTACGCATAACTTTAGAACAGTTTCGCGTCATAATGGAAAGTCAACCAATTTATAGAAATGGTTAATCCTCAAAGACTTTGCCTTAAATTGCGCAACATTAATCCACTTTCTAAAAATAGGGGACTAGAGCCTTTGGCATTATCCTAGGCTCTTTATCATCTTGCGGAGCAATCATGAATGTTCCCTTCTCAATCACCCAGTGATGACGTGGAAAATTTTCACATTTGCTACCACGCAACTAAGAATGTAGAGAATTCTTCTCTAATGGAGTAATCCATCAGTAGGTACATCGCTCCCACTGTCCCTAGGATATTGGAAATTTCTTTCCATTCTCAACTAGGCTACATAAAAGCGCTATGCTTAGAATTCTCTATCTTATAGAGTTCCAAAACTCTATACACGTCACCTTTACTAAGAAAACTTTATGTGACTTAGTTACACTACCACAAAGCTGCTTACCTATATGCACATGACCCGGAGGGTTTACATGACCGCATACAATAATGCGCCACACAACCCTATGTGTTTACAAGACAGCATACAACAATGCGCTATAGAACCCTAGGTCTTAACTTCACAATCTTATGAGAAGTAGAATAAAGATAAGCTGCTTAACGATTACAGATCGCCCATAGATGGCTCTCTGCTAACCCATTACTCAAAATGGAGTGTAAAATCTGATATGGAGGGCACTGAGTTAGGGATATAGGCAATAAACTAGTGCAATTCCCAATTGGGAAACATTTGCGCCATTATCCACCTAACATTAACAATATTTAATTCCTTATCTCTACTACACCATTGTGTTGTTGAGTACTAGGAATAATCAATTTTCTAAGCATCCATTTCTCTTCACAGAGTTTTCTAAAATAACTCAAATAGATACTCGCCACCTTGGTCAAAACTAAAAGCTCGAAAACCATTTTCTGATTGATCTCAACCTCATATGTGCAATGTCAAAAATCATCTCACAACTTTTGACTTATGAGAGACCAAATAGTCTTGACTCAGATGCGTATCGTAATCTATAAATGTGTCGAGATTGAGGCTTAGCTATCATACCCTTACACATATCTAGTTACAAATATCATAGTGGACTAAATGCGCCAATACAAATGACCTTCTACGGCTTTCCTACTTACTTGTGCGCACCCATTGCGAACAAAGTTACACATTTATATGAGAGCAGGATGTCACAAGCGAGTGGGCCCGAGAAGGCCTACCCAAACCATCGTGTCATCATCTCATTAATGTGATTAAGTATAATAAGCCACCGGTTCATGACCAATGTCATAAACTAATTCCAATCATCTTAATGTGTGAGTTCTCGAAGATAAGTTTAAAAGGTTTAGGCCCAACTAGGTAATGACTCAGGACTAATTCATATTCACTAGATCATAAAAGGATGTCATGGAGATATCAAGTGCGCCTAAGTCGCAAATTTAACTAGTAAGTGCTAATCCCCTGCACCTTCAAGTCAATTATATTCTCCATACACTTTAATGCATCTAGTTGAAAGATGACGATACTCCTCTTGCCATATCTATTTCTCGCTTCATAGTTACTTGCAATTAATTCTACTATCCACAAGAAGGAGAGAATAAGCTATCAACTATGACAGCTCCTGAAGTAACTTAAGCGTGAATTAGGCTAAAGAGTCTAATTCAACACAATGCTCTCACGAGCCATGCGTCAAATTCTTAGAGTCATAACAACCTTGTCGGCTTTGACCTTTTCATTAATATGCTGCAACGTTTGCGTTAGTGGTAAACGTTATTCAAAACAAACGTTAGCCTAGTAAAGGAATAATACAAAGAAGCACCTCATCATGTCTCACACTCAATGTGGAAACAGTAAGTGTCCAGACTTAGACAAGTTGGCAATGCTAATAGATTTTGCAGCCACTAAGCGCTAATCTTTTCACCTAGTGTTAATAGATTTTTGCAGCTTCTAAGCGCTAATCTTTTCACTTAGCGTGATATTTCAACGCACACTATTATATAGTGCATGAAATTTTGCTCCATCCACTCCCAGTAATTGGGTAGAGAGCAAAACAATGCTCATACTGGCTACTCGTCTTACACTTAATGACTAATTTATTTAAGCTCGCATTTCTTGGATGACGTGACTCTTGAATGTTACTTCATCCAATGATGTAACATTATTAAAAGTCAAATTACAAAGTCAATCCGCGCAGCTCAATAGTCAAGATCATATACAGATCTATTGAGGGCTTAATAATTTTATAACTTCAAAATTTGCCAACCAAAACTACGTAGCGTGCCGCTAATCATAGCGCACACATTAGTTTTTATTATGCCAAACAAGGCAACAAAAACACGGCAACTTTGAGTCATGTTTCCTTACTTTGGCTCAATTAACGTTTGACCTAAAGTCTCCAAGACTTTTGCTCATCTAAAGAATGGGATTACATTGTTCACATTTGAACATCTCTACTAAGTCTAGGTCAACCAAATTAACTTCCATAAGTTAAATCAATTTAGTGAGAAATTCGCATTTGGGATTAATTTGATTAGCATAATATAATTTTGCCACAAAAATCTAAATTAAATAGTGACAATATTACACAAGTCGCAAGATCGAAAATCCGCTATGCTCGTAATCATCTCTTGCGCCACAGGTGACAATTATCCAAAATTTAATTTAATTTATGCGCAAAATATTGGTTTTCGGGAGTTAATCTACAAAGATTTCTCTCAACCGAATAACCTCCCACTGACTATGGCATGACTAAAAAAACATGATAAAATATTCTAATTCCATACAATAGCATCATAATGTAGATTCACAATCAATACATGCTATGTTACATTTAATAAAGGAATTAAAATAAAAAACAATTAATCATGCTATTCTAATTACAACATATTATAAACTCTAGGCAAATAAATAACAATATGCTGTAATTAATATTCAAATTATGCCATAACAGAAACTATATCACTTCTGAGATTTTCTGGAATTTTAAATAACTAATAAACTCACATAAAATTAGAAATAAAAAATCCAGAAACTGATAAACTGAAACAATTATACCAGTAAATAGTAAAACATTTCAGAAGTTCACAATAAAAATTTTAAACCCAGAAAATTATTTATGCAATACCAGAATCATTTTAAAGCATAAAAAATGAATTATTAACACAGAAAAAATATTTTTTATTTTCATAAAATTTCCAAAATTTTACAGAATATAGAAAATTTAATTCTGAGTCTAACGGTTCTAACCACGTTTAAAACAAAGCTATAACGAATAAATTATGGCCATTTAACGCGATTCAGAATTTAAGACAGAACAAACAGAGCCTTAAAAACAAGCCAGCACGGAAAAACAGCTCGGCGCGGCTCGGCGCCGCTCAGCGCAACTCGGCGCGAGTCGGCTCAACGCGGCGCGGCGCATGGCGCGGCTAATGCGCGCGCGTGGAAGGGAGGGCACAACTCGCGCGTGTGGGCGCGTGGGAAGCGCGCCTAGCGCGTCTCAGCGCGTGAAAGCGCGTGGTGGCACGAGGCGCTGCTGGGCGGCGTCATACAGCGCGTGAATCACACACGCCGCCTTCTCGGGTGTTTTCTGGTCCGATTTTTGTACTTCCGGACTCCATTTTCCAAAATAAAATCGTTTATGGTCATAAAAATGACATTAATGATCATAAAAAAATAAAATATTTTGGATCTCTTCCACTTTTATAAATATTCATGTGTATAATGTGGACATATATATATATATATACACATGATAAAGGAAAACACGAAAATACCCATATATGCGCTCTGATACCAATGTAAAACATTAATGCATTATAACGCAGCGGATTAAATGTTTAGATCATACCTTTTAGCGAAGAACCTCGTGGATAAATCACGTGCTTCCTGAATCTGGTCAATCAACCCAGCAATGGGGTGATATTACAATAGTGAATATCACCCACACAAACCACAGTGCAAATGGCTTTGATCGTTGTTTTTTGGGAGAGAGTCAGAGAGAGAGGAGAGTCTGGGAAAAAAAAGGTTATGGGTAAAAACCCCATAACGTATCTGATATACGTATCTGATTCAATATATTAGATTAACCATATAATCTGATATATAACCAATATCTATCTATCTATCCATATCTATTGATATGATAGATATAGATATCCTGAATGGTTATCCAAATAAGTTTGAATTAAAATTCAAACTTACATGGATAAGGTTCAAGAGGTTCAGGCTCAAAAAGCTCAAAGGGCCATGCCACATGGGCGCCCAATTTCTAACACCTAGAAATAAAATAGTCTACATAGATATTTTATATTTATTATATACATACCCCATGTATTCTAAGGATCTTTTTTTCTGTCAAAAAACTACAAAAATAACATCTTTCTCCAAGAAAGACAATCCTGATATTGCATCCTTTGCCAGCAGTGGTAACCATAATGATCACATCTTATCCTCAAGAGTTCAAGAATGCCTCCAGCAAAAAACAAAAACAAAAACAAAAAAATTTGGTGGCATTGGATCAAATATACATTCACAATCCACATTACAAACTTCAACACTTTGAATGATACTGCAGTTCAAGAAAAAAGCAAATATCACAATCACAAAGTTAAAAAGCTACATAAAAATATTGTTGTACTAAATGCCCATTATTAGCAAATATGGTGCTATTAACTTTATTTTATTGGCTGCAAATACGGTGCTATTGTTAACAGGCATCAATCTTGTCAGATTTGCTTTTCCTATTTCTAATTAGATAACCAATCAATGTTTCAAATTAGATTTCAAATATAATTCTAAAAAGCTCATCTTTGAGAAAAAAACTAACGTCGATCATTTTTTATTTTTTACTTTTTTAAAAAGGTAAGGAAACAACAACTGCCATGCCATTTGAACTGCTCGTAGGTAGTAATTCAAAGCTGGGACAATGGAGTACATACACTAGTATGATCCCTAAAACAATGGAGTACCTACTACACTACAATGCAGTCAAAAGAACTCATGACAATAACCAATTAGTGATCCCCAAGACAAAGGTAGCCTTTCTATAGTCACTGCAAAGTCCCTTTCTCTAGTAATAACATGCATTGCAGTAATCAGCTACTTGGTCATATCATGGCAAACAATATGCTGCCAAGACCAGCCATGATATTGCTCCCATTATTTGCACAACTACCGCGCACCTAAATAGTAAATACAGAGTCTCTAACAAGGTAGCCCACTTAAAAGAGTATTTTCTGAACTGATTACAACCATGTCAATTAAAATTCTAAACTAATTCTCTGCAGATTATTGCTCCTATCAAATAAATTAATCGTTACAAACAACTCTGCACTCAGTTCTGATACAAATTCAAGAAGACGTACATTCAATATAAAAATTTCAAGTTCTAAACTTTACTTTAACAACGAGATTCTTATTTTATTTTTTATTTTTAGTCTCTGCATTCAAAGAAAAAACAAGAATTAATTTAAAATAGTATAGATTATCATATATGAATGATAAACCTGCATTTGATATTTTAGAAGTTAGTTACAACTGGGATCTACCATTTACGTGGAATTTTCCCACAAAGAACTTCAATGTAGGTAAAGTTTTTAAAAGAATTGATATTCTACATGATTTATCTCTACTAATTACTTCATGCTATAATTTCTTTTAATAATTTATATACATGGTTATAGATGAAGAAAACTAGGTTTGCTCTAAGTTCTAACTGGATCAGAAAAACATTGTGCCAAAGTTTCAACTTGAATCAATCCATGTTTTCTTTTTTCTTCCTCCCCCTTACTCTTCATCTTCCATTCTAATTCAAATAAAATCAAACTGATGAGCTTTCTCTATGAATCTCATCCAATATAATAGAGCAATCAATCACCAATCTAATAATTGCAAAGCAATCAGACAATAAAATTACTTACAAAAACTCTCTGTATAACATATCAAATCCAACTGTTGATCAGATCAAGAGGACAACAATTCAAATATAACTTTCGATTACAGCACCACAGGAAAATGTACACTAAACGAGCTTCAAAATCTGAATATAAACTAGTTTACAACTCAAATGAAATCTAACAAATTTGTTTTTTTGCAATCACCATATATATATATATATATTTTTTTCATTTATTAGCAAATGAAATCTAAGAAAAAATATATGAAAGACAATACATGAATTTTTTAATTTTCTGAAAAATGTACCTGAGATAAAGAGCAAGATAGATCTGATCTGATTCAAACTCGATTTCGGATTTGCGATTTGCAAACTCAAGATGGGAGCTAATAGCGAGAGAGATTGAGTTCGAGTTCGATTAGCCTCGAGATCGATGAAGAACAGAGATCGTTCCGATTGATGAAGAACAACTAGAACAAACCCATGGTGGAGACGTCCAGAGAGTGAGAGCTTGCGAAGAAGATGTCGACATGGCTGAAGCCCGGATCGCCGACGAGGCTGGTGGTCCTTGGAAGCTTCAGCTATGGCGGAAGAGAAGAGGGAGGAGAAGAGCCAAAAGGGGGCCAAACACGACTGATTTTTGTTTCCCCCTTTTAACCGGCTACACCGGTTGCTTATTTGACAGTTAAATTATTTAAGTAATCTAGTTATGACCTGATTATGAGGTAATATTGTATAAATAAATAACTAAATATAATTAAGTTATAACTTAATATGATAGTGGTTATGACTAATATGATATTGGTTATGACATAAAATCATATAAGTTCATAACTAAATGTATGGTACATCTAAATGTACCATAGCATCACCCCTACTTATGTGGCAAAGCAAAATAAATAAATAAATAAAAATAAAACAGATATGATACAAACCACTAGTAGAGCTACTCTAAAAGTAGCTCTACTGAGCTGGCATGCACCAAAATATCACATCTCATGGCGGGACCACCATTAGAGCTCCCTCTAGAGCTCTACTTTTAGAGCTTCCAAATATTTTTCTTTCATTTCACTGTGGTTAAAAATAAAGAATAAAAAGTTTTACGTATGAACCATTGCAATTATATTAAGTGAGCGACTAGAGTTGACTACCTTAGTGGCTTTTTGAATTTTTTTACTTTTTTGGAAGCTAAAAAAATTATTTCATGTAAAAAAAAATAAAAAAAAATTGATATGATATTTAACTTTTTTTTTCAATTCATTACAAATGACTTGGTGGTGTTTTAAGTTTTTCACTTTTTAAGTATGAGTTGGCTTTTTTTCGAGGGTTGCTATACGTGCCTAAAAATTATAGTTATGTTATGAATATTTCATAGTTATGAACCGTTGTAATAAATAAATTATAAATCATTGTGGCTTTGTTACGAATACTTGTAGTAAAAATATTTGTAAAATAAAAAATTAGAATAGGTGCTTTAAATGTTTTAAATTTGCAACCATTGAGTTCTTGTTGGAAAAAATGGTTGCAATTTGATTTTTCGGAAACTTTATGGTAATAATTTTTTAGGACCCATAATCGGTTTGGAGGGTCCAAGTAGCAATGTGTTTGTTGCCGTGTGGTGAACAAGATTATGAAATTAGTGAGTCAAAACCATTTATAGGTGAATGAAAAATTGACTCCAAAGTGAGGTTTATGAACATTAGTCATGTTGGTAAAGGGAAAAAAAATATTCCTAAAAATGGTGTTGATTGTTTTTGTCCCACATAGGAAAGTTAGAAAAATTTGGTGAAGATATAAGGTCCTAAATGGAACCTTAGGCATGGGCTCAAAGGACACCAAAAGTGTGAGTTGGGATGGGCCAGCCCATTACTATCTTCTTGGGCCAAAATTATTTGAAGGTATTTTCAATTGGTTGCTTGTAGGGGTGGGCAACGGTTTATCTGAACTGCTCAAATCGCCTAACCTGCATATAAATGGTTGGCTTCGCAAACATAATGCGGGCAGATGCGGTTTGAAATATGACAAATTTGCGGGCGGGTCGCGAGTTAAACCCGCAAAAACCACCCACACTTTAATAATAATTATTATTATTATTATTATTATTATTTTTTATATAACAACTTTGTAACTTTAACAAGAGCACCATTATGTTTTCTATGACACTAGGATCCTTATTTTTAAGTATTTCTCAACTTTCTTAATGTCGTAGAATTATCAAGTCCTAAACTTGGTTTCTTATATGATTTTCATTAGTGACTCATCCACTTTTTCCTAATAAAATTTTCCTTTTGGTGGTCGATGGAGCTTCTAGTTTGATTATTGATTACTGAATTGGCAATTCTAATTGAGTACAACCTTTAATGCATTGATAATGCATTGATATACATTTTTTAATGCATTGATATACATTTTTTTCGTGGCAAAAATGCTAGTGTAGGGTCTCTTTGTTTTGGGTACTTTCATTTAATACATTGATATTCAATTTTTATTTGTAAACTCATCAGAAAATTGTTGTCAAATGATCACAAATATATAAAATGAATCTGATGCCTAAATTCGATGGGAAAAAAAAACTGAAAAATTAATTTTTAAAGAAAAAAGTGTAAACTGCAAACCGCCCGCACATCTGCAAACCATATCTGCACAAACTGCAAACCGCACTGCGAGCGGTTGCAGGTTGACTTTTTCCCAAACCGCATAAATGCAGGTGGGTCAAAACCGAATCTCAAACCACACAAAACCGATCCGTGAGCACCCCTAGTTGCTTGGAAACAAAAAATTTTGAAATTCATATTCAAAATTTTGTAACGCCTCAATAGATTTGAATTTCATATTCAAATTTCCAACAGGCATGCCTCTTCCGAAAGGGTTTTCCATTGCTTATATTAAGGCAATCTTCCATCCGGATTTGAATATCAAATTAGTAAAAAAAAAAATTCAGGCTCCTAGTTTCTTCCTCCTCTTTTCATCCTGCATTTTTATTTTTAGAGTTTAAGTTTGAGAGAGTATAAAGCACACATTCTGGTTCGATGTACACATAGAGTTAACGCAAATTCTGTGTGTGGTGATTGTTGTATCCTGGAGATAGGACGCCTATTAATCTCGAGCACCAGTGGAAAGGGTGTTATTCTGTCTTAAAGACACAGTGTCCATACATTGGCCTCAATTACAACTTCGTTCAATAGTTTGATCTTCGAAAAAATTATAAGTTTGTTTTATGTTATTTATTATTCTCTATTAATTAATTTTACAGAAAATATTCTCCAACAATTTTAAGACAGAATAAACGCTTCAGATTAAGGTTTCGGTTAAATTAATTTTTCTGGTTTCATTTTTTTTTTCCCCTGTGTGTCGGTTCTGTTCAAATACAAAATATATTCTGCATGTTTCTGTTTCAGATACAATTACTGTTTTATACAGTGTTTTTTTTTTCTTTCTTTTCCTGCTTTTGTGTTCTGGTTTAATACAGAATTTATTTATTGTCTTTTCATAATTTTAATCTGCTGGTTCTAAATAAGTGTGTTTTTAGACTGTTTTTCTATTATGCTTTAATACAAAATTTCAGACTGTAAATTCTGTATTTTCTGGTTTAATGTAGAAGTTAATTATTCTGGGTTGTACTTTTTGTTAACGTTGTGGTTTCTATTAGATATACATATATATTATAATCGTGTTTGTTTGAATCTGTTGGTCTATTTTCTTTTTCAAACGCATAAAAAAAACAAAACAAAACAAAACAAAACAAAAACAAAACAAAAAAAAAACAAACAAACAAAACAAAACAAAAATTGTTCGTTGGTGAAACGTCATATGTGGACCACTATTATTTATTTAGTTTGGTGCACTTTGTTTGTGGCTTGCCCAGATTAATTACTTTATCGTTTATTCATATTGTGCTTCAAATTGTTTATTAGATTATATTTTATATATTAATATATTTCTTGAATCTGTATGTTTGTTAAGTATAACAAAACAAAATAAGTTTATTTTTATATACATAGTTTGTGGTGTTGTCTATATCGCTTTTCTTTTATTTTATTTTATTAGTTATTGGTTTCCTGAATTCTGAGATTCTTTTATCTTAGTTACTTATCGTGAAAAGATTTGGTTTTATTGTTTGTTGAATCATAAAGGTAATATTTAAATGGCAACTGAGACTGTAATCAGTGATGGAAATGCAAACCCAACATCTACCTATGTCGTGGTTTCTACTCATACGGTTACTTCACTTCCCACCCCTATCCCAGTTAACCACAACGAAAAGCCGGAAAAATATTGTTAGGTTTTTATTCTTGGCAATCCCGTTTGACAAAACTCTTTTGAGTTGTAATTTTATTCACATTTTTATTTCAGTGAGGCTATGAGTTTATTAGATGCGAATCCAACCCGAATCGAGCTTTGCGGAGAAGTTTGTGATGTTAATGCTTTCAAAATTGCATATCAGCCGTTGCTCGCTCGAGCTAAGACTTTCTCGCTCGAGCCAAGGATTGCGTCCATACAAAAACCTGAAGAAGTGTATTCCTCACTCGAGCCAAGGATCCGTCGCTCGAGCCAAGGCACTAGTAGAAATCATGAAAATTACTCTCCTCGCTTGAGCCAGGAAAGCTTTGCTCGAGCGAGCCTCAGAATCCGGATTTCTCAAGGAGTTTGTTTTCTTCCCAATCTAGGATTACTTTTGGTTCTCTATAAATACTTGGTTTTCTTCCAAAACTAAGGAATTCAGTGAAGTCCTCCAGATCTTCTTTTTGGTTCTTAAAGGTTTATATCTGGGGATATTTAGTTTTCTTTGATGTTTTATTGAGTATTTAACTCATGGTTTAAAGAGAGTACATCAAAGGTTTGTTTGTTATACACAAAAGAGAGAGTTGTTCTTCAGTTATGAATTCTGAAGAATTCGAGCCTGAAGCTTTGGAGGGAATCCGGAGTGGCTCATCAGAAAGACAATTCCGTGCTGAAGATGGGGTTGGAAGAGGCACATAGAGGTTGGTTCAATTAGGCGTTGTGAATTCGCTAGATAATTGAGAGTATACCTGTGTAATTCCTTTAAATCTTCTTAGTGGATTGTTCTTGTGGCTGTTGCCCGTGGTTTTTTGATCACAATTGGAAGGTGTCCAATTGTGGTTTTTCCACGTAAAATCTTTGTGTCTCTTTCTCTTGATTGTTTGATTGGGATTGTTATATTTTGCTTAAAATTGGTACATAATCACAAATCAACATCTAGGGTTTCTAGATTTTTCAAATTTAATGGGACAGAGTTTAAGAGATGGCAGTAAAAATTACTGTTTTATCTTACAACTCTGAATTTGGCAAGATTTGTCAAAGAGAATGCACCCGCCTTGAGCGAGGACGAAACTGATCGGCAAGCAATTGCCGCAGTTGAGGCATGTAGAGACCCTAATTTTTGTAATTACCATTAAATCCCTAACCTTGAGCTTATTTCAATAAAGCCCTTGAATT